>VWZE01007663.1:56340-132903 GCA_013396675.1 Eubucco bourcierii | reverse complement strand
GAGGTCCCTTCCAGCCCCTGACTTTCTGTGATTCTGTATTTCTGTGTGATTCAGCACTGGAGGTGTGACTTGCTGACATCAGTGCCTGGTCCTGAGACACGCACACACACACAGAGCATCTAATCCTGATCACAGACTCATTCCTCCCTTTTCTCTTGCATGCCTTCTACAGACTCAGAGCAATCTGCTCGAGAAGATTTCTTCCTACAACCTGGACAAATTCAGCGAGCTTGTATCCAGTATTATTGTGAATTTGTGGCCAGCCAAGGGTGGGCAGCCTGAGAGTGATTTTGAGGAGATTTTGCACCACATGCTTACGTGGCCTGACATCAAACGAGTCTTCACCATTAATGGTAGGGCTGTTACTTACATACTTACTTACTAAAAAGCTGTTCTCTGCCTCACCACTCCTACTTCACAGAGTAGCAGACAAGTCTATAAGCAGTGTCCTGCTCTTGTTTTCATTCCCCTCTCAAAGTGTTCAGCCTGGTTTTGGAGAGGAAAGGCTAAGGAAGAGAGATCATTTGTCTGCAGCACTCGGACTGGGCTGCTGTACCTGCAGAGGCAGTGGGTTTGTAGAGCATAAATTCTTTCTCTGAGAAGCTCTAACAAGTTATTGCTACACAAGAATGCAAAAGTGTTTGTCCTGTGAATGGATCAAAGTACTGGGGTTTGAGTAGGGGAAGATGCCTGAATTTGCTCTCATGAGCTCCTGGCTGGCTTTGCTCAGAAAATGATGAGGGCTTAGAGGGTGGGGTGGTGAGTTCACAGGCTTCTGGGTGGGGATTCAAATAGGAAATGGAAAGACTCTGTATCATGACATTGAATAGTTCTTGTTCCTGTCTAGGTTTTGTGAAGCAGGGCTGATGTAGGTATTAAATGCTTTGTTTCTGGAACAGGAACAAACAAAAAGCTCCTAGAAAAACTTACATGTGAAGCAAAGTGTGTCATGGCCAGAGCAGACTCTGTGTTTGAGACTGTCAGTGATGACATCTGGAATGGATGTATCCTCGTGAAACACCTGGAAGAGGTTTTCCAGCATGAGCAGCAGTTCATCGGTATCTGGGAGATAAGTAAGAGCACCCTTCAAAGGTGGCGTTGTTGGCTTTATAGCATCACTGATGAGTGATTGGTGACCTGCTCTGTTAACCTGCTTCAGTGATCCTACACCTGGGTAGGCACAATCCCAAGCACAACTCCAGGCTGGGTGGTAAATGGCTGAGGGCAGCCCTGAGGAAAAGGACCTTGGAGTCTGGGTTGATGAAAAGTTCAACATGAGGCTGCAGTGTGAGTGCAGCCCAGACAGCAACTGAGTCCTGGGCTGCATCAAGAGCAGTGTGGGCAGTAGGGCAAGGGAGGGGATTCTGCCCCTTTGCTCTGCTCTTGTCAGACCCCACCTGGAGTCCTGTGTGCAGTTCTGGAGCCCCCAGCACAGGAAGGACATGGAAGTGTTGAAGTGGGTCCAGAGGAGGCCACGAGGATGCTCAGAGGGCTGCAGCAGCTCTGCTGTGAGGACAGGCTGAGAGAGTTGGAGGGACTATTGACAAGACCTTGTAATGCCAGGACAAGGGGCAATGGGTTTGAACTGGCAGAGGGAAGATTTAGATTGGATGTTAGGAGGAAGTTGTTTGCAGTGAGGGTGGTGAGACACTGGCACAGGTTGCCCAGGGAGGTTGTGGCTGCTCCCTCCCTGGAGGTGTTCAAGGTCAGGTTGGATGAGGCCTTGAGTGACCTGTACTGGTGGGAGGTGTCCCTGCCTATGGCAGGGTGTTGGAACTGGCTGATCCTTGAGGTCCCTTCCAACCTTCCCATTCTATGTTCCATAATACTAATTAGGTGCTTCTGCCCTGAGCAGCGCTGCCGTTGTCCTTTATATGGAGCTCCAGTTTGTGCTGTCTGCCTTCCCCTGTGGTGTTTACAAATCCAAACCTGGCTTGTGGGTGCGGGGGGATGGAACATATCTGCTTTATGACTACAGATGAGCTTTCTTTCAGAGTACCAGAACGTGCCAGATGAAGAAAAAAGGATGCTCCAGAGGGAACTGAAAGAATTGCTGCAGAGGAGGCGAAGAGAAGTAACACTTCTCAGAGAAGACAAAAAAGCAATAGGAACCTTTCTGAGCATGTGCAGGAAGGTGCAGACATACCTGAAAGGTAGCTTTCTGGGGGAGCAGTTTGAAACTGGCAACTTGAGAAAACATAATTCTCTTTGAAAATTGCTGGGCTTCTAAACCATAATGAGGATGAGAAGGGGTAGAGAAGGTAAACCCCAGGGCGTTCAGCAGCTCAAGTTTGAGGGCTTATGCATCAGATGATGCTTGGAGGGGTCCACGTGCCCAACAGTATTCTGTGACTCAGGTTTAGGTGAAGTAAGATGGTCACAGGTGATACATCTGACCTGTCTCTCTGTTTTAAAGTTGATGTAGGTGAAGTGGCATTTCAAGACAAGGAAGACATTCACTCAAAAAGATTAAATGAAGTTGTGAATGTGAAAAAGAACCCTCCAGAGACCTACTACAGCTTGAGCCCGCAGCTGAAAGAATTTGCCCGGAAAATCCATTGTTTTAAGGACAGCCTGGTCTTCCAACAGTTCTGGAAGGAAGCTGCACAGAAGGCAGTAGAGGAGTTTGAAGGTTCAGTAGAGGAGTATGAAAGTTCAGCAGAGGAAAATGAACTTTCAGAAGAGGAGGATGACTCCACTTTTCCTGTGTTAGACCTCGATAATATTTCCAGCAGTCTAATCTCTCCTTGTTTTGAGAACTATGAAAGGCTGTATGAGGATCTCAGATCTGGAAGTCTCCTGCTTTCTGCAGTTGACACAATCTTTCAGGAGTTCACAGATCAGCCTGAAGACATCAAAACTGAACTAAATAACTTGTGTAAGCTTAGACCTGGAGAAGACAGAGCCTGGGTCGATCAGCGTTTCCAGCAGATCCAGGAGTACCACGAAATGCATTTAGCGTTTGATGCTGCAAAGATCATTGCCAGTGTCAGAGAGAATTTAAACCTCTCTGGTGACTTCAGTGTCCTGGAAAAGTTGTTGGACATAGTAAGTATCCACTTCTTCAGCTCTGTGCTGTTGGAGTGGTTAGCAATATTTGGATAAATCTGAACCTCTCTGCAAGTCTGTCCCAGTCTGGCAAGAACCATTTCCTGTCCCAAAATATTTGAGATTTTAAAAAAACAAAACCGAAAGTGTCCAAACAAAGTGCTTTTGTGTAATCTTTCATAAGAGAAGGTGATGTTCCTCTGCTTGCTTTGCAGGTAGAAACTCTTAAAGCATGCAAGACACAAAAGCTGGATTCCATCAGCTCTGAGCTTATGAGTGCCAAGAGACTGCTCCAGGGGATCAACGTGAAGCGTCGTGGCTGCCTGAAGGAGCTGGCTCAACAGAAGGAGTTTGTCTGTTGGGTCAGGCAAGCACTGAAAGGTGTGTGCTGCTCACCCAGGCATTGGGCAGATAGTGCTAGAGGCCCCTCAGCCTGGGGAGGGGGGGCAGGAAGAATGTTGTATCCCTGACCCATCAGCTTTATGCCTTCACAGCTTCTGGTACCAATGGTTAGAAGCATCTCTTAAGAGTTTTCAGTGTCAGAAAGGTGCCATGTAGTGGCAATATCACACAAGGTTAGGGGCTGGAAGGGACCATGAAAGCTCATCCAGTCCAACCCCCCTGCTTGTAGCAGATCGTGCTGGGTCACATCCAGGCAGGTCTTGAATATCTCCAGAGGGAGACTACAACCCTCTGGGCTGGTCTGTTCCACTGCTCTGTCACACTCACAGTGAAGAGAGTTTTCCTTGTGTTTACATGGAATTATAAACTTAAATATCCCCATGCTGCTGTAGTCTCACCCAGCTGTTCCTGTGCCTGCTAGCTGGGCTTGACCTGAAGGGTTGCAACAGCAACTGCAATTCAGTCATTTTGAGATGAGTCTACCAAGTCAATTGTTTTACATGCACAGACACACTCATCCCTTCCACTGCTACCATCCTGGCTGTGAATCTGCTGGTGGTGGCAGTGCAGCAAAAAATCAGGGCCAAGGATGTTGTTCAGGCTGAGGAAAGTTGCTGGCAGGGTGAATGGAGGGGAGTTGCCCAGGAGGTGCTATCCAAAGCTGTTCTTTTCTGTGGCTGCTGTAAAAGGTGGTGCTGTGGAATTTGCATTGGTGCTTGTTTGGTGCTTGTTCACATCTTTGTCTCACTTCAGATATGAATGAGCTGAAGGTATTTGTGGACTTGGCATCCATCTCTGCTGGGGAGAACGACATGGACGTGGGCCGTGTGGCATGTTTCCATGATGCTGTGCATGGCTACTCTTCCCTGCTCTATGATCTTAAGCAAGACTCAGGGTTTGAGGACTTCATGTGCTGCTTGAAGAAGTTGTGGCGAGCTCTGGACAGTGATGAGAACCTTCGTGAGAAACTGGTGAGACACTCTGCATCCTCTTGGGTTTCTGCTCCCAAGAGTGGCTGGAAGATTGACTGCACAGGACAAACTTCACTTGCATGGCATTGTGGCAGCTTATGTTGCTGGAAGGAAAACACCATGTTCCTGTGGCACAAAAATTCACTGCAGCAGCTGTAACTGGTGCAGCATGGATTGCTTCAGAGCACTGCTGAGGTGTTGGAATGTGACATGATGTAGCTTCACTTTTGCAAGAGTTTGATAGTGCAAGAGAGGGAAGGCAGATGGCTGGGAGCCAAAGCTTGATTCTAAAGCAAGAGGTGTTGAGGCACTGTGGGCTCTGTTTGTTCAGCCTCCCATGGTGGTGGTTAGGAATACCTGTCCTGGATGATTTGGTACAGCCTTGCCCACCCTGGAAGTCTGATGGCAGCCCAAGCTGTTTGTCCTGAGCACAAATGTAATCCTGGAAAGCAGTGCCAAATCAGAACGATTCCTTCATCATGTGTCATGCCTTCTTCCCACAGCGTGCTTCAGCTCAACACCTAGAGTGGTTGAAAACAGTGAAAGAGAGCCATGGCTCTGTGGAGCTGTCCTCACTGTCACTGGCAGCTGCCATCAACAGCAGAGGAATTTATGTTCTCAAAGCACCAACTGATGGCCAGAAGGTGAGGCTCTTTGGCTTCCCCTCCCCTCCTGCAGACAACACTGCTGAGCTGTGTCTTTTCTTCCCTCCATTACAGTTCAGGAGCTGCTGTTTCCTAAGTGCTCCTTTTGCTGCTCACAGCCCTACCTCAGGAGCAGAATCTCAGTGTACATCAGTGCTAATGACTTGTTCTGTGGCAGGTCTCTTTGGACAGTGTCCTGCACTTCACCCTGCCAGGGAACTCTGCAGATGAGGAATCATGGAAGTACTCCCTGGCAGACCTCCGTGAACTGCAGAACAAGCTGATGCTCATGTCAGCAAAGGGAGAGCAAAGCCTGGAGGTGGAGAAGTTCTCTGAGGTCAGATTTCAATCCCTGTGGGTTATTGATGTTGAGGCTGGGGCTGGATTTTGCCTTGACTGTCAACTTTTAAGGCTGTGGTTGACAGCTGAGCTGGTGAAGATCAACAGTAGCAAGCAGATAGATGTTGGTTGGACTTGGTGATCCTGAGGGTCTTTTCTGGCCTGCATGTTTCTGTGATTCTGTTCCTGCTTCTGGTTCCCTGTTAGGGTGGAAGTAAGCTGGAGCCCAAACAGTGGAATGAAATCCTCATCCTTTGGCTGCACTGAAGGTGCTTCCTTCCAGAAGGGCTCCTGTGCTTTTGTAGCAAACTGGGGAGTTCTTCCTGGCTTCCTGGGGGTGCTGCTGTTGAGAAAACCACAAGGATTCTTCTGTTACTATTCAACTACACACCTGGCTTGGGGCCAAAGCCTTTATTTTGATTGAAAGGCTTTGCTGTGGTTTCATGACTTGTGTTGGTAAATCAGCTTTGTTTTTCTCTCTCCTCTGTCCTCATACAGATTTTTTTCAACGTTGTCCAAAGACTTGCTCAGGCTTTTATAGACCTGTATTCATCTGGCAACATGCTCTTCCGCTCCTGGCTTGCCCATGTGTACTGTTCACCTAAAAGAGAATCATGTGTTCATATGGACTTCTCTTTGGGGATGATCCCAGTGCTACAAGGACAGGGAGATACAGCAGCTGTGCTCCCAGGCCTCTGCAAGACAATGGAGAATTTCCTGGAGAAATGGGAAAGTTTCATGTCTGACAAACGATTCCAGCACTTCTACCTGAACTACTACACTGCCGAGCAGCTGGTCTATCTGTGCCTGGAACTGGGGCAGGAGACACCCAGCCAGGGGGCCCTGATGATGCTCTCGTTCATAAAAGGCAACTGCACCAAGGAGGATGTCCTGTTAGCCTCCAGCAATGAGGGGCCTCAAAGCTCAAGTGAGGTTGTTTCTGAGTTCCAGGCGATGCTGGATAAAGAGAAGGACTTGAGCGCACAGCTGGAGTGCATCTGGGAGTGCTACATGCACAACATGAGCCACTTCCTTCCAAATTGCCTGGATATTGATAGGCTTGGTGAGCAGCTGGAGAATCTGGCCAGCAGGGAGGGGCAGTGTGTCACAAGAGACTTCCCACAGGACTTGCTCTGTGTGGGTCAGCCCAACCTCATCACCTGCCCTCGCTCGGAGGTGCTCACATCGGCTCTGGCCATTTACATGAACAGCCCCAACGAGCCCCTCCCAACTTATGACGAAGTTCTCCTGTGCACTCCTCAGACCACTGCTGAGCAGGTGGGGCTCTTCCTCAGGAGATGCCTCATTCCCTGCAACAGAGGAGAGAAAATTTACACCATGCTGTTTGCAGATGAGCTGAGTTACGAGGTCAGCCGCAGAGTGGAGGAGCTCTTCCAGCACCTGTGGCACTACAACAACAGCTATCGCCTTGTCATTCTCTGCAGCTGTGAGAGGGAGCACAGCTACATCCCTTCTGCCTTCAGCCAGTACAAAGTGCACATGACACCCCAGAGGCCACTAGCTGAAATCCAGCAATACCTTCAGCACCACTACAGAGTTGCTCAACCTTCGAGCTCAGCTGCCTCCGTGTTCAAGGGCAATATGTGTGTGGGGATAGTGTCCTCCAAAAGAGCTGGTGTGGGTAAGGTGTTACATGCAGGATGTTGGCACTCAGAGTGGGGTTTCACTGAAACATAAGGAATAGCTTTTTCACTTTGAGGGTAGTAGAGTACTGGAACAGACTGCCCAGAGATATTGTGGGGTCTCTTCCTCTGGAGACTCTCAAAAAACACCCTGCCTGGGTGTATTCCTGTGCAACTGCATCTAGGTGAACTTGCTTTGGCAGGGGTCTTTGAACTGGGTGGTCTCTTCCAATCCCTACTGTTCTGTGATTCTATAGTTCACCTTGCAAGGTTTTCAGTCCAGGTCACAAGCATCTAGTCAAAAAGATTTTCTCAGGTAGCCTAAGCAAAACAGGCCATGTGGATAACAAAACCCTTCAGTAGCCGGCAGCAGCTATGGGTTTGGTTCCAGGCTGCAGCTGTTCTAACCAGCAGGAATGCCCTTCTTGGAATTCTTCCAGAAGGCCTTTTAAGGAAGATTCTGAGATTTCACAAGTCAAGCATTTGACTTCTTTCTATTATGGTGTATTCTGTATTGATGACTTGAATTCTCTTGGTGGTTTTTATGCTGACAGGGAAATCTCTGTATGTGAAGAGGCTACACGAGAAGCTGCAGGAGCAGAACCCTGACAGTACAAAGCTTCTGAAAACCATTAGGCTAATTGAACCAGAAATTGATGAAGATAAAGTGCTAAAATCTCTCCTACCTTTTCTGAAGAAAAAATACCAGAGAGCACCCATGATATTCCATTTTGATATCACTTCTTCAGTAAGTACATGCCTCCCACAGCCACCTTGTCATGAAAGTGCTGTGTGAATCTTTGCAGAGGTTGCTTCTTTTTATTTCTTGGGAAACCATTTCTCTAGGATGTGTTTTCTCATTATGGAGTGAGTAACACAAAGAACTCTTTACCATCAAGGTGTTTGAGCTCTGTAACAGATTCCCTAGAGAAGCTGTAGAGTCTCAACTTTGGAAATGTTAAAAACATTGACTGGGCATGACCTTGGGCAACCTGAGCTTGCTTGGATGAAGTGTTCTCCAGAAATCCTCTCTACCCCTAACTGTTCCATGATTCTGTGAAATTGTGATCACATAAAAAGAAAATGCCTTTGTGTGTTTCCTTGTGCTAGGTACGGGCTGGAATTCCAGAGTTCCTGTTCAAGCTGTTGGTTTTGCAGTGTCTGACAGATAATAGTGGCAACATGTGGCGACGACACAAGTGCCACTTGTACATCATTGAAATCCTTGAGGTATCAGCGGAGCCAAAGGCAGCAGCAAGACATGTATGTGCACAGCAGTGCCTGCTTGCTTTGGAATCCCTCAGGTGTCTTGCAAGGGTGTTGGTATGCAGCTGCACATGAGCTGTACAGACTCTTAACTGAATGTCCTGTAGAGCCTTTCTGTTTCTCGTCAGGGCGTACTGTGTGTCTCCCCTACAAAGTGTGCCCCTGGTGTTCATGGAATCATAGAATGGGAAGGTTGGAAGGGACATCAAAGCTCATCCAGTTTCAACTCCCTGCCATAGGCAGGGACACCTCCCACTAGCACAGGTCACTCAAGGCCTCATCCAACCTGGCCTTGAACACCTCCAGGGAAGGAACAACCACAACCTCCCTGGGCAACCTGTGCCAGTGTCTCACCACCCTCACTGCAAACAGCTTCCTCCTAACATCCAGTTTCAGTCTCCCCTCTGCCAGTTTAAACCCATTGCCCCTTGTCCTGTCATTACAAGACCTTGTCAATATTCCCTCCCCAACCTTCCTGTAGGCCCCCTTCAGATACTGGAAGGCTACTGTAAGGTCTCCTTGAAACCTTCTCTTCTCCAGGCTGCAAAGTCCCAACTCCTGTAGCCTGTCCTCATAGGAGAGCTGCTGCAGCCCTCTGAGCATCTTTGTGGCCTCCTCTGGACCCACTCCAACAGTTCCATGCCTTTCCTGTGCTTGGGGGCTCCAGAACTGTACACAGTACTCCAGATGGGGTGTTGTACAAAGTGATCTTAAAACAGGCAGTAAATCATACCTGTCAAGAGTTTTCTTGGGTTGGTAATTTTCTTGGCTTGTTAGTCCAAGCCTCACCTGCCACTGTAAAGATTTAGGAGTTTAAAAAGACCCAACCCAAAACAAGTGGAAGCAAAAATCTAACTTTCCTTGTGTGACTTTTGCATATTTGAAAGTAGGAGTTTATTTGTATGCAGCTATAAGAACAGAGTGTAGAAGTGACAGGGACAAATGACAAGTTTCTTGTGTTGGAGAGCACCCTTGCAGAAAAGGACTTGGGGTTACTGGTGAAGCTGGGCATGAGCCAACAGTGTGCACTTGCAGCCCAGAAGGCCAGTGGTATCCTGGGCTGCATCAAGAGAAAGGTGGCCAGCAGGTTGAGAGAGATGATTCTGACACTTTGGTCTAGTGAGACCTTACCTGGAGTACTGTGTCCAGCTGTGGGCCCCACAACACAAGAGCAGGTCCAGAGGAGGGTCCCAAAAGCTGGAACACCTTTCCTGTGAAGACAGGCTGAGAGAATTGGGGCTGTTCAGCCTGGAGAAGAGAAGGCTCCAGGAAGACCTTACAACTGCATTTCACTATGTGGAGACCTATAGACAGGCAGGGAAGGCCTGTTTAGAAGGGTTTGTGGTGATAGGATCTGGGGCAATGGTTTGAAACCGGAGCAGGGGAGATTTGGGTTAGACGTTGTAAGGAAACTCTTTACAATGAGAGTAGTAAAATACTGGGACAGGTTGCCCAGGAATGTTGTTGAGGCCCTGTCCCTGGAGATATTCAAGATCAGACTTGATGTGTCCCTGGGCAGCCTGCTCTAGTTGTAGGTGTCCCTGCTGACTGCAGTGGGGCTGGACAAAAGGACTTTTGAGCGTCCCTCCCAACCCAGTATAGTCTGTGCCATCTATTTTCTTTGAGGTGGCACTGGGAAGGGACTGGAGGTACCAAAGGACTAATGTTACAGGCAAGAGGCTGCAGGAGGAGATGGCATTAATTGTTGTGGTGCACTTTAAGCAGGAGGTGATGCACAGGGGTGCAAGTGTCATGGTTGTATAGCCCAGCTGCTTTTAGTTACGGATGGGGTTTCAGACAAGAACACTGCTAGGAACAGGTTAAACAATCTGAAGACAAAGGCTACAGCTTTGAGCTGACATCTTCTTTTTCCTTTATTCCAGAAGTCAGCGAGGCAGAAGTATAATTTCATTGATGTGTTCCCTAAAGTAACGTGCAGGTCTCCCAAGGAAATACTGGAAATGGAGACACTTGGGAACCGTTCTGAGGATGTCTCTGACCCAGGAATGGATGAGGAGGAATTCTGCAGCGAGGCTTTCCAGAGGCCTTTCCAGTACCTGAGAAGATTTGAGCAGGGGCACAATCTGGACGCATTCTCTTACAAAGCACTCTCTGTGGAAGGGAGCCCTGCAGAGTGCCTGCAGCTGTTCCTCCTGCACTGCGGCATCACAGACCCCTCCTGGGCAGAGCTGCGGAACTTTGCCTGGTTCCTCAACATCCAGCTGAAAGACTGCGAAGCTTCTGTCTTTTGCAACCTTGACTTTGTCGAGGACACGCTGCAAGGCTTCAAAAGCTTTGTTGTTACTTTCATGATTTTAATGGCGAGGGATTTTGCGACGCCTTCCCTAAACATCTCCGATCAGAGTTCGGGCAGGCAGCCCTTCAGCCTGGGGGATGTTTCGGAAGAAGATCTCCTCCCTTTCCGCATTCGGAAGAAGTGGGAGTCTGAGCCCCACCCGTACTTGTTTTTCAACGAGGATCGTGTGTCCATGACGTTCCTTGGCTTCCACTTCCAGCCTAATCACCGCCACGGCGTCGATGCCGTCAATCCTCTGAACGGCAGTGTTATCAAGAAGAACGTCATGAGCTCGCAGCTGTACAAAGGTTTGCTGCTCCAAAGAGTTCCCTTCAACGTCGCCTTTGATCAGTTGCCTCGGCATGAGAAGCTGGAGAGGCTTTGCATGGTGCTGGGCATCCCCTGGGTGGTAGACCCCGATGAGACGTACGAGCTCACGACAGACAACGTGCTGAAAATCCTGGCTATCGAGATGCGGTTCAGGTGTGACATTCCGGTGGTCATCATGGGGGAGACGGGCTGTGGGAAAACCAGGCTGGTGAAGTTCCTCTGCCAGCTCCGCAGGAGCTGCACCGAGGCGGAGAACATGAAGCTTGTCAAAGTTCACGGAGGTACCACTGCAGAGATGATTTACGCCAAGATCAAAGAAGCGGAAACCCTCGCGAAAGCCAACAAAGAGCAGCATGGGCTGGACACAATCCTCTTTTTTGATGAAGCCAACACCACAGAGGCTATAAGCAGCATCAAGGAAGCTCTGTGTGACCGCACGGTGCAGGGAAAGCCTTTGGCCTCTCGCTCTGGCTTGCGGATCATAGCGGCCTGCAACCCTTACCGTAAACACACACCACAGATGATTCAGCGCCTGGAATTAGCTGGCCTGGGCTACCGTGTGAAAGCAGATGAGACAAAGGATAAGCTTGGATCTGTTCCCCTGAGGCAGCTTGTGTACCGTGTCCATGCCCTGCCACCTAGCATCATCCCCTTGGTGTGGGATTTTGGGCAGCTGAACAACTTAACTGAAAAAACCTACATACAACAGATTGTCCAGAGGGTCACTGGGGACATCCCCATGAGGCAGTGTGAAGCAGAGGTAGTCACAGAAGTGCTTTTTGCTTCCCAGCAATACATGAGGCAGAAGAAGGATGAGTGCAGCTTTGTCAGCCTGCGGGATGTGGAACGCTGCATGGAAGTTTTCAGGTGGTTTCACAAGCGCAGTGACCTCCTGCTGAGGGAGCTGAAGAAGTACCTTGATGCAAAGAAAGCTCCAAAGAGCACTGTTGAGAGAAACAATGTTATCTGGTCCTTAGTGCTGGCCCTTGGGGTCTGCTATCACGCATCCTTGGAGAAGAAGGAGGACTATAGGAGAGCTATCAGCCAGGTCCTTCCGAAACCTTATGATACACAGAAAAAGATTTTGGAAGAAATCTCCCTGATGCAGGATTTATTCTTGAGTGGTGTGCATCTCCGAGATACCATAGCAAGAAACTTGGCCCTGAAGGAGAATGTCTTTATGATGGTCATCTGCATCGAGTTGAAAATCCCTCTTTTCCTTGTTGGGAAGCCTGGAAGCTCCAAATCTCTTGCAAAAACCATTGTGGCTGATGCTATGCAGGGTCAAGCAGCTCATTCAGATTTGTTCAAGGAACTGAAGCAGATCCATCTTGTATCCTTTCAGTGCAGCCCTCTCTCCACTCCAGAGGGAATCATAGGCACTTTCAAGCACTGTGCTCGATTCCAAGAAGGGAAGAACTTGGAGGAGTACGTCGCAGTGGTGGTTTTGGATGAGATTGGGCTGGCAGAAGACTCTCCCAAAATGCCCTTGAAGACTTTACATCCACTTTTGGAAGATGGCTGCATAGACGATGTCCCTCTTCCTCACAAAAAAGTTGGCTTCGTTGGGATCTCCAATTGGGCTTTGGACCCTGCTAAAATGAACAGAGGCATCTTTGTCTCTCGTGGTGACCCCAGCAAAGAGGAGCTCATAGAAAGTGCAAAGGGGATTTGTTGCTCAGCACGAGGAGCCTTGCAGAAGGTCGAACAGTATTTTTCTCACTTTGCAGATGCATATGAGAACATTTGCAAGGCCCAGGACAGGGAATTCTTCGGTCTACGTGACTACTACAGTCTCATAAAGATGTTTTTTGCCTTAGCTAAGAGCTCCAAAAGTGACCCGACGCCTCGAGACGTCGCTGAAGTTGTTCTTCGTAACTTTGATGGCCAAGATGGTGTCAATGCCTTGGAAATATTCACCTCACAGTTACCAGAGGAAGGAAAAATCCGTGCTCATGAGATCAGTAGAATTGATCTGGTGCAACAAAACATTTACAGCAGTGGTGACGATGGTGATTGCAGGTACCTGCTTATTTTGACTGAGAACTATGCAGCACTGCAGATCCTCCAGCAAAATTTCTCTAGTGCCCGACAACAGCCAGAAATCATTTTTGGCTCCAGTTTCCCTAAGGACCAAGAGTATGCCCAGATCTGCAGGAACATCAACCGTGTGAAGGTCTGCATGGAAACTGGCCAAATAGTTGTGCTCCTCAACTTGCAAAACCTTTATGAAAGCCTCTATGATGCCCTCAATCAATACTACGTGTACCTTGCTGGCCAGAAGTACGTCGATTTGGGACTGGGCACCCACCGGGTGAAGTGCCGAGTGCACCCCAAGTTCCGCTTGATCGTCATTGAGGAGAAAGATGTGGTCTATAAGCACTTCCCCATCCCACTCATCAACAGGCTGGAAAAGCACTACCTGGATATCAGCACTGTGCTGGACAAGGGGCAAAGAGAAACAGTGAAAGAGCTGAAGAAGTGGGTCCATGAGTTCAGCGCAGCCAACGTGGAAGAACACTTCATAAGCCAGCAGCAATACAGCCCTTCAGATGTCTTTGTGGGCTACCACCCTGACACCTGTGCCTCAGTGGTGCTGCAGACAACAGAAAGGCTGAAACCACTGTGTCCTCCTAGTGAACTCGTGTCCAGTGTGAAGAGAGAAGCCCAGCTGGCACTGCTGAAATGTGCCACCCCGGACTCTGTGATCCGCCACTGCAACTCGCCAGGTGCCTTCCTGGCAGACGCTCTGGCCCAGGTTTACTTCAAGCAGCAGCAGCACACATCCTTTGCAGACTTCCTCCAAACTCACATCCAAGCTGGGTCTGGCTACCAAACGGTCTTCACAGAGGTAAGCCTCCTGTGGAGTCCTCTTAAAACCCTCCCAGCCTACCCTGAGGATTTTTTTTGTTGCACTGCTAGGGCTGGTTTATGGTTGCAGCTAAGTAAATGTGGTAACAGCCTTGTCCCTTAGTGCCCCGAGGTGCAGAGCTGGGTGTGCCAGCAGCTGTCTTGTTGCATTCTAAAGGATCTAGTACCTCTGCTCTTCATGAAGCAGTTTTTGATGCTCCTTGCCAAATGGGGTTTTTAAGTGAATTTGGGCAGGTGGTGCATCACTTGACTTTGAAAGTAACTCAGTCTCTGTGTACACAGCCAACAGAAGTGGCTCCTGGGTGCAGAAAAAGTTGTAAGGAGCCTTGGAACCCTCATTTCTTGTATCATTTAAGGCCGCTGGCCTTAAAAATAGAAAAGGTTTTAACCTAGCTAAGCCCCAAATCTTGTAGGCCTTTAATGAAAACATCTCTAGTTTACTTTTGCTGAGTACCAAAGGTAAAGAACTTGAGCTGAGGTTGGATAGAAAATTTCTCCCCCTCCTGTCTCCCATGGAGACAACATTTTCTTGGGGCAGGACATGCTACTCCCTGAGAGCACTCCAGGCAAGGCACACTGCAGGGCTTCATTAGAACCTTCTTAAAGCTTTGGCTTCTTCTCAGCTGCTCCACAGCATCACCAAGAGCCATTGTGTCCAGTTACCTTGCAGTGGCCCTGGGCCCTGGCCTTGCTGTAACAGCCCATGCTGACCCTTTCTTACTGTCAGGGCAAATAAATGGATCTTTTTGGGATGGAATCCAGCTCAACAGCAAGGTAGCAGCATATGAGAGCAGAGATGAACAGGTCTTTACAGCCTGTATATTGCACTTCTGAGCAAAGATCGAATATACATCTTGCACTCACAGGTCACCACCTTCTCGAGGCTCCTCACCAGTGCTGATGCTGCTTGCCTGGAGAAAGAAGTGCAGGGTAAAGCAGAAAAACCTCAAATCCTGTTCCTGCAGCAGTTTGACACAGAATACTCATTCCTGAAGGGCATCAGGTGAGCCTGGGTTTGCATTACCCTGCTCCCAGCAGGCTGTCATCTGGGTGGGCAGAATATTTGGAGCCATAGATGGGGGGGGGAAAAGAGAGGCAAGAGGACCATGCAGTGCAGAACAGTGGCTGGCTGGGTGCAGACTGTGTTAGCTCCATCATGCTGAGAGGTTTTTGAAGTTTTGTCATCCCTATAGGATGGTTGTTTTAATCTCTCCTTCTGCCTGCAGCAACCAAAGCTAATGTGGAGTGACTACTGCAGTCTTTAACGTTTTGATTTTACACTTTAGTGAACTTCTTTTAAATCCCCCTTTCACTCTTCAGGAATTTCCTTGATGCCACATCAGGAAATAAAATCCTCATTATTCAGACAGACTTTGAAGATGGCTCTCAAAATGCCCAGCTCATTGCCTCAGCCAAGTAAGTCAAGTGTGAAGTGGTTCTCACCTCACTGTTGTTCTTGCTGACTCCTCACCCCTGTTTGGTTAGTGCTGTTTTGGGGATTTCAGAGTCAGGAATGTGTAATCCTCTGTGTATTCTGTAGTGGAATGAATCTAGAAGCACTGACTGTGTTTCAAATAATAATGCACAACCCAAGTGAAAATAAACTGAACTGGATCAAATTACCAGACGATCCCCTTTGAAGTGTAAATCTTTGCCATTGGCTGCAGAAGTCATCACTTTCTGTCTGTCCTTGATCTGTCAGCTCTGTTTCCTCTGTTGTAGATACACTGTTGTTAATGAAATCAACAAGATGGACCTGGGAGAAGTCTCTGTCTTTGTTTATTTTATCATGAAGCTTTCCCGAGTGGAAGGAGGAACATCCTACGTGGGATTCCACGGAGGTGGGTCTGGCCATCTGCTACTTCTCACTCTTCAGCTGGCTTCAGGCAAACCTACCAGAGCAACATTTCTCTTGTTTACATTCCCTTTAAATGTTTAAAATCTGGAATCAGTATGTCCTGTGGGTTGTCAGAGCTGTGCATCCCTTACCCACAGAGACTGCCCAGGAGGACAGTACCTTGGAGTCCTCCTCTTTATCACAACATCTTGCCATACCTGCTAATAGGTGAATCCTCTTTCTAGTCAGCTGAAGAACAGTGAACAAACAACACGGCGCCGCGGCCTGCTTGCGCCGCGGCCTGCTTGCGCCACGGCCTGCTTGCGCCGCGGCCTGCTTGCGCCGCGGCCTGCTTGGCCTCCTGCAGGTACCCGAGTATGTGCTTACATATTCTGCTCTCAGCAGAGAGGTTTCTGATCTGTGTGGTGGTTACTAAGAGCCTCGAAGCCCTGACAGTGCGCACACCCAGTAGTTTACATTAGCATGTTCAAAGCTGAGCTGCTGCTCTCCCTTCGTACACTAAGAAGTGAGAGTAAGTGAACTCTGAATGTGAGCTGCTCGCTCACAGGTACCAGCTCGTTCTTGAGAAGCTCTTCTAGAAGAGTGTCTTGCAGGCATGAAAATGACTTTCACTTTCTGGTTTTCTGCCTGTAGGACTGTGGCAGTCAGTGCACATAGATGATCTCCGCAGATCCAAGGACATGGTCTCTGATATGACTGCCCTGCAGAACCTCACCATCAGCCAGATGTTCTCTGAGGATTTGGGTAAAACCAGAGGTGAGCTGGGGAAAGTGAGCAGGGAGAGGAGGAGAAGTAACATTATCTGGTCCCACAATTTGAATCTGGTACAACATATCTGATGACTGAGCCTGGGGAAGAGAAGGCTTTGAGGAGACCTGATAGTAGCATTCCAGTATCTGAAGGGGGCCTACAGGAAGGCTGGGGAGGGACTATTGACAAGGTCTTGTAATGCCAGGACAAGGGGAATGGGTTTGAACTGGCAGAGGGAAGATTTAGGCTGGTTGTTAGGAGGAAGCTGTTTGCAGTGAGGGTGGTGAGACACTGGCACAGGTTGCCCAGGGAGATTGTGGCTGCTCCCTCCCTGGAGGTGTTTAATGCCAGGTTGGAGGAGGCCTTGAGTGACCTGTACTAGTGGGAGGTGTCCCTGCCTATGACAGGGACTTTGAACTAGATGATCCTTGAGGTCCCTTCCAACCTAGACCATTCTGTGGTAATCTCTCATCTATGTGAGTATAGATCTGTTCACTTAAACATGTAGGAAGGTTAGAAAAGACTTCTTCCTTTCACCATAAGGCTTGACAGGTTTACCTACTCTAGGTGGTCTTCTCTGGCAGAGGGCTTGGACTAGATGATCTTTCTAAGGTCCCTTCCAACCCCTAATGTTCAGTGATTCTGTGTAGAGCTCAGTGCCTTAGCTCTGAGTGTCAATTTCCTTAAGTTCTTGCTGCAGGAAGCTTGTCAAACCCAAGAAGCCGTAGCTATGTTTAGAGAGGTGGTTCTCAGATCCTCATGCAGGTGATAATGGATTTCTGACTGATGCTCTGCTGCTCTTGGATGCAGTTGCTAAGCAAACCCTCATCTGACTGATGCAGAAGTGTACTGCTGCTTTCTGACAAAAATTCTATACCTTAGTTGCAGCTCTGCCCAGGAGTGGAGAACAGGAGGAAAACAAAGCAGAGGGTGAAACAGCAGCGGCAGACACGGAGCACTGCAAGGTCAGTTCAGCTGCTTCTCAGCTGTCACTGTGGCTCTCTTTGTCATCTATAGGTGCAACACACCTTTTGTACACCCATTTGCTTGATATCTGTAAGAAATATTACTTGCATCATGAACCTAAAAGATCAAACACAGTCCCCCACCCAATCAAAATCAGCATCACTAAAGAAGCAGACCCTTCTAAGAGGGACTCTACTTCCTTAGTCATTTCAGAATTCCAGTTTTAAGCAATCTGGTTTGGTAGCTTTGTGTTTCTATATCCTGAGGCTCAAAACAGCGATTCTGAGCCTGCCACTTCAGCTCTTTATGCATTTGAAACCATGCTGTGGACTGGACTGTTCCAATCATGTTGAGGCTGGCTGATGTTCTCCTGATAGCACCAGCTGGGGGAGGCTCAGTACAAGGGTGACTGCAGGTAGCTTTTGCCCCTCTAGTGCCTAAGCATCTCTGGGGAGGGCATACTTCTCCTAGTCACGTTTATCATTTCCCTTTTTTTTGCCCTCAACTACTAAATCCTGTGATTCTCTGCTATCTTAATACAAATGCTGTGTTTCATGCCAGTTGAAGGGGCCACAAAAGTGTCCATCATGCACTTGCATGAGAAGTTGGTTTTGTCTGAGATGGGAGAAGTGACCCCAGGGGGACAGGCCCTTTCTAGACAGCACTATAATCATTTCAATAGGGACGTGTTGGGGCAAAGGTGTAAAAGTGAAGAGTAATGGACTTGTTTTCACACTGTTGCTGGGAAGGATGAAATCCTGGACACCACTGTGCTCCTGAGGACCTGTGTACAAAGTGCCGTAGGGATGCTTCGGGACCGAAACGAAGACCTCAGCCGAAGCAGAAGGCGAATTAAGATCCTCCTTGGCCTTCTCTCTAAAGAGGATGACTTCAAAGGTATATGCTACCTGGCTGCAGGTCCTGTCTCTGTTTAGGACACCACCAAAACGTGTCAGATAATTCTCTAGGGGCTCCCAGATCCTTGCTGTAGTACAGCCAAGGTGGATCTCCCAGAGGGTGTGTGTCTGTGCTTCAGTCTGTCACTCCTTTGATGGCTGTAAGGCTTCTCCTGGAGTTCAGGTTGTGGCTTTTTCTCTGGCTCTGTTTGCTTTGCCTGTTTTTTTTTCCTGTTGGCTAATTATTGAAACAACTGTAAAATGCTGTACTTGGTGTGATACTTCGAGTTTGGATCCAGTGCCAACAGAGAACATGCAAGTTCCCTCTTGTTTCCTAGCCCTTTTCCTAGGGGTGACAAAGGCTCGTCTCTCCAGCCTTTTGAAGAAGCAAGAAGAAAACTCCTTTCACCCAAAAAACTGGGTTCTTCGGGAGGCTTCTAACCTCAGTGCTCTCCAGGAGGCAGGTACCTTCAGGTGAGGACAGCAATAATGTTTTAGAACCTGCAGGCTTCCAAGAGAAGTCTGCAAATGGCAACTGTGCAGCAGAGACAGCAGTTTTATGTAATCTGACTATCTGCAGTGTCAGTGCTGGAAACTCCAAAGGCAGTTTTATCCTCTCCTGGCACCTGAGGCAGGACTGGGGCAGCAGTGTAAGACTGCTCTGAGGAACAAGGCGGGTTACAGACGAGGTAACAGTGAGAGAAGTGTAGGTCCTTGTTAATGGTATTATTTTTCCTTTAGAGATAGGATTAGGACTTTCTCACATGCAAATGTCAGCAAGTTTTCAGGACAGCCAGCATCTAGCTTGCTGATATTGTTGCTCACCTTCCCTCTGGATTTCTTGGTCTTTTTCTGCCCCCAAAGGCACACCTTGTGGAAGCGAGTCCAGAACGTGATCACTCCATTCCTGGCTCTCCTGATTGCTGTCATAGACAGAAATGGCAATCTGGAACTACTGGCCAGACCAGCAGCTAAGTGGGTGACAGACCTGTGGATGTTCATCTTCCGTGACACAAAGCTTCTGACTGTCCCTTACAGTGTGGGTAAGAACAGGTGAGCCACTGGAGAGAGCAGCAGAAGGGCTTGGCTGGCAGCACTGGGACCACTCCAGTGCTGGCTGTAAATCCACATGGGAGACAGATGCTGTTGGCTGCTCCCCTGTGCTCTGCCAAAGGCAGCAGGGCAGTTCTTGGTGACTTCAGAATCCTCTTCTTTCTGCCTTTTATCCCAGTACTCCTGGGCTTTGCTCTCTAGCTCTTGGCATGCTCACACTTCTTACCCAGCTCCTGAAACCCACATCCATTATAACTCTGTTCCCAGGGAGTGCCTGCTGAGCAAGTCCCAATGCTACCCAGTTGGCAGGATGAGCTGTACTCATGAGGCCTTCAGTTCTTTCTCCTCCTTTCATCCCCTTCTAGGGCTAATTTCTTTCTGCAGCTTTGTGTCTCTCTCTGAATGTTTCCCAGGCAAAAGCCCAGTGCATTAACACCCTTTTCATCTCCTAGCTCTCAGCCAGAGATAATTCTAGTGCAAAACAACATGATGGTGTCTGCTGATGCTGGGAATGAGATGCCCTTCAGCTGGAGAATAAAGGAGTACTTGGATGAGATGTGGTTGGAAGCTCAATACATCCAGAACACTGAAGGTGAGAGCCTGACTTGAGCTTGTGACACAGAACATCTCCATCTATCTGCCCTGTCAACTCTGGTTTGTCACTACCACATCTCCACCTTTCTGTGACTCTAGAGTCACCTTCAGTCCTCCTGTGCTCATGTGAGCAAGCAGAGTTTTGCACAAGTTCCTTTTCTTTGTGCTTCTCACTGTTGGTCTTTCTCACACATTCTGTGCCCTTCTATTCAAAATGCTGTGGAAATGCCAAGAGCTGACAGCAAGGTGAGATTCCAGAAATGTGGCACTGGTGCTGAGAAGGCCTGGCCTCAAGTCCCCAGTTAGTGCTGTGAATGAGGGGAGTGCTGTATGCATCAGTGATTAATTAGGTGTCAGTCTCTTTAGGCTAGAAGCTGTATCAAGCCCAACCTCCTCCTAATGTTTGGCTTCTCTCTGCATTCTCATTTTCCAGACCAAGCTGAGAAGTTTGTGAATATCTTCCAGAAAACTGACCTAGGAAAATTTATCTCTGCTCTGGCTGAGGAAGAAAGGCAGATGCTCTTCCAGTGCTATATCAAAGACTTTGTTGTCATGACCATTGGTGTGTCCTCCCTGGATGAACTGCAGGTCAGTGTCTGGAACAAGAGCTGGAAACCTTTGGGAGAGAAGAGCAGGATGCCTGTGAACATCCCCTTTTGTTTCAGTCTTGTCTTCTCAGACCAAATCTCCCTCTTAGGCAGACTAATGGCCAGATAGCCACAAAGCAGGTGGATTTGGCACTGCATGGCTGCTGAAATTGCTGAAACCTTGCTCAGAAAAGCGTTTCCAGAGGAGCACCTATAAAATCCGGCAGATCGTTACTGATTCTCTTACTGTGGGTTTTGCCAGAACTAATTATACAAGATCTATTTGGGCTTTCATTNTTTTTTTTTCCCCTAAACTTCTAGTGTCTGCAAATTGCCTTCTTATCCTGCATAGAGGAACAGAAGGCCACATCTCCCAGGAGAGAGGAGGCTGTGCCATCCTTGCCTCGGATCCACCTCGCGTACAATCAATTCAAGAGCCGCCTGCAGAACTTCTCTAGGATCCTGGCTGTACACCCCCATGTGGTTGGCTACCTTAAGCAGAAAATATATGGAATGCCATGTTCAGAGATGGTAAAATCACTACGAAGTGTTTTGTGATCTTCACCCCTAGCAGGGAGCTCTCTGCCTTTGCTGAGTGTAACCAGTGTGCAGTTTAAGTGGGAAGCATAAAGCCAGGAATAATTTTCTGTTACCATTGGTGCTATCAGGTTTTAAAGTAGTTTGCCTTGCTTTTTTGCATCAGTTACTAGGGCCATGAGGTTGAACAAGGATAAGTGCAGAGTCCTGCACTTAGAGAAGAATAAAAAACTGCAGTAGTACAGGGTGGGAGGTGATCTGCTGGAGAGCAGTCCCATGGAGAGGGACCTGGGAGTACTGGTGGGTAAAAAGTTGTCCATGGCACAACATGTGCCCTTGTGGCCAAGAAGGCCAATGGGAGCCTGGGGTGTATTAGGAAGACTATGTCCAGCAGATCGAGGGAGGTTCTTCTCTGCCTCTACTCTGCCTGGGTGAGACCTCATCTTGAGTACTGCATTCAGGTTTAGAGGGACAGGGATCTGCTGGAGAAGGTCCAGCAGAGGGCTATGAGGATGATTAGGGGTCTGGAGCACTGCTTGATGAGGAGAGGCTGAGGGACCTGGGGCTTTTGAGTCTGGAGAAGACTGAGAGGGCATCTAATAAATGTTCGTAAATATCTGAGGGCTGAGAGTCAGGAGCTGGGGACAGGCTCTGCTCACTGCTGCCTGGGATAGGACTAGGAGCAATGGATGGCAACTGCAGCACAGGAGGTTCCAGCTCAACACAAGGGGGAACTTCTTTACTGTAAGGGTCCCAGACCCCTGCACAGGCTGCCCAGAGAGGTTGTGGAGTCTCCTTCTCTGGAACCTTTCAGGACCTGTCTGGATGTGTTCCTGTGTGCCCTGAACTAGATTGTCTGGTCCTGCTCTGGCAGGGGGATTGGACTTGCTGATCTCTGTGTCCTTTCCAACCCCTGACATCCTGTGACCTTGTAATGAGCACGACAATCCCAAAGCTTTGAGATAATCAGAGCATTTTTCAGAGCAAACTGAACTGAGAGCTCATAAATGATTCTGAAATGCAGCTATTGTGTTACACTCGCACCCTGTGTGTGTCTCTAGGTTTTAGATGTGTTAGCTGCAATGGTGTGTGCTGAAGAGCTGGAGAGTCAAGTGCAGACAGCCCAGCCAGAGGTCTGGCTGCAGGAAGTGAAGAACCTTCGTATGCCTATTGAATTTCTTTGTAAAGAGAAGGAGTCACAGAGGAGAGGGAGTCGGTGCCATCAGCTGCTAAAAGAACTCGAGTATGTAGCACTGATTGACTCACTATCTTGATCTTTTGCCTTGCTGCTAAGAAGGATATCAGTGCAGGCTGAGAGCTGCTCTGCTGCTGATTTTTCTCAGCTGAAGACTTTGCAAACCTTTCCAGCTTCTCACTAGGCTCAATTAGCACACCAAACACCAACAATTAGATTGATTTGTTTAGCCTCACCTCATGTGGAGTCTCCCTCTAAATCTGGCAGCATCATCCAGTGTAATCCAGCTGAGTTGTTTAAAACTCTCCTTGGGTTCCTGTTAACTATCAATGTCCCCCACTTCATCCCTGTGCTTAAAGACTGGGAGATGGGAAACTTGCATCTAAGACAGAGTCTTGTCTCTTGGAAGACAAGGCTGAAAAAGGTATTCTAGTTCCCACAGACCTTGTGTAGTTTAACCCAAGTGAAGTCAGTTGTGATTTTTATCTTTTTTTTTTTTTAAATTACTTCCTTGATATAAAGGTTAGAAGTGTGGGAAGTCATGGAATGGTTTGGGTTGGAATGGCCCTTCAAGATCATCTAGTTCCAACCCTGCTGCCACTGGAAGGGCACCTTCCACCAGAGCAGGCTGCTCAAGGCTACCTCCAACCTGGTTTTTGCAATGGTCCTAGTTCTGCTGCAATGCTGCCTGCAGGACACACTCTGGTGCCATCAGATTGCTGTGTTACATGCTGTTATGTGTTCTGTCCTTGACAAAAAAAAAGAGATGATGACCAGGGGACAAAGCAAGAAGTTGCATGAGAAGTGCACAGTTGGTGAGGTGCTGAGCACGCAAAGCAGTGAGATCATGAGGCTGACTTGGCACTGCACTTCCATTCATGCTCTCAGCTCATTGTTGTAATTTGTGAACTCACCTTTCCTCCACAGAGTCTGCTGGAGCAGGGTTTTCTGCATGTCTCTGTTTGTAGAACATGTCTTGTTGGGCAGCAACACCCTGATGCCAGAGTTTGAGACTGTAGTGAAAAAATACACTTTGTGTCTCGCCAAGGTAAGCAAAGAGCTCAGATCACCTCCTCCCCTGTTTGCTTTTGCTGATCATATGTGGTTTTGTGTCAGGTTTTAGAGCTGTGTCACTTAGCTTTGTCCTTTCCCTCCACAGTGTTTTCAGCAGGATTCAGACATGAAGACTCATCTAACTTTTAATGCAGTGATGAAAGTCCTGTGCCAGTGTAAGGAGGAAGTCAGCAACAGGCTCCACAGGTAGTGACATTGAGACAAGTTGCAGGGTCCAGCAGGAATATTGCCTGTGTTGCCAGAATGTTTTTAAGCACAAGGCAGTGCTACCTGCAGTGTAGTGAAAGCCAAATAAAGAGCAATAACTTCTCTGTTATGCTGCACTTGGAGCTAAGCAGTTAGCCAACAAGTCTTACAGTATCTCCTCTTGCTCTAGTTGTAGATCATAGAATCATAGAATGGTAAGGTTGGAAGGGACCTCAAGGATCATCTAGTTCCAACCCCCTGCCATAGGCAGGGACACCTCCCACTAGCACAGGTCACTCAAGGCCTCATCCAACCTGGCCTTGAACACCTCCAGGGAGGGAGCAGCCACAACCTCCCTGGGCAACCTGTGCCAGTGCCTCACCAGCCTCACTGCAAAGAACTTCCTTCTAACATCCAGTCTAAATCTCCCCTCTGCCAGTTCAAACCCATTGCCCCTTGTCCTGGCATTGCAAGACCTTGTCAATAGTCCCTCCCCAGCCTTCCTGTAGGCCCCCTTCAGATATTGGAAGGCTACTCTTAAGGACTCCTTGAAACCTTCTCCAGGCTGCAGAACCCCAACTCTTGTAGCCTGTCCTCGTAGGAGAGCTGCTCCATCCCTCTGATCATCTTCATGGCCCTCCTCTGGACCCACTCCAACAGTTAGTTCCATGTCCTTCCTGTGCTGGGGATGAGCAGCCTTATTAAGGACCTTTGGTAAGAGAATATTGAAGCAATTGTTTGTTGCTGTTTCTGAATTACAGCTGTGGCCTGGAGCCGTGTAGCATCTGCCTGAGTGAGCCAAAGGATCCAGTCTGCCTGCCTTGCCGCCATGTGTTCTGTCAGAAGTGCATCAGAAGGTGGCTAATACCAGCACAGATGCATTGTCCACACTGCAGAGCTGCTGTGGAGGATGACACTGATTTAAGTGTCTCGGAGGAGCTCAGGTACTCCACCCTCTGCAAGGTGGAAGCATTGCCACGGGGCTGGTTGTGTGAAGGAAGGATGTTGTAACTCTGAGCTTGTCAGTGTGAGCAGAATGGGTAGAGGGAACTCTGCTCTGCTCTTTCTGTAATCGGAACAGGTCCTGTTTTCTGTGTATTGTTTCAAAAGGAAGGAGGAAATTTCCTTGGCCCATGTAAGGAAACCATAGTTGGGAAACCCTGTGAAGTTAAAGCACTGTCAGTGCAAGGGAACTGCTGTCACTTGCTGGATTGCTTTGTGATAACTTAAAAAAAAACCCAGGAAACTCATCTGGCTTCCTATTGCCATTTGTGATCTTGGTTGTCAACGTGACACAGCCTTTGCAGACAGTGCTACTGAAGAGTTGCACAAATCCAGCCTCTAGGAAGGCTGGCAAAGCATCTCAGTGCTGTGCCTTTTGCTTGTCTGCTTTGCTTTGTCTGTTTTGTAAGTGGTTCTGTGTTTGAGCACTGTCCTAATGCTTTTTTACCCTTCCCCCAGAAATGCCATAGCAAGAAATGCCCTGTTCAGGCAGAGATGCAATAATTTCTTCATAGATGTGATCACTACCATGTGCTTTAAGGACAATGAACCCCCTGAGGCAAAGGTGATCCAAGAGCTCCTTAATCTGCTTTTTGTTGATGGAAGCCTGAAAGGTTCAGGTGAGCCACCTTCATCCTGATGCTCAGCCTCATGTAGCTGATTCTCTTGCCACTTCCTCTCACCTGCCAAACTTGTCTCTTTCTTGCCTCCACAGAGCACCCTGCTATCTACACTAAATTCCTGTCCCCCTTTGATGATGAGGTGGATGAAACTCCCATCATCCGCTCAGTAATGCTGAAGCTGCTCTTGAAGTACAGGTGAGCAGAGGCAGACAGCTGATGGAGGTTACACTAGGGGTGGTTCAGCTTTGTCTCCTCACTTCCACTGTGCTCATTTAAATTGAATTGTGACAGGTGACATTCATCCTGTGCCTTTATATTAGTTATGCAACTTGGCTGTCTTGCATGTGGCTTGCCTGCAGTCTGTGCCAAGGTTTACCTGGCTGTTCTTAACCTCAACCAGTGCTGAACATGGATGGCTCAGCTGGCTTAGGAGCAGCTTTAGATCAGCAGAGCAAAGCTCCTCACCAACAGACATTTCATCAGGAATGATCTTTGCTTCCACAGACCCTCTCCATTCACACCAGCTCCTCCAGCCTCCCTTAGCAGCCAGTCCACTGAAAGCAGTTTCTCAGGTGTGGTCATCTCCTAGATCAGGTGGTTAAGACAAATCAGCTGACAGCCTAGAAATGCTAATTTGCCATTGCTGATGATAAAAGTAAGCTCAGGCTGAAACTAGATGACACCTAACAAAACACAGCAAATTGCTTTTCCACCTTCCAGATGAAGCCAGAGTGACCCCAACCTGTCAGGTGGACAGAACTGGTGGCTTGATCATGATTGAGAACATCAGTAGTAGCTCTCAGTAATGCAGTTGTGGTAAGGGAGTGTTTCTCTTTCCTGTAGCTTCAATGAAGTAAAGAATGATGTGCAGCACTACCTGTCCCGGGTAGAGCACAACCAGATCCTAGAGAAAAAAGATAAAAAAGAACTCTACTTGCTTTTTGTCAACTGCTTTGAGGTAAGAGTGCTGAGTAGGTAAGAGTGGGGCAATAAAAGTGGTACAAGAATGACAGAAACCCAACCAAATCACCAAAACCTCAACAACAACAAAACAACAAAGGAAACAACAGAAATTCTTTTGCCATTTTAGGGATATTTTTTTTTTTCTTGTAGCCATCTGACCAATTAGAAGCCCCAAAGGAGTTTTATGTCAGAAGCTGGTCCTTGGTAGATGGCCTTGCTTTTTGAGGCTTGGGTGCTTTTGCATAAATACTTTCTTGGACACAGGTGTCCAAGTGAGGCCCAAAAAGACTCAAGCACCAACACAGGAGTGCAGCAAGTAGGAGGATTTCTAGTTGCAGTACACTACTGGACTGCTTTCTTATTTTTACAGACACCTTTATGTTGCTAGAGCTTTAGATTATGCTGTTTGAATTGTTCTCTTCCCTCCCCTTGCCTAACTTAACACTTTGGCCAATTTTAGACAGATTTGACAGCAGGGTAGAGGTTTCATTTCTTAGTTTTTTATTAAAATGGTGACTGTAGATAAGGTCAAAGTGTGTTTTCTTGCTAAGGGAAGGACAGGTGGAACTGGACACCTTGGAACATGTGATGTGTGTTTCAGCATGTGTGTGGGCAGTCAGCATGCTCATAACTCTCCTGCTCAGCTACATGCTTAGAAATAAGGGAGAGAGCTTGGGTGCATTGCTGAAAATGGTGTTTGGTGATCTCACAGGATGTTAGAGGCTGGAAAGGACCCAAAGAGATGGAGTCCTACCCCCCCAGCCAGAGCAGCAATATAGCTCAGGTCACAGAGGAACACATCCAGACAGGCCTTGAAAGACTCCAGAGAAGGAGACTCCACAACCTCTCTGAGGAGCCTGTTCCAGTGCAGTGGCAGAGGCTTTGATAAGCACTGGAGAGATCAGAGGGAGGACCTGATGGCATTGGGGTGGAGGGTGCAGTGGGAGCCAGAGATAGTGTGGATCTACTAAAGATACCAAGTAGCAGTGCACAGAATCTTAAGGTCTCTGGTTCTGCCACTCAAGCACTATTCTGACCCACCTTTAGGATTCCATGTGTGATAAGTCTGAGGGCAGTCTTGGACATGACCAAAGAAATGATCTACCTGGAGACAGAGGCTTTCCAGACAACTACCTCCCAAAGAACAATCAAAGTCCTCAGGAATCATCTGTTGAGTATCTGCAGGCAGTGGCCAAGGTTCGATTGTACCTGAGCAGGGCTGCAGAGCTGCTCTTTGACCTGCATGAAGCCACAGGTAAGTAATGCTGCTGCCAAATGGGAATGCTGCATGCAGAGCAAAGGCATCCTGGGGAGGTGGGCTGGGCACTGGCAGTGCATCTGTGCTGTGCTGGAGCTAGTTCTGTTGCATGGCCAGGAGCAATGCGTCAGCTTTTTCCTTTGCTCTGTGTTCAGTGTCAGTCATTATTTGTCCCCTTTACCAGTGGCCCCAGAGGTGCAGTTACACAGCAGCTGTACCTTTGAAAGGAGATTGTTAGCAGCAACGAGGCTGGGGAGAGGCCTTGAGCACAGCCCTATGAAGAGAGGCTGAGGGAGCTGGGATTGGTTAGCCTGGAGAAGAGGAGGCTCAGGGGAGACCTTCTTGCTGTCTCCAGCTACCTGAAGGGTGGTTGTAGCCAGGAGGAGGTTGCTTTCTTCTCTCAGGCAAGCAGCAGCAGAACAAGAGGACACAGTCTCAAGCTGTGCCAGGGGAAGTTTAGGAGGTGTTTGTGTGGCCATAGCACTTCAGGACATGGTTTAATGATCATGTGGTGTTAGGTTGATTGACTCAATGATCTTAGAGGTCTTTTTCAACCAAAATGATTGGGAAGGAGCCTGGTGCTGCAGCTAGTGCTGACAGAAGAGTTTTGCAAGGCAGGGTGTGGGTTTGCCTGATTATTTTTTTTTTCTCTCTTCCTCCAGAGCAAGATCAGGCAGAGAAGTGGCATTACCTGGCAAATGTGAGGACCTTCTGCAGCCTCACCAGGAACGACTGGCATCATGTCTACCTCATCCGCATCATTGCCAGTCAGTACGGAATGGAGTTTGCTCAGAAGCTTCTCACAGAGGCACAGTTTAACTGGGTGTTCCCAGTGGAAATTCTGCAACAGGTGAAGAGCAACTGTCTCCTTGAAGATGGCTCTGACCTCCTCTTAGTTTTCAGTTTGTGATCCTTTGGGGGGGCTTCTGCTGTTGTGTGGCTCTTGAGGGACTCGCCACAGTGGGAGTGGCTATGAAGATGATTCCTTCTCACGCTTTGAATGGAGTCTGTTGTGGCTGTGAGAAGCCTTCTGGGTTCCCACATCTGTCTGCTGCCTCTTTGCAAAGGCTGGAATGCTGCAGTTCTTGGGAGCAAGAGGAGGTTCTGCCTTCTCCAATGGCTGATTAATGTCCACACTGCTCACTGTGGGCTTTTCCCTGTGTAGGCAGGGCACACCCAGTCCAATCACATCGATCGTTTCCTGCTGTGTGGCAAGAATTACAGAGTGCTGCGTGATGCTGTGGGGAAAGCCATGATTGATTGTGAGGCTGAGGCTCTTCTGGAGGCAGAGAAGGTAGGGCACACTCCAGAATCCTGTTGTAGGCTCTGGATGGCCACTGTTTAATCTTTGTTGGCAGCATCTCCCCCAGTGGAGATGCCTGGGCTGCCTTTGCCTGAAGGTGGCTGATACTGGCAGGCACCCATTTGCTTTACTTCCCCACCTGTATTCCAGCATATGTAACTCTGATGCTATTTCTGTTGGCTGTCTCATGTCACTCTTCTCCTCTTGTAGAACACAGGAAGCTTTCCCTAAACATAAGGGAAGAACTTTTTCCCTGTGAGGCTGACAGAGCACTGGAACAGGCTGTCCAGAGGGGTTGTGCAGTCTCCTTCTCAGGAGACTTTCAGAACCCACCTGATCTTGGGCAGCCTGATCTAGGCAGACCTGCTGGTTGTGATTTCTTTTGACTTGTGTGCTGTTGTGGTCTGAAGGCATGTACAGGTTGCTGCTACTGAGGCTGCAGTTAGAAGAATAAAATATTTCAGAGGTTTCTAATGTAAAATCCTCTGTCAGCTTGAGTGCTGTCAGGTGACTCATTTATGGCTCAAATGACCATTCCTGCACTATCCCTTCTCATTTGTGGGGGGAGCTTCACCTCAGACCTGCTGAAGCCTGCATCTGCAGAAATTGTAGCTGTGACAGCTTGCAGCCTGCTCTCTGCTTTATCATCAGTTGTTCTTTTATAGGTATCTGGCAGCTCCCCAGCTGTACGATCTGTCCATCTGCTCCTGGCTATTTTCAGAGAGGTCACTACCCTCTATGGAGCTAGCAACTCCAGCCTTCACCCCAGACAGCAGGTAAGGTACTTCCTTTTGGAAGGTAAGTGACAAACCTTCTTTGTTGAGAAGGCTGAATGAGATTTGGAGTAGTTGGTGGAAGAGCAGTTTGCTCTTCTGCCCCAGATAAGATTGTCTCCAGCTGAGCAGCCTGGAGAGGTCTGCAGCATGCTCCCTGCAACTACCTGAAAGGAGGCTGCAGTGAGGTGGGGATTGATCTCTTCTCCCTAGTATGAGGTGATAGAACCATAGAATGGTTTAGGTTGGAAGGAACCTCAAAGCTCATCCAGTTCCAACCCCCTGCCACAGGCAGGGACACCTCCCACTAGTACAGGTCACTCAAGGCCTCATCCAACCTGGCCTTGAACACCTCCAGGGAGGGAGCAGCCACAACCTCCTTGGGCAACCTGTGCCAGTGTCTCACCACCCTCACTGCAAACAACTTCCTCCTAACATCTACTTAAACCTCCCCTCTGCCAGTTTAAACCCATTACTCCTCATCTTGTCAATACAAGATTTGTGAATAGTCCCTCCCCAGCCCCCTTCAGATCCTGGAAGGCCACTCTAAGGTCTCCTGGAAGCCTTCTCTTCTCCAACCTGCAGAGCCCCAACTCTCTTAGCCTGTCCTCATAGCAGAGCTGCTGCAGCCCTCTGAGCATTTTCATGGCCTCCTCTGGGCTTGTTTCAACAGTTCTGTGTCTTGCTTGTGTTGGGGGCTCCAGAACTGCAGACAGTAGATAGAATGAGAGGAAATGATCTGGAATTGTGCCAGGGAGGTTTAGGTTGGATATTTGGAAAATCTTCTTAAGTGAAAGGATGGTGAGGCATTGGAACAGGCTGCTCAAGGAGGTGGAGTCACCATCCCTGGAGGTGTTCAAGAAACATGTGGACATGGCACTTCAGGACATGGTTTAATGGCCATGGTGGTGTTAGGTCAGTGGTTGGACTCAGTCAGAGGTCTGCTCCCAACAAAACAATTCTCTGATTCTGTGGGAAGCAGCTGACAGCCCTCTTCATGCTGGCAATATCATGATGTGTAGTGTTTGTGTTTTTTTTTTTCTTTCAGCAAACAGATGCTATGATGAAGTTCATCCAGGACTCCCAAGTGCTGAATTTTCCAGAGCTGAAGCAGTTTGCATCTTCTCTTGTGATGAATGCACTGCCATCTCTGAGAGCAGATCCTCAGACCTTCAACCGCTACGGAGCACTCCTGGAAATGGCTGTGCACACCAAAGCTGTGCTGCTCTGTGGGCAGAACCCCCTCCTGCAGCCCCTCAGCAACCTGGCATTCCACCCAGACACCATGCAGGTAAAGAGAGTTCACTCACATGGCAGCTCAGCATAGTGCTGCTCCTTTCTTCAGGGCTATGATTAGTAGGTCGAGGGAGGTTCTCCTTGCCCTCTACTCTGCCCTGGTCAGGCCTCATCTGGAGTATTGTGGTGTTGTGTCCAGTTCTGGGCCCCCCAGCTCAAGACAGGAGCTGCTTGAGAGAGTCCAGCACAGAGCCACAACAATGATTAAGGAAGTTGAACATCTTCCTTATGAGGAGAGCCTGAGGGAGCTGGGGCTGTGCTGCTTGGAGAGGAGGAGACTAAGGGGTGACCTCATTCACACTTATAAATATGTAAGGGGTGAGTGCCAGGAGGCTGGAGCCAGGCTCTGCTCAGTGATGCCCAGTGACAGGACGAGGGGCAGTGGGTGCAAGTTGAGGTATAGGAGGTTTCATATGAACCTGAGGAATTTTTTTTTTTCCCTGTGAGGGTGACAGCACTGGAACAGGCTGCCCAGGAAAGGTTGTGGAGTCTCCCTCTGGAGATATTCAAGAACCATCTGGAAGCATTCCAGTATGATCCGCTCTGGCAGGGGGCCTGAACCAGATGAGCTTTCAGTGTCCCTTCCAGCCCCTGACATTCTCTGATTCTTCATCTCCTGGCTCTCTGTAACTTAACCTTTCTTACCATCAGAAGCACCAACTTAGTGTTTCAGCTGTGAATTACTGCTTTATGGTTATTGCAGTGTGGTTGGGATTAACTAGCACTCCTCAAGGTACCTCTGCACCCTGAGCAGTATCAGGCAAATACTTTTGCTGCTGTTTGAGTGAACAAGTGTAAAAGCAGTCAGCAGGTCTTGCTGTGGAGAACTGTGTTCTTTTGAAGGTAATGGCTCGTGGAGCCCTAGGCAGTGTCTGGGTGGAGGGATCTGCTGCTCTGTTTTCCTGTGGCTAACCAAGGCACAAGGAGGTGTGCTGGTACACCACACCGAGAGAAAATCCAGTCCAGGATGTCTTGCACATGCAAATCTTAACAGTATTGGCAGTTCTTGAGGGTGGATTTTCACAGGCAGAACTGGAAAATCTGCACCACCTCTGCTTTCAGATGTCTCTTGTTTCCCATCACAAATAGAGAACCAGTGAGGACTTCTACAGGAAAGAATTCATTTATACATTCATTTGACTCCTTTTTTCCTCCTTAGCACTCCTTTCTGCCTACAATGCCAGAAGATATGGTGGCTCAGGCAAAGACCTTGAAAGACCTGGCTGGTCTGCGCTGGTACAGTAAGTGCCCCTGGGTGACTGGGAGAGGAGGTGAAAGATAATCCTTGAGCTTGGAATGAAAGTGTTGCAAATGGGAGGACAAACACACTCCTCTCATCAGCATGAGGTTACCCCTGTTGAATGAAGATTTGTGACTACAGTTTATGCACCAAAGTGCATTGAGCTTCTGCCTAGTTTCAGGTTTTTAGAGCTGTTGACACTGTGAGTGGAAGGAACTCTTCTGTTAACTTCTGGCAGTGTTAAATGGTGTGAGCAGAACAGGGGCACTTTGCCACCCTCCTGGCTAAGCTTTCAGTTAGTTCCCTGCTTTCTGCACATCTTCCAGGGTGGGATTGTTCATGCTTCCCAGCCTTTTGGGACTGAGTAGCAGAATCAGGCTTCCATTCCTTGTTCTCAAGGAGAGAAGCACTGAAAAATTCTTTGGGTTGCTTTGTGGACCTATTGCTCCTTTCAGCTTTGGGACAGTCAGTGCCTTTGATTAGACTTTGAAGTAAATCATCTTGCTTCAAGATGATGGTCACTATGAAATGAAATAACAGGAACTTTATAAATGTCTTACTTCTAATACTATCCTTTTTGTTTCTCTTTCTTGATAGCATGTCCAAATGGCCACCCCTGCACTGTAGGAGAGGTAAGAATTGGAGCCTGTTGGGTTTTTAAGCAGGCAGCATTTTCAACAGTCAGCTCCTTTTATTTTATTTGCTGCTTTTAATGTTTCATTGCAGAGTGGTTCATTTTCTAAACTCTCTATTAGTAATTCCTGTTCATGTGATGTAAAATTCAAGATAGTTCTAAGCCAGCTTGTGCCATAAATCTGGGAAACAAGGGCCAGAGGCTGCTTTTTTTGCTCACTATGTAGCAGTTCTTGAATGAACCAATTACAGCTGGGATTTTTATTTTGTTCCTTCTCTGATGGAGAAGCTTTTACTCTGGAATTCAGTGTTCTCATTTTGCTTTTTCCTAGTGTGGCCTTCCCAGGGAAATTGGTCGCTGTGTGGACTGTGGTGCCCAGGTTGGAGGGCTGCAGTACAGACTGCTGGAAGGCTTTCAGGAGCAGAGGTATGCCTTGAGGTGTTAACCTTGGTATCACTGCTCACTGCTTCAATATTTGCCTGTCATTATTTGAGGTAAAAGGTACCAACCACTTCATGCTGCTACCTGAGTAGTGTGGGATTATTTCCTGTTAGCTCAGACCTTGGCCTCTGAGGGGAAGGAGGCTCAGCTGTTAGTGCTGGGGTATTGTGGCTGTTTGAGTTTAGATTCCTACCTCAGACATAAAAAAAAATTCAAAACAGAGAAACAGCAGAAACAGCTTTCACCTAGATCTTGTCAGGCTGCTGGTTTAGGGTTGTCACACACACAGTATCACAGTCTCACAGTATCACCAAGGTTGGAAGAGACCTCAAAGCTCATCAAGTCCAACCTGATACCACAGACCTTAAGACCAGACCATGGCACCAAGTGCCACGTCCAAACCTGCCTTGAACACCTCCAGGGACGCTGACTCCACCACCTCCCTGGGCAGCCCATTCCAGCAGTCAATGACTCTCTCAGGCAACAACTTTCTCCTCCCCTCCAGCCTAAACTTCCCCTGGCACAGCTTGAGACTGAGTCCTCTTGTTCTGGTGCTGCTTGCCTGAGAGAAGAAAGCAACCTCCCCCCTGGCTACAAGCACCCTTCAGGTAGCTGTAGCCAGCAAGAAGGTCTCCCCTGAGCCTCCTCTTCTCCAGGCTAACCAATCCCAGCTTCCTCAGCCTCTCTCCATAGGGCTGTGCTCCAGGCCTCTCCCCAGCCTCGTTGCGCTTCTCTGGACACACTCAAGCACCTCAATGTCCTTCTTCAATTCCAGTTCCCTGCTCATGCAGGCTGGTACAGGTTGTGTGATCCCACACCAACAGCTGTTCATGGAATCATAGAATGGTTTGGGCTGGAAGGAACTTTTAAAGGTTATCTAGTTCAAAGTCCCTACAGAAAGCAGAGACATCCCCAACTAGATCAGGTTGTTTAGGGCCCCATCAAGCTTGACCTTGAATGTCTGCAGGGATGGGACCCCCACTACCTCTCTGGGTAGCCTGTTCCAGTGTCCCACCACTCTCATAGTAAAGATTTTTTCCTAATGGCAAATCTAAATCTACCATTCTCTAGTTTAAAACCACTGCTTCTTGTCTTATTGCTGCATGCCCTGGTAAATAGTCCTTCCCCAGCTTTCTTGTAGACCCTCTCCAGGTAGCATTTTCTCAAATGGGTCAGCATGACTTCTACCAGAGCTCCAGTAACTGACTTGTGCTCCTTCCCCCTTGATCCTCTGGAGTAGCTCTTACAACCCTCGTGTATGAATGCTGAAGTTACTGATTCTAACAGCAGCAGCTTCTCATCCACCCAGTGTGGAGCTGGTTAATCTTGCTTTGCAGGGCTGGACATTGCCTTTCGTAGAAAACACAGTAGGAAGGGATGACCAGGGAAGAGCAACCAGGCAACAAAACCAACCTGGCTGCTTTTATGTACAAAACTTGCTGGAAGTGCTCATTCCCTTGTAGCACTTTTAGCTTTTATGGTGTTCGTGGAACTGGTGTGTAGCAAAGGCAACTCTTGTGTGTTTTTTGTCAAGGCAGAAGATAACCTGCTCTGCCCTGGTGAGACCCCATCTTGAGTACTGCATTCAGTTTTGGCCTCCCCAGTTTAAGAGGGACAGGGATCTGCTGGAGAGAGTCCAGCAGAGGGCTATGAGGATGATGAGGGGACTGAAGCACTGCCTGATGGGGAGAGGCTGAGGGACCTGGGGCTTTTGAGTCTGGAGAAGACTGAGAGGGCATCTAATAAATGTTTATAAATAGCTGAGGGTTAGGAGGGTGGGGACAGGCTCTGCTCACTGCTGCCTGGAATAGGACAAGGAGCAATGGATGGCAACTGCAGCACAGGAGGTTCCAGCTCAACACAAGGGGGAACTTCATTCCTGTAAGGGTCCCAGAACCCTGGCACAGACTGCCCAGAGAGGTTGTGGAGTCTCCTTCTCTGGAGCCTTTCAAGGCCTGTCTGGATGTGTTCCTGTGTGCCCTGAGCTAGATTGTCAGGCCCTGCTCTGGCAGGGGGAGCTGGACTCGATGATCTCTCAGGGTCCCTTCCAGCCCCTGACACCTGACACCCTGTGAGCCTGTGACCCAAACCAACTTTATATGCAATTTCTAACAGGAGTAATGAAGACAGAACTCAAACTGGGCACATCCTGGGAGATGTACAGCGCAGGAGGACAGTGGGAGTGTCTGACCGGGCCCTGGCCCCAGTTGCCTTCACCCTGATACGCTTGCTCACGCATCTGGCCATGCTGCTGGGAGCCACAAAAGATCCTCAGGTAGTTTCCAATATGAGTTCCAAGTGGCCATGTGAAATGTTGTCAGACCTTTATATGTCACTGCTGCTTTTCATCAAATTTGAGTCCTTCAAGATGGAAAACCCAAATTTGCTTCACTCCTGACCCAGGAGTGAGTTTAGTTCCTTTGTGTGCACACACTTCACTGCCTTTGTTTGTTCAAGTGGTAGGAATCCTGTAGGATGGAGTTGACTTCCTGGTAAGACTAATTCTGCATGCCCTGTGCTTGACCTGGGTGTTATTTGCTGTGCTCATTCCTGCCTTTTGTTTCTCTTTAGTCCTTTCAAAATATTATCAAGCCACCGGTGCTCAACTCAGTGAGTTTCCTGCATCAGCACATTCAGGAGGACTTGGCACAGCTGACAAGAATTGTGGGGAAGAGTGTGGATGACACAATCAACATCCTTCATCTCATCCTCTGCAGCCTCCTTAAGGACCCTCATCAGCACCCAGGCCAGTGTAAGGAAAGCTGCCTGCCATATGCTATCTGCCAGCTATAGCAGCATTTGAGGGGCAGCAGTTGTTCAGCTACTTTTGCTATGAGACCAGGCAGTAACTGAGGTCATGAGGAAGATCCAGAAATGTGAGGCTTGTTCTGACTGTAGGGAGTGAAGAATTTTTGGCTGTTTGCCTCTGTTTTGGTTGAGTGTGTGAGATTTGCAGGGTGTGGTTCAGAATCTGGAAGAACTACTGGGGAAGGAACCTCATGACATGGTGTCAGAGCTTTCAGCTTCCTAGTAGAGGCACTATGCAAAACACAGGAGCTTTTCTATGCCTATAGATGACTGCCAAGAAGTTATTTGGTAGAAGAGGGGTGGCAGAGTGTGGGTCCTGGTAGAATCTGGAGCTCAAGCTAGCAGGACTCATAGTGCCATAGAGGGATTTGTATGTGTTGTGGGTTTAAAGAGCCTACAGAGTGAAGCTCTCAAATGAATTGGAGAAAAAAACCAGAATTATATTTGCAGAGAGTGTTACAGACTGAAATTACAAAGCAGATACAGAATCCATAAGTGAACCTCCTGAATTTTCCCCCAACCCAAAACTAAGTCTATCATCCCCAGTGCTCCAATCCTTCCCCCACCCCTCAATGCCTCTGCCTCCAAGAGGCCTAAGCACAGCCTCTGGAGGGCCCAAACCAGGCCTATCTTCACAGGCAGCTCCTGCCTGGCACAAGGCTGGAGGGGGAGGAAAGGAGCATGAGCTGGCCTGGCCCTGAGTTTATGAAGAGATAACAGAATTATGGGATTGAATAACAACCTTCCAGTCCCCAGAGGACTCTTTTTAACCTTACAGTTCCCAACCTGGGACAGTGTGTAATAGCCACATTTTAGTGTGTGCCAGCACAACTCAGTGTTCCAAGCTCTGTTCTGTGGCCTGTCATTGCTCATGACCTGTCCCTGGACAAGTTGTTTAAGCTTTTGGAGATTGTGTTGTGTAAATGCCCACATCAGGCAGAGGAATGACTGGACCAAAGCCTCTGAAAACCTGTGATCATTGTGTGCTGTTTCAGATGACACCCTCCAGCTAGACTGAGATCCTTGGTTAGCTTCTAGGACCACTGTAATTGTTCTTGGCTGATCATGCTAATTTGCAAGGATGGCACATCTGGAAGCTTAGAGGATTTGTGCTTTCTTCTGACTGAAACAGTGCAGATGTAAGAGTCTCTTCCTCTTGCAGGGCCAGTTAGATTTGATGGTGTGCTCTCCACCAGGCAGAACAGAAACAAGTGGGAAGAAATCGTTGCAGAAACAATCATTGCTCCTGAGCTGCAGGTGAGAAGTTTGCTGTATAAAACTTCAGTAGCTGAGCAGTTCAAAATCCACTTCTTTGGAATCCGAGCTGCTGCAGTATCTGTGCTGCACTTTTCACCCACCTGTGAGAGATGGTTTGGACTTAAGAACATAACTGCAGATCCACTTCAATTTGTCAGGGTCACAGAATCACAGAATATTAGAGGTTGGAAGGGACCTCCAGAGATCATCCAGTCCAACCTCCCTGCCAAGCAGCATCCCCCAGGGTAGTTTGCACAAGAATGTATCCAGGAGGGTTTTGAAAGTCCCCAGAGAAGGAGACTCCACAACCTTTCTGGGCAGCCTGTTCCAGTGCTGCATCACCCTCACTATAAAGAAGTTTCTCCTCATATTGAGGTGAAGTCTTCTATATTCCAGTTTGTAGCTGCTGCTCCTTGTCTTGTTGCTGCAGACCACTGAAGAGAGATTAGCTGCATCCACTTGACACCCACCTCTCAGATGTTTATAGATGTTGATGAGATCTCCTCTCAAGTCTTCACCTCTCCACACTAAACAGCCCCAGGGCTCTCAGTCTCCACAGGGGAGATGCTCAAGTTCCCCAGTCTTGTGGCTCTCTACTGGACTCTCTCCAGCAGGTCCCTGTCTCTCTTGAACTGGGAAGCCCAAAATTGGACACAGTATTCCAGGTGTGGTCTCACTAGGGCAGAGTAGGTCAGCCAACTTTATTCTACCTGTTGAAATGAGTACCTGAAACTAGAGTTAGAAAAGCAGAAATCTCTTGGCTCAGTTGAAAGCATTTGCCTAAGTGAACATGGGGTTGCCCCAGGTGAGTTCTATCCAGCTTCTTTTTTCCTCCCTTTTTGTATCACCTCAAGAGTGAAAGCCTCTGAGCTGGAGAACAAGGAATCATTTTGTGGTGTACAGAACTGTCTTTCAGTGCCTCTTAGATGCCTTCCCTAGCAGTTCATAGAATCATAGAATGGTTTAGGTTGGAAGGGGCCTCAAAGCTCATCCAGTTCCAACCTCCTGCTACAGGCAGGGACACCTCCCACTAGCACAGGTCGCTCAAGACTTAATCCAACCTGGCCTTGAACACCTCCAGAGAGGGAGCAGACACAGCCTCCCTGGGCAACCTGTGCCAGTGCCTCACCACCCTCACTGGAAGGAACTTCTTCCTATCATCTGCTTTCAATCTCCCCTCTACCAGTTCAAACCCATTGCCCCTTGTCCTGTCATTACAAGACCTTGTCAATAGTCCCTCCCCAGCCTTCCTGTAGGCTCCCTTCAGATACTGGAAGGCTACTACAAGGTCTCCTCAAAGCCTTCTCTTCTCCAGGCTGAAGAGCCCCAGTCTTCTCCTTTTGACATATTTCTGTATAGGTTGGTCATCAAGCTGTTAGGAAAATGTATTCCAATGGAAGTTCAATGTTATAGAAGATGCTTCCAGTTCTGGTGGATTCTTAATGTGGGGGGGTTTTTTTTTGTTTGTTTTTTAATGCAGGATTTGGATAAAAATCTTCTCAGCTTTAATAGACAAGTACAAGAGGATGAAAGAATTTCTTGCAATCCAATAGTGAAAATAGTGTATGGTGACCCAGGCACTTTCCTGTCCCAGCTGCCAAAGGACAGTCACATACATCATTCCAAGATGTGGAGCTGCAGGAAGAGGATTTCAGTGGAGAACTTGGGGCATGTAGTCCAGCAAAAGAATGCCAAGGACACTGTCCCCCTCCTTTGGAAGTTTTTGCAGAAGGTGGGTGTGACACAGGAGTGAGTGACCACAATGCTCAGAGAGGAGTTCACAGAATCACAGACTGCTTGAGGTTGGAAGGGAGCTCTGGAGATCATCTGGTCCAACTCCCTGCTCAGGCAGGGGGGGCTAGAGGCAGTTGCCCAGGACTAATACAGGGTCTTTATTCTCATAACCTTCTAGAAGCTTGAGAACTGCACATGTTAAATGTTTGGATTTTCTTTTTAGCACTTGACAGGTAACTCCATAAAAGTATTCCAAACTAGTTTGTTTTTAGAACAGCCTTACTCAGAGCCTCCCCTCTCCTCTTCCAGGAACCAGAATTGAGGCTGGTTAAATTCTTACCAGAGATTCTGGCTCTGCAAAGAGACTTGGTGAGGATATTTCAGAACACTGCTGATGTCAAGCAATGCTCAGTCAGAGAGTTCCTCAATGAACCCCTCTCAGGTAAGGAGAATCTGTCAAAACTGTAATTAGGGAAACAAAAAAACCACTGAGAGTCCAGCTTGAAATGAAAATGAAAACTTCTCTTGAGTTTGTAATCCTAAGCTCTCCTGTTTTTAACTCCCATCCAAATCAATTTGAGACCTTGACCCTGGAGTTATGCTTGGAGAAGTCATCAGGTGACTCCTGAAGAGAATTAGTAAGCACAGGAAGATTGTTCACAGGGAGTAGGCCTTCTGCTCAGAAACACCCAAAATAAACCCTGAAGGCAGCAGCAGGCATGTTGAATTGTTAAGCTCTGCCTAGAGCAGGGCCTGCCTAAAAGGTGGAATAGATGTCCTGCCCTTCCAGTCATGAGCAGCATACAGCCATTCATTTTCTAGCAACTCCTCCAACTGTGCTTAACCACAATCACTTAGGTTCTAAGTACTTAAAGGTCATGCAGGATCAACCCAAGGATCCACCCAGCCTTGTAGCCTGGGCCCAAAGCAGATAATATGGAAGAACATACCCAAATGACTCAGTGCTGCTAGAAAACTGTTGGATGTCTGTTTAATCTCCCTTGAGCTGTTTGAGCAGCTGACTGGAGTTCAGTGGTGTGCTTTGACAACCCTAACGTTACAGAGCTTCACAGTGTTGCCAGTAAAAGGTGTTTTAAGAATTTGTCTTCCTGTTCGTTCCTCAGATGTGATGAGGGATCTGTTACAGAGGAGAGTGAAAGTGTTTCTGTCTGTGTGGAACAGGCTGCGAAGCTCTCTGGACACCAATGGTGAGTTCCTTCTTTTCAAGTGCTGTTTTGATGGTGAGGGAAGCAAGAGCTTACCAACTGTGAGACACTGCTCCTCTGCTCTTTGACAGTTTGACTTCCTCCTGTCAGTGATGCTGAGAGATCCTCAGAACTGACCTTGGCCATTAAAGGTTTAAGAAGATCTGGGTCTGGGTGCAAATGAAAGAATTTGTTTCCCTCTTGCAGTATTCTCACCTGAGCTTGCTCCCTTCAGCACTTAGATGCAATGGAAACAGTGCTCCTGGGTCAGCTCAGGAGAGGCTTGCTGGTCATGGGCTGGCTCTGGGTCACTCCAAAGAGTCTTCTCTGCCTTTTATTTCAGGGGAAATTAAACTTCCTAAAGGCTACTGTGACACTGACCTGACCCTGGACAGCAAACTTGAGGTCCTTCTGCCACGGCGGCAGGGGCTGGGCCTCTGCTCCACAGCCTTGAGCAGCTACCTCATTAGTCTGCACAATGACTTCATCTACTCAGTGAACAAGCACATCAGGGAAGATGACAGGTGTGTGGCTGTTCCAGAGAGGCATCTGGGGGGGCCTCTGCTGCTACAGTCAGCTTTCCCTCCTCCATCAAGGCTTCTCACTCTAAATGGAGACCGCTTTCTCTTCTGCAGGTACTTGATCAGTCCATCAGAAGTGGCTGACCTGCACTTGATCAGTTACGAAGTTGAGAGAGACCTGATTCCTCTGATCTTGTCCAACTGCCAGTACAGCATGGAGAAGGGAGGGGAGACATTGCAGGATTTTGACCTGGAGAGGATCCAGCAGCAAGTTATCAGCAAGTTCCTGCAGGGGAAACCACTCATCACCCTAACGGTAAGAGAAGCCCCCTAGCTATGTTTTCTGCAGCAGCTTCTTAGCTGCTGTGGGAGGCCTGCAGTGTTTGCTGCAGCCAGGCATGACTGTAGCAGGGTAAGCAATGTCATCAGAATCCTACAAACATAGGTTTCTCTCCTGGCAGGGAATACCCACCCTGGTGTGCAGACAGGATCGGAATTATGAACAGCTCTTTAATGATGTCAGGGGTAAGGTGAATCAGGTGAGTTGTGCATTGGTGGAACCAGGGCAAGCAGCAGACCCCAGACATAGAATCACAGAATGGTAAGGTTGGAAGGGATCACAAGGATCATCCAGTTCCAACCCCCTGCCATAGGCAGGGACACCTCTCACTAGCACAGGTCACTCAAGGCCTCATCCAACCTGACCTTGAACACCTCCAGGGAGGGAGCAGCCACAACCTCTCTGGGCAACCTGTTCCAATATGTTAGGTTTGTTTTCTGTCCCTTGCCTTGTTCACCTAGAGGCCTGTCTGCTAATCTCTGAGCATGCCCTTAGTGTGTGCAAAGAGACCTCCTTTGCTCAGCCAGAATTTACAAAGGAAAGGGATGCAGTTAAGCACTTCCAGTTTCCTAAATTTGGGACTCTCCCATTTTCCATGGCTTCAGCAACTCCAGCAGCAGTAAGGAATGGCTCTAAACTAATATTAGCAACTGCCTTGACTTTGTGGTTTTCAGAGTGCTCTCCCCAGTTCTGTGATGAACATGATCAGTGGGGAACTGCAGTCCTACAGTGATGTCTGTGATGCTCTGTCCATCACTGAAATTACCTTGGGGTTCCTGGCCATGGCTGGAGAGAATGGGGAGATGCTGCTGACTGACTACATCATACACATTCTGCAGATGGGTGATCAGACAAACCCTCATGTGCTGCAGGTGAGTCCTGAGAACCAAGCTCTTATAAGCCAGTGCAGACTTTATCTTACACTGAATCCAACCAGCCTGGTCTCTAAGCCCTGCAAAAGTTCAGCTTGAAAAGATATGTGATAGAATTCTCTCCACACAATATTCAACAGCAGAAGGAGGTAACAATTTTCATTTCCACTGCAACCAGTGTTTGCAAGGTGGGAGGATCTAATAGCTTGTGATGCTCAGCAGGGTCTTGCAAAACCCTGCAGAAAGCTCAGGTGCAGGGTGTGCAGAAAGTCAAACCCTTCTCTGGAGATCCAAGCTCTTCTGTCAGCGCCAGCAAGGAGAATTCTCAGTTGAGTGCCAGCAGGATTAGTTATGATGCTAAAACTGAGAAAAGGGAGAACTTTGGTGGCATTGGCTTGCCTGGTGCTGAGCAGGATTGAAAATACCCTCTTACCTCTCAAAAGTGGTGATAGGAGAAGGTGTTATCTCCTCATAATGTGTGTAAAGAGGCCCTTTACTGATAGAGGGCAAGGGCACTATGTTGTGACAAGTCTGCATGGCATAGCCCTGTCACTTTCCTACTCCTTGGAAATTATTAAAGGCAAAATGGGGAAGAGAAGCCTATTGCAGATGGGCTTTGACAGCCAGGTTAAAAGGGGTCAATGAATCCTAGAATGGCCTATGGCAAAAGGGACCTTACAGATCATCAACCTCCCTGCCACGGGCAGGGATGCCTCTTGAGTAGACTCGGCTCCTTATGGCCTCAACTCCTAGCTGAACTCTTTGCACTTGTGCTCCTCTGCAGTTTTGACCTGCCACATTCCTAAAGGCATCCCTTAGGTCAAAGTTCATTGCATATTTGTGTTTGTCTTTCAGGCCCTTAGGCAATGCCACCTAAAGCACAACATAGCCCTGTGGCAGCTTCTCTCTACCCGCAAGTCTGAGCAGCTTCTGCGCCTCAAGAGGGTAAGGCACACAGGCAGCTTCAGTGTCTGACCAACCCTTTCCTCTGCTCCTCAACTAAACTGACCACATGTATGGCTGGTTGGTTTTTCCCTTCTCTGCATTTTTAGGATCCTTTTGGAGACATCAGTACAGACTACAAAGCTGAGCTTCCTCCGAAGATTGCCAAGCTCCTCAACACCTTCCTTGTCCACTCAAGGCTAGAAACCTTCCTGCAGGAGCTCCATGAAATGATCATCTTGAAACTGAGACATGTCCAAGCTGTGGATATATTCAAGCCCACGTGGAGGTAACAGAGCTATGCAGCCCAAACCATCCCACGGTTGTTATTACCTGTGCTAGTGGGAGGTGTCCCTGCCTATGGCAAGGGGTTGGAACTAGATGATCTTTGAGGTCCCTTCCAACCTTACCATTCTATGATTAGGCTTCCCTGCTGCTGAAAATGCATGTGATGGAAATGGTTCCTTTGGCACATGACTGCCACAAAGCACCACCACCAACATGAAGAACATGCAGCTCGTTCTGAGATAAGCTGCCTGTTTCTGGCATATATGACTCTCTTTCATCTTACACGAGCTATTTGGGGAACACTGCTGGAATATACCAGGAGCTGCTATTCATGAGCACTAAAAAAGCATTTCTGCAGCCCCTCGGATGAGCACACTCTGCTCTCCATGTGTGCTTGCTTCTGACCTGCAGCCTCTCAATTCTGGGTCCTTTAACCTCTCTAACTGAGGCTGTTCAGTCATTCTCATTACAAAATACAGAGTATTAAAACTGTGTGCTTAACACAGGTGCATCCTGGCCCCCACCAAGTGCAGTGGCCCATGTTTTTTTTCTGTATACTTCTATTAATACTACTTTCCCCACTCTGTTTTTGCAGCTTGAAGGAGTCTCTCATTCCTTGCCTTGATGCAAAAAACTCTGAGTTAGCTACAGAATTGGAAGAGATGTTCCCGGATGAGATTCTTCTCTGTCATGCTACTGCAACGTGGAAAGCAGCTGCTGTCTTCAGGAGGGAGTACAGGGACCACTAGGACCAGCAGCACGCTGCCTCTGACCTCCTTTCCCCATGCATGGGGCAGTTTGAGTGCCTCAACTCCACGGTGCCAGTGAGATGCTGGAACCTTTTGGGGGGAGGGGATTGCCGTTTGTGTTTGGGGTGGCTTGTTGAAATTTCTGCCGACTTTAGTACCAAAATGATGAAGATGAGATTCCTTCACCTGTAATGAGGCTAGTGGGGATACAGAAGGCTGCACCTCAGGGGCATGATAACTGCCGCCCCCCCCCCCCCCCCAAAAAAAAAAAAAACCAAAAAACAACCACCTCCCAGCCGCCAGAGGAAGATGAAGGATTCTGTGCAAAAACATCGCTCCCCGGTGCTGGGGAAGGTGGTGCTTTGGGTTTTGGTTTCGTTGGTTTTCTTCTGGATTGCGTTTCTGTTTACACTGAACTGTCACTGCTGTACTACAGCCTCCCCTTCTCTTTGCCGTGACTGCCCTGCACGCCCCTGGCCCCTTCCCCGGGGCAGGTGCTGCGGCTGTGGAATCGGGACCAGGCTGGGCAGCCACCACCGGCGGCAGCTGCTCCTTCCATGCCTTCAGCCTCCGGCTGCGGTAGAGCCTTCACTTCGCTTCTCCTTCTCCCACTCCCTCGGTACCTGCCGCCGAGTTCTTCCCGGGGCTGAGCCCCTCTCCCGTACCTCTGTGCCCCGGCCTCGTCCCGGAGGTGTTTTCCAATAAAGGCAAATTCTCGCTCCCGCGGCTCCTCTGCTTCCCCTTCGCCGCTGCGCCCGGAACGGCTGCTCCTGGCTCGCGTTCCTGGGGGACCCCCTGGGCTGTGACGCGAGCTTCCGGTGCCGCCATGTCGGGGCACGGAGCGGAGCAGCCGGTGGACGCCACCCTCCGCCGCTGGGAACGGTAACGGCGCGGTCCGCGCCTGCGCGGGGTGGTGGCTATGCAACCGTGCGCGGCTGCGGCCCCGCGACGGGGTTTGGGGTGGGCTCGGCGGGGCTGCAACCGCTTCTGTTCCCCGCCCCGGTACCGGGCGAACCGCCATGGGTTCCCTGCCCCTTCCCGTGGATCCTCCTCAGCCCCTACCGCTCACCCACGGCCTCTTGAGGACGAGCACAGAGCTTGTTCTCGGCGCTGGGGAGGCTGTACCGCGAATAGTGGGTTCAGTTTTGGGCCCCTCACTCCAGGAGGGACATTAAGGTACTAGAGTGTGTCCAGGGGTGGGCAGTGAAGCTGGCAAAGGGTTAAGAGCAGCTGAGGGTTCTGGGAGTTGTTCAGCCTGAGGGGAGCCCTCACTCTCCCTGGAAGGAGGATGGAGGAAGGTGAAGATCGGTCTTTTCTCCCAAGAAACAAGTGCCAGGACAAGAAGAAGCAGCCTCAAGTTGTGCCAGGGGAGGTTTGGGTTGGACATAGGGAACAATTTATTCCCTCAAAAGTTTGTTAAGCCCTGAAACAGACTGCCCTGGGAAGTGGGAGCCTCCAGCTAGGGAGGGGTTTAAAAGCCATGGAGATGTGGTGCTGAGGGACTTGGATCAGTGGGGCCTTGCCGGTATTGGGTTAATGGTTGGACTCAATGATCTTAAAGGGCCTTTGTAACTTAACCAATTCTGTGATTCTATGAAAGTGATTCTGGTGAAAGCATGGTGGGGGGGTGGGGTCCTGCAGCCCCATGTTGAGAGGACCCCAGCCCGCTGTTGCTTGGCTCCCATCCGTGGGCTCCTCCTTTACCTGCCAGCCATGGGGCACAGCACAGCCCTTCAGTGGGTTTCAGCTGGTGCTGAGCGAGATGGAGGAGGCCTTGGTGCGGGAAGAGGTCTGCAGCCAAGGAGGCACAGGCACCCTTTTCACTGCAGCCTCTTGTCTTTCACCAGAGAGCAGGCCCAGCTAAAGGCCAGCGTGGTTGAGGAGGACACTGAGGAGTGGCAAAAGGATTCGAGTTTTGCAGGACTGGAGAGAGTGGGAGGCGTGGACTTGTCTTATGTCAAAGGAGATGACACCAATGCCTGCGCTTCCCTGGTCGTGCTCAGCTACCCAGCCCTTGAGGTAACAGCAGGTGACCTGAGTCACACCTCGGGGGTGTGCCCAGGTGTGCAGGAAAAGGCAGACAAAGGCCCTTCCCTCCTGTGCCTTACAGCACGTCAGTGAGTTCTCATGTGTAAGCTCTGCAAAGCCTCTGGCCCTGCATTCACAAGGAAGATGAACAAAGAACTGAACAAACCACCTGTGAGGGTTCAGACGTAAGCTGAGGAAGATGTGACGCAAACCACTCCTGACTGCCAGGGGTTTGTAGGATTATGAGGAATTTGCAGGGCACTGAGGAATAGCTATATCATGCTTGAAAGTTGATAAATCAAAAAATGCTGTGGTGGGGGTGTTGGTGGAAGAGCAGCTTAGTGTGAGCTGAGAGTGTATGCTTGCAGCCCAGAAAGCCACCTGTATCCTGAGCTGCTTTGAGAGAAGTGTGGCCAGCAGGTTGAGGGAGGTGATTATCCCCCTTTACATCACTCTTATGAGACCCCACCTGGAGTGCTGTGTCCAGTTCTGGAACCCCTGTTACAAGAAAGATCTGAAGGTGATAGAGAAGAGCCACAAGGATGATCAGGGCTGGAGCACCTCTCCTGCAAGGATAGACATGAGAGAGTTAGAGTAGTTCAATTTGGAGAAGACAAGGCTTCAAGGAGACCTTATTGTGACCTTCTAGTATATGAAAGGGGCGACAAGAAAGCTGGTGAGGGACTTTTTAGGATGTTAGGTAGTGCTAGAACTAGGGGGAATGGATCCAAGCTAGAGGAAGAGAGATTTAGATTAGGCATCAGGAAGTTCTTCATCCTTAAGGGTGATGAGACTAGAACAGTGTCCCAGGTTGGGAACTATAAGGTTAAAAAGAGTCCTCTGGGGACTGGAAGGTTGTTATTCAATCCCATAATTCTGCTATCTCTTCATAAGCTCACAGCAAGGCCAGCTTGTTCTCCTTTCCTCCCCCTCCAGCCTTGCGCCAGGCAGGAGCTCCCTTATCAGGATAAACATGTAAGGATAGGCCTTGTTTGGGGCCTTCTTTGTTGACCAGAGAAGTGGTGGAAGCCTCACCCCCGAAGTTTTTAAGGCCAGGCTCGATGTGGCTCTGGGCAACCTGATCTAATGAAGGGTATCTCCACCCATGGCAGGGGGGTTGGAGGTAGATGATCCTTGGGGTCCCTCCCAACCCTGACAGTTCTGTGATTGGGAGGTGTAGTCTGTGATCAGACATGGGTAACTTGAACTGGTGTAGGTGTGTACTGAAAGGAATCAGTCTGTGTTATTACCCAGAAGGAGACAAAAAAGGACCATTTGTAGTGCTCAAACAGCAGCTGTCTTGTTTGTGAGTTCTTGCTGGTGAACAACTGACAATATGCAATGTAACACATAACAGCCTCTTCAAAACCACCATAAATCCCACATCCCACAGTTGTTTTACTTGAGTTAATAAGGATTTTTGGTCTCTTTCCCAGTTTTCAAAATGATGTAGAAATCATCCTTAAATTATAAAACCTGTAACAAGCAGAGGAAATTAAGTTTGATGCTGGCTGTTGGGATTGTTTGGAACTGAATTTCACATCTTGCCTTGATTCTTGACTTGCCCTGTACTATTGGTTTTTTGTCTTGCCTTTCAGGGCTTCTTTTGGCCCAACCCTGCACGGAGACAGACACCCTTTAATAATGCTCTTGCTGAGTGAAGTTTGAGGGCTCCCACTGTCAGTTTGAATAAGTGCCCTAGTTTTGTTTCAAGGGCTTTGCTGTCAAGCAGGGTATGGTAGGTGATGTCCAGCACTCTTCTGTCAGCAGACCATTATCCACCCTCTTCTCTTGAGCACAGTGATGCAATCCAGGGGCTTTGTGGAAGAGAGTCAGAAACAGACAAAAAAAAAAAGAGAAGAAAAAAGATGAGATCAGGGGATGTAAAGCAGAGGAGATGCCTCTGAAACAGCCAGGAAGCAACCAGCAGAGTGCTGGAGGGCATTGTCTCTGCACTGTCCTGTTGCTCCCAGGTGCTGTACGAGGATTGCCGGATGGTGGCTGTCAGCGCCCCCTACGTGGCAGGGTTCTTGGCCTTCCGAGAGGTCCCTTTCCTGGTGGAGGCTCTTCAGAGACTTGAGCAGGAGAAGCCCGAGCTCAAACCTCAGGTGTGCCGTACTTCTTTTATCTCATACTTCTTTTGTCTCTCTAAGTGTGCAGAGTACTGCTGAAAGGTGACTTTTCCTTTCGTGAGACCTCATTACCTGCCTGTTTTTTACTGGTGGGACAGAAGGTGCAGTGTCAGAGTCCTATTGCAGCATCTGTTGCCCTTTCTTTAGAGATAGGGATGCTGAGCCAAGAGTAGTCAGACATCTCTCATCTGCCTTGGTGAGACCCCATCTTGAGTACTGTGTTGTTTTGGGCTCACCAGTTTAAGAGGGACGGGGATATGCTGGAGAGAGTCCAACAGAGGGCTATGAGGATGATTAGGGGACTGGAGCACTGCCTGATGAGGAGAGGCTGAGGGACCTGGGGTTTTCAGTCTGGAGAAGAGAAAACTGAGAGGGCGTTTAATAAATGTTCATAAATATGTGAGGGCTGGGGGTCAGGAGGTGGAGGACAGGCTCTGCTCACTTGCTTCCTGGGATAGGACAAGGATCAATGGGTATAAGCTGCAGCACAGGAGGTTCCACCTCAACACAAAGGGGAACTTCTTTCTTTTAAGAGTCCCAGAGCACTGGCACAGGCTGCCCAGAGAGGTTGTGGAGTCTTCTCTGGAGCCTTTCAAGGCCTGTCTGGTTGTGTTCCTGTGTGCCCTGAGCTAGATGGTCTGGTCCTGCTCTGGCAGGAAGGTTGGACTCAGTGATCTCTTTGGGTCCCTTCCGACCCCCTAACATCCTGTGATCTCCAGACAGTGGGTGTCCTGTTCTGTGTGCAGCACCTGGGAAGAGTACTCGGAGCCACCAAGAGCTTGTGCTGTGATCATTGACAGTCTGGTGTACACAGCACCACAGGAAGACCCTTACAGAGAGAAATTAAAAGACTGAGAGACTCCTCCTTCCTCATGAGGCCAGCATCACTGTTTGCTGATGGAAATGGCTATCAGTGCACAAGAAATAACGTTTAGTTTTTGGCTTTTCCAGGTACTTCTTGTAGATGGGAATGGGCTGCTCCATCCCAGAGGTAGGACTTTACTGGAGAGTCCTGCTCTTCAGTATCCCCAGGCTGCAGCTTGAGATTCCTGTTCTCTGGTGTCCTACAGTTAGAGTGACTCACTGTTGGCAGGATTTGGTGTGGCCTGTCACCTTGGAGTCCTGACAGATCTACCATGCATTGGAGTGGCCAAGAACCTCCTACAAGTGGATGGCTTGGTCAAGGATGAGCTGCACAAAGAGCAGGTTAGGCTGGGATGGGAATTTATTTTCATTCTTTAGTGTCCCAAGAGAATTGGGACAGCCACGTATGAGCCCTTCCTAACCAGCTGGCTGTGGGTGTTTATCCCTAGATACGTTCCCTGCGGAGGGGAGGAGATTCATTCCCCCTGACAGGCACCTCAGGGGGAGTCCTGGGCATGGTAAGTTGCAGGGAGTTTCCTGCCCACTTGACCATCAGGTTCTGCATAGCTGGGAGCACTGGAGGATGTTGTCTCTGTAGTGAGATTGTGACACTAGTTCAGGAGGACATGGTGTGGCCAGTGACACAGCTTTCCCCTTTCTGGCCATTTGCAGGAGTTGAGAGTTTGGGTGTTGGATACATTGACATCCACAGCTGTGGCATCTGAAGTGCCATGCACCATTCCTGAGCCAGGTGCTCCCATATCACATCTTGGTGAGCTGCTACAGCCACAGAGAGATGCTGGTTCTGTAGCAGCTCACCAAGATGTGATATGGGAGCACCTGGCTCAGGAATGGTGCCCAGGAAACAGGCAGATGTAAACAATTCCTGTGTCTCCTGGTATTTTACCACAGTCTGCTCTAGCAAGTCTCACCACTTCCCAGAGCTGTGTGAGGCCTTTGGGGAAGGCCATAGGGGTCCAGAAAGGCAAACAGTTCCTGGGAAGAGATGATGGGGAGTAGAAAAGGGTCAAAAAGGCTGGGAGTTGCCAAAGACAGAGCCACCATCCTAGCTTCTGAAGGCTGCTGCCTAGCTTATAGTTCATCTGCCACTCTGCATTTGTTAAAATGAACCTCTTCAGTGTTTCTCTCTCTTGTCTCAATGCACAGGCCCTGCGTAGCTACGACAACAGCTCTAAGCCAGTTTATGTCTCTGTGGGCCACAGGGTGTGCCTGGAGACAGCCCTGCACCTGGTCAAGTCCTGCTGCCGGTACCGCATCCCGGAGCCCATCCGTCAGGTACAGCAGCAGGGAGCTGAGGAAGGGAAAGGGGCAGGCCTGAAGCTGGCAGTGGAGAGGTCTGTGGATGCCAAGCCCATGACCATGTTTGAGTGCCTCAGTTTGCCACCCATTGGCAACTGGCAGTCCCGCAGCTGGCACCCTTCTTACTGGCCTCTTCTCAGCCTGTTGTGCTGTTTATGTGGTCATTAACTGATCCTTCGTCCTTGCTTGGTCTTCTGACGCAGTGCCCAGAAGCACACACAGCCCTTACTGCAGACCCAGCCTGACTGATTTCTTGGTTCTTCGCTGCAGACAGCTTCTCTGATGCTGCTGTTAATACAGAGGAGTTGGAAATGTACTTTTCCTTGGGCACTTGGAGCCTAGCATAGACTGCAGTGCTGCTCCTCTGGGCTTTTCCCTGCTCCTGCACTCCGCAGGAGCTGCAGGCACTCGGCGACAGCCAGCCAGTAGGTGACAGCACTGGATCACTGTCAGTGAGCCGTGGCTGCCCCCGAGGCTCAGCTTCAGACTCATTAAATCGCAGCAGGGCTTGAAGAAAGGATCTGGAGAAGCATGAAACTTCTGGTACTTCTATGGCGACAGGAGCTTCCCTTCTCTGAGGGTCACCCTACTGTGAGGGGCTCAGGCAGGCCAGACCCAGTGGGTGCCTGGGAAGCAGGGCCCAGGCAATGTCTGTGGAACACACCACTGGCATTGCTGCACTTCTCTGCTGCTCGGCGTCTGGCTACCTTTGCTCTGCAGCTCCTTGGAGCAGCTCTGAGGTGATCCTGCTGAGGGGGTGGTAGGCAGCCCCTGCACACAGGAGCTCCTCACTAGGACTGCAGTGTTTTCTGAAAACAGAGTCTTGAGTCTACAGTTAGAAACTAGACAAAAATCTTTAACACCTCAGAGCAAAACAAACCGTGAAGCATCCATTCCAGAGCTGGAGTTTCTGATCTCATCCAGCACTACCTGCCAGACGGGAGTAGGCTGATGGCTCTTATGTAATCTCCTCCAGCAAGGGACAGATGCCTCCGCAGAGCTCTGAGCTAGCACTGCAGATTGGCGTGTTCAGAGCAGAGGGGAAAGCATTCCCTTCGGAGACGAGGAAGTGTCTGGGAGCTTTTCTGCACTCTCATTTCCAACTCTCTCCACTATCTGAAGTTCTGAGACTTCAGTTCTCTAACCACAAGTTTTAAAAGAAGAGTTGTTGTCACTCTCCTTACAGAGGAGTAGAAGTCCAAAAGGGAGTGATTGCTGTGGAGGTGGAGGAGTGGCAGCGGTGGTTGAGGTGGAGGTGGAGGAGCAGCAGCGGTGGTTGCAGTGGTTGAGGTGGAGGTGGAGGAGCAGCAGCGGTGGTTGCAGTGGTTGAGGTGGAGGTGGAGGAGCAGCAGCGGTGGTTGCAGTGGTTGAGGTGGAGGTGGAGGAGCAGCAGCGGTGGTTGCAGTGGTTGAGGTGGAGGTGGAGGAGCAGCAGCGGTGGTTGCAGTGGTTGAGGTGGAGGTGGAGGAGCAGCAGCGGTGGTTGCAGTGGTTGAGGTGGAGGTGGAGGAGCAGCAGCGGTGGTTGCAGTGGTTGAGGTGGAGGTGGAGGAGCAGCAGCGGTGGTTGCAGTGGTTGAGGTGGAGGTGGAGGAGCAGCAGCGGTGGTTGCAGTGGTTGAGGTGGAGGTGGAGGAGCAGCAGCGGTGGTTGCAGTGGTTGAGGTGGAGGTGGAGGAGCAGCAGCGGTGGTTGCAGTGGTTGAGGTGGAGGTGGAGGAGCAGCAGCGGTGGTTGCAGTGGTTGAGGTGGAGGTGGAGGAGCAGCAGCGGTGGTTGCAGTGGTTGAGGTGGAGGTGGAGGAGCAGCAGCGGTGGTTGCAGTGGTTGAGGTGGAGGTGGAGGAGCAGCAGCGGTGGTTGCAGTGGTTGAGGTGGAGGTGGAGGAGCAGCAGCGGTGGTTGCAGTGGTTGAGGTGGAGGTGGAGGAGCAGCAGCGGTGGTTGCAGTGGTTGAGGTGGAGGTGGAGGAGCAGCAGCGGTGGTTGCAGTGGTTGAGGTGGAGGTGGAGGAGCAGCAGCGGTGGTTGCAGTGGTTGAGGTGGAGGCGGAGGAGCGGCAGCAGATAAGGACATCCAAAGCTTCCCATGGGATTTGTTTCTCTCTCGGTTCCCCTTTTTTGGTAATAGTTGCACATCCTGACACAGGGCAGTGCTGGGAGTCCTTCAGAAGCTCTTGAGCGTCTGAAGCTGGAGTTAGGAGGTAGAAGGCTGTGAGGCCTCCTGCTGTGGATGACCTCTTCGGTGTTTTTGCTGTGGTATGTCCGCAGGATGAGCTTGCAGACCTGATGGGTGATGTGCTTATGGCTTCCCAGTGTCGAGAAGAGCTTCCAGACCATTAGCTCTTAGCTTTTAAGTTCTGGTAGCCTAACAAGTGTAATGCCCTCGAGAGCTCAGCTGCCCATTCTTTTTGAAGGCAGTACCAGGCCATGGTGTGTGGAATGTTGTGCAGCTGTTGTGGCAATCTAAGCCTCCTGCTTCCCTCGAGGTATGGCTGGCCAGTTGGTAGGAGGCTTATTGTGTTGTGCTTCATGGGCACTGGGCGGTGATCAGAAACAGTCTGGTCTGCATTCAGCCCACAGTGTGGTCATGCTGCCAAAGGAGCGGTTGTACCTGCCACGGGGTGTGGAGCAGGTGGGAGCAGTCATCTTTCAGAGAAAGCAGAGGCAAGTTCCTTATCACCTACCCATCAGTACTTTACTCTGTGTGTAAGGCCAGGCTGGGGCGGTTCTGCTCACATGGGGGTAATCTCTCTGTGCCCAGCCAGCTTGTGCAGTTTTGAGGTTCTTCTGCAGAAAGTTGGTCATTTAGAGCTACCCACACAAGGACTGAGGTAAGCAGGAGCTGTCATCCCAGAATAACAAGCAAAGCATTCTAACTGAGTTTCACTGGAACAATCCCAAGCCCTCCTGAGAGCAGCTGCCCTTGCCTGCATCTGGAAGAGGTCAGAACCCCTCTCTGGTGTTTGCCCACGCACCAAGCCTGCTCAGCCCCAGGATTCCCATGCACAGCAGGGAAACAGAGTCTCCAGCTGCCAAGGGTTGAACTGAGAATCATTCTTCTGCTCTCACTGTTTCAGGTTCCTGGTTGGCTCCACACCAGCCTCCAGCTCACTTGATGATCCTTTTAACTCCAGCTGGCACCTTGCCCAGCAGGTTCCTGCTGGCTCAGGATGTGGCTGGTGGGACAGCCTGATGTTGCTCCAGCCCACTGAGAAGGACAGAAGGAGGCCTTCCTATGGCTGTGAATTTCTGCAGGTCACTTCATCTGAAATGAAACCACTTGCCCTTAGGAGAGATGAGAAATAAGCCATCACCCCTCTGCTGTGTGCGAACAGCTCCTGGTGCCCAGCAGGGAAATCAAGAGCTGACATCCCCAGAACTCCTGACTCCCGTCAGATGTAGCCCCCAGCACAAGCTTGCAGTGTACACAGGGATCACCACCACCCCTCACAAAAGAAGCAGAGCAACAATTCAGACCCTAAAGCCAGCACTAGTCCCCTCTGAAAATAGCAGCAAGCTGTGAGGATTATTACGGGACAGTTATCCATCTTATTGATTAGCCTCTGGCTTAATGCTCTGACTTAAGCTGTTTCTCAGCACTCTGCTAGGAGTGAGGACTGGCCAGGAACTTGCCACCTAATCAAGCATTAGCTTTTATCATCAGCTGGAGTTCTTCTCCCTCAGAAGAAGAGTTTGTAGATGTGACTCTTGCTACCTTGGTCTCCCAGTAGGGACTCTACTGAACAACCTCCTTCCCTTGTTATAAAATGCATCACGTAATCTCTTATCCTGAAGAGTGATCAAAGTTATTTGTCAGTTCAGTTATGAAACTATCCAATTATAGAGAGAAGGGGGGGAAAAACTCTTCCAAACAAACCACTCCTTATGTAACTCATTCTCAGGCTGGCAGAATGGCTAAGCAGTTGTGGAGCTGTGTTTCCAGCAGTAAGCAGGTGGAGTCTCCATCCGAGAGGTGTGCCTAGGAGCTGGAGGGATGGAGGGGTGGTGAGGAGCTTGTTGAGGTGGAGGAGAGACTCTTCAGAAGTAGAACAGCAGTAAGAGTAGCAAATGCTTCAAGGACAGCCACTGGGGATGCTTTAACCCACTTTATTAGCATGATCATCATACATTGTGAAGCTTTTCCAGCTGAGAAGGTCACACTGCTTTGTAAGTGGAAAGAGATGCTCAGCCTTTGAGGGGCACAGCAGCTGCTCTCCAATGTCACAGCATAGCAGTGGTTTTGAAAAAGTTTCTAAAAGGGAAAAAAAAAAACAAAAAAACCCCACCAAAACAAATCCCAAACAGTAAGGGAATAGAAAACTCAGCTGCCACTTCCCAGAATTGTCCAAGAGCCCAGGATCCATCTCCATGCATCAAAGAGTCTGCTGCTGCTTTGGTGCAGCACTGGAAATCTGAGCAATAATAACACTTCTGGGGGACAAGAGTATCCAGTAAACATCCAGAAATGCTTTCTGTAGCTCCTGAGATTTCTGTTGGTGCTCTCCTTGCTGCTGTCCTGAGTGCCTGGTTTTCCTGGGGAGCTCAGGAGGGCTCATGGCACAAGAGAGTCTCAAAAGAGGAAGGAATGAACTGGGGACGTGCATGAGGATTGTTCTGATGACGTTTGGTGATGCCTTCCAGCTGAATTTCAGATGAGGAGAGCAGTAAACCCTGAATTTGATAGAGTCTCAACATTTACTCCTTTTGATTTTGGTCCTAAAAGCAGATCCCAGAGCATGGATGTGGCCTGGCACATAAACTGCTCCCGTTGTCTTCCTTGGCATCTTTGCCTTTGGGCTCCTGGGGTGGGACAGTGTGAAAGGTGTGTCAGTCTCTTGCCTTGCAACTGCTGCCAAGAAGTGACAGAGCCAGGGATGTGCTTGTCTCTTGTCTCTCTTTGCCCTAAGTGGATGTTTTCACTTGCTCTAGCTGCATAATTACCATCCCACAGCCAGCCCCTCCAGCTCGCAGGCAGGATGAGCCAAGCTCTTGCCTAGGGAAGAGGCTGTGCAGCAGCAGAGTGGTGCACTTCTCCATCTGCTGCTGCATCACACAACTGTTAGAACAGAGGAAGGAAAGGGATGGCTACAAGAAGGGGCAATGCCAGCTTCAATCTTTTCATCCCTCTTAAGAACTTGCCTCCTGGATTGCCACGTTCCCCAAATCTTGATATCCATAGCCCTGTTCCCCCTCAATTTACAGATCCTTGTAGAGAGCAGATTGGTGACCACAAAAACCAATCCTTTGGGAGCATCACAGTGTGTCACCACTGCAGAGACCACAGATGATCTTGGCAGTGCTATGACCCTGGAGGCTGCAGCCTGCTTATGCTTGCAGTGCCAGCAGGAGTCCCTGGGACACAGCTGCTGTTTCACTGAGTAACCAGTGCAGGTTGTTGCAGCAGTCTGTGGGGGCATTCTGCTGCTCTGGGACAGGTCGATAAAGTGTAGTTCCCTACCTTATGAGGAGGGATTTCGAGCCAGTGTCTCGTGTAGAACTGACTTGCAGTGCTGCAGAGATCTGCCTTAGCCTCCAAATAGTTTTGGCACTCCTAGGAACTTTCTGTGGGCCAGGGGTCATGCTGCTTTTGGACATCAGTACAGGCTGAAGGATTTCAATACTTTTGAGCAAAGAGCATGAGGAAGATCTCAAGAAATAGAAGAGTGGGCAGAGTCCTGTGATGAGGTGAAGTTATTTGTTTTGTCTTTATCTGTGAGCATGTTGCTGATGCACAGGAACTCATCAGAGACCTGCACATGATCAGGGCTTGTGATCCCTTTATAGAGTTGGACTAGATAATCTCCAGAGGTTCCTTCCAACCCCTGCCCTTCTGTGAGGGTGGTGGAGCAGCTTCTGTTGGTTAAGTGGAAGAGCTGGTTTAATTTTTGGAGCGTGTCCTCTTGAGGGAAAGAGGAGTTACCTTGCCCACAACTTTCTAACATCCCTCTCTCACCAGACAGTGAAGAGCTATTGCTGCTGGGGAAGGCCTGTTAAGGAACTTAGCTGCTGATGACCTTTTCCTGTTTTGCTTGTGAAGAACCCCCCGCGTGGAGGAGCCCCCGTGTGGAGGTGCCCCCGTGTGGAGGATATGAGCTGGGTCAGTTCAAAGGATCAAAGTGCCCTCAGTCTGCCAGGTCTCCTCCAGTCTGGCTCTGCTGCTGGGGTTCATCAAAGAGGGGTTCCAGTTGTGGTGCAGGGATACAGCACAGCAGCAAAACAGCTTAGCAGCTCTCCCTTGTCCAGTGAACAAGACTCTGGAAGGCCTTGCTGGGCTGTCACATGCCTGGGTGATGAGGAGTAGTCATTGCCTGTAGGTGCAAGATGAAGGCTGCCAGCTGGGTCAGTGCTTGCTGCAGCAGGGCTCGCTGCACTGCAGTGTGTGCTGGAAGCTGTGCTAGTTCATCCTCTGCTGAAGGCTGACTGCACTCAGCTGAAGCCAGGACTTGCCCAGGAAGCCCAGTCTGGGTCCTGCTTTTGTTGTTCATTCTGCCATGCTGGGTCAGGACCAAGCAGGCCTTAGGCACTGTCTGGCAGGAGCTGTGTTCTCCATCTTTATCTGTCTTTCACCTCCTTACTCCTGTGAGAAGAAAAGGAGCAAACAGCAAGGGTTTAGCAGATGTCATTTCTGCTTCTGAAACAGCCTGTGCCTCGGTAAGGCTGTTTGGTCCAGGACTCTCTGTTTCTTCATTTTTAAGCCTTTATTCTCCCAAGCAGCTCACAGTGAGGTTCAAAAACCGACGAAAGAAAGAAGCAGGCAGGTTCCTTTTTGCAACACAGTCATACAAGAGCTATTTGTGATGTGCTGACATCAGGGTGTGCAGGGACATGGTGAAATAACAAAGGGGAGGCACCAGGCAGGCTGATCAATCCATTTTCACTCCTTTTCCTCCTTAATTCCAGGCTGATATTAGATCGAGGGAGTATATCCGGAAGCAGCTGTGTTCAGCACTGGAGGTCACATCTTCTGGGCCTGAAAGGTAGGTGTGTGGGCAGCCCAAGCAGCTGCCTCTCCAAGGGGCATCTGCTCATGTAATGATCTTCAGTAATGGCATTAAAGGGACAGACAGGGTAACAAGGTGAGCTCGAGTGACATCAGGACGTAGGCTGCCTCCATACTGGGTGGTTTCTGGTGGCTCCAGCCCTGCCACCTCACACGTTCCTGCCGCAGAGCTCCCTCCTTGGCCTGGGCTGGGGAAGGTCGTTGGGGATTTGGTCCATTTCTGGTACCTGAGATAAGAGAGGAGCTAACGCCCACAGGTGTGACATGAGGTTGGACAGAAATACCCTGCAGGGAGCTGCTTTCTGCCTCCAGAAAGCAAGGGGAGGGTCAGAGTGCCCCACTCTTACATAATGTAGGCCAGTGGCTGCTCTGCTGGGCCATGTGAAGCCGTGGCCAGGCCACTGAGGCGCAACAGTTCCTTGTGTGGTGGCCTTGGTGCCTCTTCAGTGTGGTTCATGGGAGTGTTGTTGGTTCTCTCAGGCACACACCAGTACCAGGCTGGATGGGGACCAGAGCCCTGCCTGAAGAGCTGCTGGAGGGTGAATGGAGCATGCCAGGACTCAAAGCCCACTCTGCTCTGAGGGTCCTGGTGGACCAAAAGAGCAAAGGTTGCCAGTGGCAGTAGACAGAGATTACTTACAGAGTCCTTAGGGATTCCATAGGACACCTGACTAGTGCAGCTCATTGTGCTGTGCTCAGCTCCTCTGTTCTTTGAGTCATGCAGTCAGCAGCAAAAGAAGGGCTCTGCTTCTTGCAGTGGCAGTTGCACGGTGTGGCCAGGTGGTAGCCCTGTGCAGTGCTAGCCTCTGTGTCCTCTGTGCTGGAGCTTCATCTCTAGCAGCTTCCTGCTGTGGCAGGAATCTCACCCAAAGGACACATAGTTTGGAGGTCTGCAACTGAAAACCCAAACTCATTCCATTCCACTCCACTCAAACTGGTGCCTGAGCACATTATTCACCAAGTGATGCAGTTCTTTGGTCTTTTTGGTGTCTACTTTCCAAGTCTCTGATCCTTCCTTGGTTTCATTCCTAGCAGAAGAAAAGAAGCTGAACTGGATGAGTAGTCTGATACCAGGAGAAACCTCCTCACTGGATTCTCTCCTCCACCAAGACTGTGATTCTGTGGAGTGCAACAACTGAGTGCTGCCAGGCTGTGTTGGTCAGGACAAGGCCAGCCACACTGCGTGGGGCTGCTGGGCAGGCAGAGCAGCTGCTCCTCAGGGCTGACTTTTACAGCACATTCCTCAGGGCTGATTTTTTTAGCATTGTAAAAGTGCACTTGTAAGTTTGCAACTCCTTTCCTTGAGAGCTTGGCTAGTTGTGGGAGGTGATTTACAAAGAGGGGATGAGGGAATTAACTTAAAAGTCTGGAGTTGGATTTTGGCTCCTGCGGAGGCTTCCTCTTTTGTTGGTTCTGGAGCAGCTTCCCCCCAGTGCCTGAAGCCTGTGCTCAGATTCCCTCTGCACATCTCTGGGGAGCAGAAGCCCAGCAGAGAGCTCCAGCTGCTCCTGACAGACAGGCAGAGGATGCCATGTTTCAGGTGGGCATGGGACTCAGGAGGGGAGGGGTTGGAGCCAACACTCTGCTGCACAGTTCAGAAGAGTCTGAGCTCCAGTATCTAAGCAGCTTTTGGTTTGTTTGGTGTCAGTGGCTTCTGTGTGCCTGGTGCCATGCAGCAGCAACCCAGTCTTGGTGGCTGTGTGCAGGTCCTCATCTGTGCTGGCCACGTGGTGCTCTGGTGTTGGTGGTCTTGGTGAGAACCTGTTCTGTGTTGCTGCTGGAGCACACTTCAGCTGGAAGGGCATTATGAGACTTGGTGTTCCTCTTGGCAGTGACAGGCTCATGGTACAGAGCAGCACTTCCTGAAGGAAAGATTATCTCAGGGGAAAGGAGAGTGGGGAGGGGAGGCCCTTCCAAACACAAGATGCCCAGATTCCAGGCTCCAATTTTTGCAGTCTGAGTGGACTGGGAGCAAGGTCAGGTCGTGAGGAAGCTCTCTGTGCCCAGTACACTTGGAGCAGTGCCCACAAGTTAAGCCATTTGTGAAGCTTTGCTTTAGCAGCAGAGCACAGAACAGGTTCTGTCCCTGCATCAATGCAGTGAGCCTCATGCAGTTGGCAGGGCTGAAGCTTTTCCTTCACAGTGTGGCTTCCTGGTTGACTCCAGCAGGTTATTCCTGACCATTTCTGAAGAAAACTGGAGCAGACACCTGAGCTCTTGAACACAGCCAGAACTCTGCCATGTTGATGTACAGAGCCCATGGCTGGGTAAGATCCAAGCCTGAAGAAAAAGGACATTTTCCTGGGGTGGGTGCTCAGGGGCAGGGCTCCTGTGCTCAAATGCTGCCAAACATAAATTTGTCCAACAGCTTTTGTTGCTCTTTTCTCGCCACCAACTCGGTCTCAGTGCTGCTTTCTTTGTAGAGGATCCTTGGTCACTTTCACATGTCCATCTGCTAGCTCAGAGCCTGGGCTGGTTCTTCCCTGACATCCAGGTGGGGAAAAGGGAGGAAACAACAAACTTGTCTCCCCTGGGACACTTTGGGGAGATTTGTTGGGCCGGTCCTTGGAGTTGAGGAGAAGAGGTGGTGACAGGGTGCTTCCCAAAAACCCTTGCCAATACCTTTCAACAGACAAGGCCAGAAGCAGCTGCAGTTTTCAAACCCTGAGAAGGAGCCATTTCCTTGGATGGCTTAAAGCTGTTTTCACACCAGAGTTTATGTGGGTGGACAGAGACAGGGAAGGGACAAGTGTCACAGTGCAAGTGTGCTCCTTTCATCTGGGTGACACATGTGGGAAGAGGAAGTGTTTGGCTTTGTGTCTGACACTGGCTTTAGGAGGGGACAGGGGTACAACCCCACAAGGTGCAGCACCCCTTCTGCTACTACCATGTCCCCTGTCTTGAGGGAGCATCATGGAGATAAAGCCTGAAAAGCAACCCTGTGCCCACACTGACTGCCAGCTCAAGATACCAGTGAAACCACCAAATGCCGTGGGAAGAGCCTCTCCTGGTGCTGCCACCTCCTTCATCCATGAAGAGCTGCCCAGGATCAGCAGAAGCCCAACCAAAATGCTGCTCCCCAGGTTCCCAGCTGTGATGGGGAGAGGATCCAGCAATCATCTACAGCTGGAGTGGGTGACCAGGAGAGCTGCACAGCCTGGGTGCTCTTGGGAGGGAGCAGAACTGGTTTGGAAGTCAGCAGCTGCCCCTGCAACCAGAAACTCTAATCTGGTGTAAGGAGGAAGGGCTTGCTGAGATCTGCTGAGGTGGGAACATCATCCCCTGAACCCAGCTCAGCAGATGGCTGGGTGCCTTTGGCTCTGAGCACAACCAACCTCTGTGCACTTTGGGGTGAGCCCTGCAGGACCCCTTTCACTGCCAGGGCCAGAGGCATTAACTGATGAACTAACTGGCAGGAATTGTTCTGGGACCCTTCCCAGCAGCTAACAGTTTATCCATTTCTTATTCCAACCACATGTGAAGCAGCAGCTTCACTAAACCATGGGGACTGTGTCTTCTGATGCCTGTCCCAAACACAAGCATAGGTGGCACACTGTGGGCAGGGCAAAGTCTTAGAACTCATGGGCAGAGCCCCACAGGAATCCATCCTTTCCTGGCTGGTTACCTTGACCCAGCCTGTGCTGGAGTGACACAGGACCAACCCAGGCTCATCCCAAATTCTGGGTCAAACCACATCTGCTGTGAATTTACCTCAGCCCTGCTGAAGGACCTCATTTGTCTCAGCTGTGCCAGAGCAGAGTCTGCTGCTGAAAAGGGGTCTCATCAGCAGATGGGACCTGGCTGTGTGGCTGAGTGCCTCCTGATGGGTAATTTTGTGTGCTTCTGGTGGATGCTTGACCATGAGAGGGTTGAGAGGTTCTGCAGCAAGAGATGTGAGCTGAGCTACATCAAGCCCAGTTTCTCAAGAGGCTCATGAGGTGCTTGCTGTTCTGGGTCTGCAGCTGGGACTTGTCTTCTGCTGGGCTCCAGGTTTTTTGCCTGAGAGAAAACACGAGCTGGTAACACAGAGGGCTGAAACCTGGAGATGCCTCTGCCTGGGAGGTAGGTGAAGGGGAAAAAAGCATTGGAGGGGAAAAAAAGAGACAAAGAGCCTCACTGTGACTGCTTCCCATGGGCACCACTGCTGCTGCTTCCCTCCATGTCAAATGAGTGTCCCTGTGCTCTCATTCTGGGTGCAGGCAGTCTGATCTCTGATGGCTGTGAGTTAGAGTCACCATTTTGGGGGCTGGATGGAGGACAGCCCCCAGAGGTGAGGCTGTACAGCCCTCTCTGCAGAACTGGGGAGTGGGTTTCAGCATTTCCCTGCGTGGTGCCATGCTCTCAACTGCCAAACCTGGGGCAACAGCTCAACAAGCAGACTAATCCCTGTGTTTGGTGTCTACTCCTGGCTCTCTGAACACAATAAGGGATTAACTTGGTCTTTATCTAATTGGTTTATAACCCAGGGAAGGGAAAATCGCTTTGTAATGCATGAAACCTCTTAATAGAAACCCAGAGACTGGAGCCTGAGCGTCCCAGGAAACTCGTGCACAGCTCTTCTGGGTTTAGAGGTTTGTTCTTTGGTTCCAAACAACTTGATGCTGATGTGTTCTAAAGCCTTGCCTTTTGTTGTCACCAAGGTTACTTTTAACATTTCTATCTGACTCTTCAGGAGTCTCTGAATGGGTCTCATTGCTTGGTAACTCCTCAGTGCTGCTGGTGAACAGGGCATAGGAGCCAATGAGGAGGAAGATGGAGAGATGGAGGAAGGAAATTGGATCCTCTGGTGCGGGCTCTGTGAAAAAGAGAAGGTTTGAGGGCTTGTTCTTCAGCTTCTCACTGTGGTGAAATAGTGTGCAGGAGCACAAGTCTTGCCCCTCTGCCGTGTGCCTGGGAGGTGAGCTGCAGAATCACAGGATGCTCGGGTTGGAAGGGGACCTCTGGAGAGCATCTAATCCATCCTCCCTGCCAGAGCAGGTTCACCTACAGGAGGCTGTCCAGGCTGATCACTGATCTGCCATCTCTGCTGCCTTTTCCTTCAGGCTGGGCGGCCAGGAGGGGCTGGGTGACAGCACCAGCACCCTCCTGCTCTGCTCCAGGCAGCTGCTCCGCAGCCCACAGCGGTGCCATGTGGGTTTGGATTTCCTGCCTGCCTGCTGTGCTCTCTCGCTGAGATGTGGCACCGAGACAGCTCTGCAAAAGGATTGCTGCTGCAGTCGTGCTGGGGGTGTGGAGTGTGCCTGCCCCCTCCGCTGCACACGCTGCTGGGAGGGGATGTGTGAGCAGGAAAGCTCTCAAGAGCTGCCTGCTCTTGGGACCTCTGGGTTCTGCCTGCCCTGTGCAGCCTCCCGTGCTCAGCAGTGGGGCGCAGGGCATGTGGCCGGGCGAGCCATGCAGCCAGGAGAGGCTTCGCGTCCCACAGGGCACTCAGCCACTGCCTGGCAGCCAGCTCCTCCCTCCGGGAAGCTGTTAATTAATGCAGGAAGCGTTTCTTGGCTGGAGGGAGTCACCTACCCTGCTGAGATGCACATGTTGGAGAGCCCTTTCTGGCTGTCCTGCCTTAGGCTCATCAACAGACACAGCCTGCCCTGGCTTAATTAAACCTGAGCTGCCCCATGCTGAGCCTCCTCACTGCAAGCTTGGCTTCTGCAGGTCAGGCTCAGCCCTGCACACAGTTAGAAGCAGATCAAAAGCTGCTTAAGAGCTTCTCTGTGCTAACCTAAGCTGGCATAAGGAGCCAGACCCATTTGCTTTCTGTACCTGGTGTTGGTGCTTCCAGATGGGAGTTTCTCAGCAACCTCCTGAGAGCTGTCATGGTCTCTTGGTTTACAGTTTTGTTTTTCCTATGAGGATAGGAAGGGAGATGTAAGATTTGTGCCAGTCAAATGTTAAATTACTTGTTCTGCTGCAGGTTCTCTGCATCTTCTTCCTCTATGATCTTTGTGGATACCTAGAGATCAGGAAGGAAAATCTTTACAAGTGCACTGCTTATCAGGGTTCCATTGATAAGGGCCAGAAGATGCTTTAGGATTCCAGTCTGGTTCTCCTCTGATCATTGAGGAATTCAGTCACAGATGTCTAACTCAGTCACACTCATCTCTGTGTCTGGAGCTTACAGTAGGCTGGATGCTGCCTGTGCAGGACTGAGCTCTGGTGCCTGGAGGTTTGTACTTAGGGATACTCATGCTGAGGACAGGGAAAGGTTTTGTTGGAATTTCCCTGCCTCCCCACCCGCCCAGTTCTCATTCCTCTTCCCTGCTAACTTGTGCTGGTCCAGGTAGATTTAGGAGAGGCTGTTTCCCTTGTGCTTCTCCAAACTCAGGCCAGCTGTAGCCATCGTCTGGCTGCAGTGTACAGCCACAGGCTGCAGAGCTCCTGCTACAACCTGCTGAGGTTCTCCTTCCACATTCCCACTGCACTTGGCTTGTGCAGGGCTGGTTGGGGCAGCTGTGTGCTGTTGGCTCTATCCCTTCTGCTCACAGCAGAGGCCATTCCTCAGCTGTGGGCCCCAGCCGCTAGGTAGTGTTGGTGCTCTCTGGGACAGCTGAGCTCCAGCAGGCATCCAGAAGCCTCTTGTGCCATGGATGCCCCGGTTGGTGCTAGCAGAGGGTGCCTCTGCTTGCAGAGGGCACTGGTGTGAGGCTGGGCAGCATTGTGGTTCCCCTCCAGTTGTGTCCTTTTGTCCTGGAAATAGTTCTCCACCCCAACCACTCTGCTGGTCTGTGTTGATCCTCTCTAATGCTGACTCAGACACCTCTTACCAGAGTCCTCACAGCCCCTGGCTTTGTTTTAAGGCCATATTAATTAAAAGCAAATGAGTGGAAATTCTCTTGACATCCAGATTAATAGCAAATGAGATAATTATGAGCTGTGTCATTAGGGTGATGGAGCAGCTTGTACAGGGCTCAGTCTAAAGGAGAAGGTGGCAGGACTGCAGTGCACAGAGAGATGTCTCCTTTCTGGGTGCAGAGGCTGGGTCTGAGCAGACTTGGGTATATGACACACACACACACACACACACACCCCAGGAAGCAGCTGGGGAGGCCTGGAGGGCAGGGTGGCAGGCAGGGAATGTGTGAGCTCTGGGGCAGATGAAAGCACAGACCTGATTTCTCTGTGGCACCTGCTCTAGAGCCAGGCCAAACAGCATCTGCCTGCATGAGGTGGGCTGTGAGCCTTGGCAGGCACCTGGGCAGGTCAACTCAAGCAGCTGCACCAGGCTTGGGGCCCTCCACTGCCCTGCACAGGAGAGCAGCAGGGGCTGAGGCACATGGGAAGGTGCCCACTTCATTTCTTGGGCTTCTGAATGGGTTTAATAGGGGCTAAGGAGCCAGCACTGGTGAGCAGACACAGCAGTGAGCCTCCTTCCACTGCACCTGAGCTGAAGGAAGAGGATGGGAGGGCAGAAGAGAAGGTGAAATAGGGCTGGGTGCTCTCCAGGAGGTGCAGCCCCCTCACCCTGGCCCTACACATGGATGCTCTGCATGTCTCCACTTGTGACAGCTTCCTTCTGAAAGGGCACACTCAAGAGCGCCTCTGCCCCTGTTCTGGAGGCCTGCTCAGCTTTAAAAACCCTACGGAAAGCCCATAAAATCAGCCTGTAATTAATTCTTGGGTTAGTTCCCAACCGGCAGAATGTTTCCTTAGGAACGTGCTGCTCCTTGCTTTCCTTGGCCTGGCTGCTTGGCTGCTTGTACCTCTGCCTGCAGCCCCCTCCCCCCCAGCTGTTCACACTCAGCTGCTGGAGCTTCTGAGCCAGTGCCTCCATCTGACTTTTATTTTCCTTGATTTGTTTTTAATGTTCTGTTCACGGAGGACTCCCAAAGACCTTGCGCAGGGGAGGTCCCCGATGAGCGCAGCGACTCCACCTTGCGCCCTGCCTGACGTAGGTGGCTGAGCCGGGGACACACACACACACACACCCCCGCCAGCATCTCCTGGCTGCTGTTTTGGCTGGAGCAGTCTCTCCCGTGTGGAAACAGCTCCCGTTCGGCATCGCTGCCGAGGAGGATGCGATGAAGCAGGCCAGCGGCGTGTCTGGAGGGAGGGCTGCATGCCTGCGCTGACAGGCGAGGGAAGGAGATGAAAGGCAGGAGAGGTGGTGCTGGGAGCCAGCTCCGCGCCTGTGTCCTGGCTTGAAAGGGAGGCGTCCGGCGTCTGCGGCACCAGCGCTGCTGCCTGCTAATGAAATATCAAACAGATTCTTAAGAGGGTGTTTAGGATCTGAAAGCCTGTGATAAATCTGGGAGCTTTGCAACTTGTTCAAAACTCTGGCGGGGAGCAGCGTGATTAAAGCCCTCTGATTAGCACACCAGCCTCGTTTGTAGTGAGCGGGACTGGGAGGGTTTGGGAAATCCAGCTGGCACCTAACGAGGTTTCTTCAACAAATTGCTGGGATATCAATTAGTTTGCTGGGTAAATGTCACCTGGTTCCTCTTTGTTTGCGGTAAACTGATGTCTAATTAATTTTGATGTGGTTATTGCTTGTGACTGACACCGCTGAGGCCGCTACAGCCTCAGGGGCAGGCAGTGGAGCAGGGCAGGCTGGGCAGTGGCCGGGCTCTACCCCACCCATGGAGCAGGGCCAGGGAAATTCCAGTCCCTTGAGGACGATATCACAGCCTCCTGCTGAGCCAAGTCCTCCTCCATGACCTGGGGGTGAGTTCTGGGGGGCAAAGCCCTTTGGGCAGGCTGAGGTGTGAAGCTGTCCCTGCCACCGACCTGAGCCTCTTCTCTCCTGCCCACTGAAGGTGGATAAATTTAATTGTGCTGAAAATAGCCTCCCCCTGCCGTGCTGTTTGCTGTTCTCCTGCCTTCTTCCCTGGGATCTGCCAAGCTCTGCTTGGACCGCGTGGCTGCGGCTCCTGGAGCACGGGAAGCAGCCGAGGATGCAAAAGCTGCTCCCTAAATCTCACAAGCAGTTGGGTTAAGCAGGGCAGAGCTGCAGCAGAAGCATGTGGAGGACAATTGCCATGTTCCAACTCTTGTGAAAGGTCCTGGGTGTTGGACATGCAGCGTGGATGGGGCTAAGGAAGGGTCGAGGCTGCAGCATCAGGGCTGAAGACTTTCAGCCAAGTGCAGCACAGAGGAGCTGTGGACACATCTGGCTCCAGAGAGCTCTCCTGTGGCTGAAGAGAGCCAGGAGATGAGCCAGGCAGTCCCGCAGCTGTCCCTGGGGGTCTGGCAGCTTGGCACCCCAGGGTGAGCTGTGAGAGCTGGCTCCTCGGGGGTGGCAGTGAGCAGGCAATGCTGTGCTGGGGACTCCTCTCACAGCCCTGGATCCCTCCACAGAGCTCATGAATATTGATGGCACCAACATATGGATAACAGGGAAGGGAGAAGGAGCAGAAACCGTTTCCAGTTGGGAAGCACAGCCCATCCCAAGTCTAACGTTGGTACAAGTAAACAGTCCAGTCTCTAGGTGCAGGATGGTGCTGGAGGGGGAAAGCTGGAGTGAAGGGGGGCTGAGTGCAGTAGCTCTGGGCTTTGCTGGGTCATTGGCATCCTGCTTCTCTCCTGGGAGGGAATCAATCATCACAGCCCCGTGCCAATCTAGGGGCTTGCCCACCCCATCAGGGGGTGGGGCTGAGAAGCTGGAGGGAGCGTGTGGGTGCCTGGGGGGAGGCTACTGGTCCTCGGCTTTCACAAGCACTGAGACAGCGACGTGATGGAACCCTGCTTCCCTCCTCTCCCTTCCCTGGCAGGAGGGGACTTTGTGAGGTGATCCAAGACCTTTGCATCTCTCCTTCACTCTCTGCCAGCCGGGCCGGGGGCGGCTGCTGGCGTGGGGTTGCCCTGTGGCATCTCTGACTTGCATAAGAGCCTCGCCGGGATGATAAATGTTAAAATCTGCTGCAGGCTATCGCTGACCTAATTTCCAGCACCGCCGTGGATCTTGTCATCTGTTGCTTACAGCCTGGGTGCAGATGGGCTGACAGGCTAAGAGGGGGAGAGGGTTTGTGGGGACCACCCAAGCTGTGCTGTCCCGGTACCCCCAGCCCTGGTGGCGCAGGCACCTGCAGCACCCAGGGATGGGAGTACCAGGACGGCACAGGATGGGCTGTGACCCCACCGCAGCTCATCCCTCCATGGGATGAGCCTCCTGTGCCCACCTGGGGCAAATAATATACTTGGGGTCCAGCTCAGCTTCTCTCCCTGCAGATTTCTGCTAAGCAGAAAACAAATGCTAATTACACAGCATAATTAGCAAGATGCTGCATCTATTTTTAATCAGCTTTGAAAGATGTATTCTTCCTTCTGCGCTGTGCTCACCGGCAGCCTCTCCCACGGCAGAGCACTTGCTTAGTCGGGGACCTTCCGGTGGGAAATCAATTGCTATTCCCCTCTGAGCTCCTGGGGTGGAGCTAAGATCCCTTCTGGGATGCCCGGCTAGCGGAGCATCCCTCCCAAACTCCTTGGTGCAGTCTGAGTCCCCAGCTCCTCCGTAATCGACCAGGGGCGGATGAAAAGGCTGGAGGAAATCAGCTCTGTCAGGGTGGCGTTCAGCAGCAGCTGGCAAAGTCACAGGAGGAGGAGCCTGGGAAAAGGGTACCAAGAGATTCTGCGAATTCGAGGTGCAGGAGGGCAGCCTTAGTTTCCCAGCAGCTCCCTGGCTCTGGTGTGGGTGGGATGGGATCCCCCTGCTGCTGGGGGCATGCCCAGTGTCAGCCCTGGGTGGTGAAGGGTGGCTTCAGAGAGAGCTGCGGGGTGTGGAAAGCAAATGTTGCTCTGAAACATTCAGCAGGGAGATGCAAAGTGACATTTAAAGTGGATGCCTACATCTGCTGCAGCTGCAGGAATGGGGGCTGTGTGTGTCCCACTCCTGCAGGTTGTGCCATGAGCAGAAGTGAGCTGTAAGAGGGGAGAGATGTTCAGAGGGGTGCACTCTGCTCCTGCAGTGAGGGAGGGAGCAGCTCAGAAAGATCCAGAATCATCTTTCATAGAATCATAGAATTGTTTCAGTTGGAAAAGTCATCCAAAATCATCAAGTTTGATCACTTCCAAGTCTGGTGCTGAGCCATCTCCCTTAGCACCATCATCTCCTCTCTGGGCATCCTGTTCCAGCCTTTGATACCTCTTTCAAAGAAGTTTTGTCTGATCCCATCAGAACCTTCCCAGTGTAACCCGAGGCCGTTTCTTCTTGTCCTGTCACTTGTTAGCTGGGAGAAGAGACCAACACCCACCTGGCTCTGACCTGCTTTCAGGGAGTTGTAGGGTGTTAGGTGGTGGTCTCCCCTCAGCCTCTTTATTTCTGTTCTGCAGAGTAGGGTGCCAGGCATCTGCCAACAGCCAGAACCATCTCTCAGGAAAGGAGGTGAGCTTTTTACACAGCATAGTAGCAAAGAAACTGCCCCCAAATAAACGATTGGTTGCCTGTGCTCACACAACAGGAGCTCCTTTGCACATGCTCAATTTAAGAAGGACATTGAGGTGCTTGAGCGTGTCCAGAGAAGGGCAACGAGGCTGGGGAGAGGCCTCGAGCACAGCCCTATGGAGAGAGGCTGAGGGAGCTGGGATTGGTTAGCCTGGAGAGGAGGAGGCTCAGGGGAGACCTTCTTGCTGTCTACAGCTACCTGAAGGGTGGTTGTAGCCAGGAGGAGGTTGCTTTCTTCTCTCAGGCAACCAGCAGCAGAACAAGAGGACACAGTCTCAAACTGTGCCAGGGGAAGTTTAGGCTGGAGGTGAGGAGAAAGTTGTTGCCTGAGAGAGTCATTGACTGCTGGAATGGGCTGCCCAGGGAGGTGGTGGAGTCAGCGTCCCTGGAGGTGTTCAAGGTGGGTTTGGATGTGGCACTTGGTGCCATGGTCTGGTCTTGAGGGCTGTGGTAATGGGTTGGACTTGATGAGCTTTGAGGTCTCTTCCAACCTTGGTGATATTGTCATACTGTGATGCTCCTGATTCCCACCTAGCTCGCTGTGCTAAGGTGGTTCTGCATTGGCAGGTAAAATCCTCTCCTGGAGGGGTGGTTCTTAGGTGACTCAGTTCAGGTGACCAGAGGTTGTATCTCCAGCTCATCAGCCAGCACCAAGTTTGGGGTTAACTTCATGTCCAGCTACAGTTCCTGTTGGAATCTCTTTCAAACTGCAGCTTGACCACGCAGTGGCAATGACAAGGTCCTGTTCTGAGGGGCTCTCTGCTCTTCTCTCAAAGCAGACATCCTGACTGCCTCATTTTCATACGTTTTTAACTCTCCTCAGCAGCAAGCACACAAAGTATCCCTAGAGCCTGAGCTGCTGGAGATGGTCTGTTTGGTGCCTGCTGCTGCGTCCTCATTTCAATCGTTCTGTGCAAACAGAACGCAACCTCCCCCTTCTCCGTCCTCCCCCATCCCGCCTCCACTTGCCGGCGGCCGCTGGGGTCATAGCTGCGTCCTCTCTGCTGCTCAAAACAATTCCTCTCTGGAGCTGCTCTAACCGCTGCCGCTAACGCCTGACGGCAGGACAACAGCGCTGCCCTTCCCTCTGCTTACCCATCGGCACCTCCCCGGCTCCGTCAGCTGTGGCACAGGGACAGCCTGCTCCTGCTCCCAGGAAGATGAAGGCAGAGGGCTCTGGGCTGTGACCGGTGTGGTCCCAGCTCTGTGCACATCGCAGCATGTGAGCTGTGGTGATGCTCATGCAGCAAAACCTACCCATGCATCTCCTGTCCTGGCCTTGCCCCACCAGGGCCTGTGCTTAGCATTGCCTCATCTCTGCCTTGCTGGAGTAGGCTCTGCTGGGCCTTGCAAAGATGGAAAGTGGCACTGCTGGGGCTTTTTCTGCCCAAGGGGGCTGTGAGTTTTGTGGGATGCTGGTGAAGGGGGAGCAGGTGAGGTGCTGGTGGGGCTCACTGGAGGACCATGCCTTGGAGCCAGCCATTGCACTGCACAGAAATGCTCTAGGCTGATGTGTCCAAAGCTGCTGTGGGCTCCATGAGCTGCAGAGGTGCTGCAGGAACTCTGCCCCTCACCACCTCTGCTCCTCAGCATCTCAGGGGTTTGAATAATTTCTGCAGCCACAAAGAACCTAATTAAACTGCAGAATCTGGGTTACCAAAGGGAACCTTTCCCACTGCCTCACTGCTGCAAGCCCTCATGGACAGACCCTCCAGGGCCTGGGGAGCAAAGTTTAGCTCCTGTTCCTCTTCTCCCTTGCCTCTACTGCCCCACTTTGTGTGTGAGGGGGTTGCAAAGGGACTGGTGCTCATCAGACACCTGCTGCTCCAGGCTCCTGCTCTGGATTGAAGCATGACTGAGCAGTGTGAAATGGTCTTTGCCCTTTTGGTGCTGTTTGGGTGAAGGTAGCTTTGTGCTGGGGAAGAGATGGCTGTGGGGACAGGCAGCTGTCCTGCTGGGGTAGACATCAACCCACTGTGAGACTCCCTTGTGAGTCTGGCAGCACAGAGCTTGGCAGGAGCTCACATCCCAAGTACTTGTAAACCTCAGGAAGATTTTGCAGCCTGGCTGAGATCTGAGCTGCCATGGTTGTGCTGGGAGCTGTGTCTGGCTTGCTCAGGGATCACAGAGCTGTTGTCTTAGGGGAGATTTTTCATGTTACAGGTTCATTACTTCAGCTGGAACAGTCTCTGCAAAGTCCTGCTAAAAGATAATGGCTGGCCAGAGGCTTTGTCTCGCCGTGCTACGAGAATTTTGTGTTCCTCCAGTCCTGTGGTGTAGGAAGGATGAGCTGAGGCTGTGCCTGCTGAGGGGCACCAGCCAGGGCGTTTCTGGCTTCATTTCAGAAGGGCTCTGGCCAAGTCCAGTTGGGTTTCCTAGGGAAATAAGGGCTGGAGGAAGCCCTTTGCTTGACTGTGCCTGGAAAGGATGCCCAGGCAGTGCCACAGCCCCGGTGTGGAGGCGTAGGGAGATGATGCAGTGCCAGTGAAGGCTCCTGAGCAGCGTTTGAGGGACACTGTGTCACAGCCGTGACTCATGCCTGTGCCTGGAGCAGTCTGTCGGCCTTGACTTTGTGCCCGGGGTCCTGTCCAGCTGCCTGCGGTGACCCAGCTGGTCCCCATGCGTCTGCAGCAGGGCTCAGCCGTGACACTCGCAGCTCTGGGTGCCCTGTGGCTCCAGGACCTTGCTGCTCCTGCCCCATCACTGCCGGGGCAGTCGATCTTTGCCCTCCCCAAGTCAGGAAACCTTCTCAGCCCTGCCTGGTGCCCTGGAGCACTGCATTTGGCTGCCTGCCTCCCTGTACTTTTACCTCACCAAACAGCCTGCGAGTCTCTTGCTTGGTTGGAGCAGTGTCCCTGAGGGAGCCTGGGCTGGCATTTGGCAGCCCCCACCACAGCAGGAGCCTCTGTGAGCAGCTGCAGTGATGCTCAGCACCGGCTGAGCTCTCAGCCCCACACTTGCTGCTCCAGGTGTTTACGTGCAGGTCGGAACTGCTGCCTGAGCCTGCAGCGCTACAGGGCTCTCTGCCCTTGGGAAGGATGATGCTGGTGCTCCAAACCCCATCCAGAAGCCATGCTGGGGAGGAAGGAGGATGCTGCAGCCTGTACACCCTTCTTTACCTCATCTATCACTCCCATTTTATGCAAAAGGAAGACAAAGAGTGCTTTCTGTGGGCACGTGCCACCCTTTCTACCATTTCCCTGACACAACCCTACCCAGGCTGAGAGCTGAGCCCCTCTCACCGCTCCTGGGGGGGCTTTGCTGGTTCCCTGCTCCGTGTCTCATGCATATTTAATCCGGGTCTCATGGAGCCATGTGCTGCCAGCACGCCGGCGCAGGCCAGGCATCCAGCATGACACACTCGCTGCTAATTAGTCTAAGGGCGTGTTATTAAGTGCCTAGCATGCCTTTGGCACTGCAGAGCGATGCTGCTCTGGGATGTTTCTGGAGCCAGTGCTGCAGGCACTTTTGCTTGCAGGCAGGTCCTCCCGCGCAGAGCAGGGCTGCAGGAGAGGCCACCTCGGGACACTCCGTCTCTCCGGTTTTCGTGGGTGTTTTGCTCTGAAATGCAGCCCATTGATTTGTGTGCGTGTGTGTGTAGCCCATCACCTCCCCTCACCTCTGCAAAGCTCCTGGTGGAGCTGACCTGTGCCCGAGGAGCCCAGGGTGGGCAGTGGGGCTGCGTTGTGCCTGCACGCCAGAGGGGTTTCTCCTCCGGGTGAGTCGCCAGCGAGAAGTCGGATCAGAGCTGTAAATCCCAGCTGTATCCTGCCCTTAAGAACTCTCCCTCGCCCCCGTCAATATTTCTGAGCCATCTCCCGAGTCGCAGGGCCTGTCCTCATGCAGCCCAAGATCTCCATCTGCTCTGCAGCTCTAAAAGCCTCCTGGATTTAGTGCACTCAGCGCTGGTTGTGGGCAATGCTCTCCCTTATCCCTGCGCTTGCAGGCGATGCTGGGCTGGCTGTCACCAGCATCACCAAGGCAGGGCTGGTGCCACTAAACAGCTTTCACCCAAAAGCAGCAGTTTCTGGTTGCAGGGTGAGGTGTCAGGATTGGTGCCTCTTATTGACGGGCCTGTGCTGCTCATCTCCTCTGGCAGGATCCTCCTTCCTTCCTTCCCTCCCTCCCTGCCTGCCTGCCTGCCTGCCTGCCGCGGGAGCTGGCGTTGCTGCAGTGACAGCAGCGTGGGGATGTGCAGGTCCTACGTCTGGAGATGCTGCTCTGTGCTGAGCTGGGACAGGCAAGGGTGATCCTGGGGCTGCTCTGCTCCTCTTCCCACTGCCTGGAATGGCTGCACATGGTGGGCAGGCATGGAGGGGCTCAATACCCACAGGTTTTGGGGGCCTGAGAGACAGATCGAGGTTTCCCTCACAGCCTTGGAGAGCCTGGGATGTGATGAGTTGGGACATTTCTTACCCCTCTCTTGAAGCAGGAATTTCTGCTCCTTCAGTTCCACTCCCCTCAACCATCACCCACATCCCACCTCACTCTTGCCCACAGCCTCCCACACCCTCTGCCCCTCTGCTGCCACCCACCTTAGGGAGCAAGATGGCCCCACTTTAGGCTCAGCGATGTTTTCCAGCTACCAGCAGGAAAAAACTCGTGCCTGATAGTGTAATTTTTAAATTGCAGTTTCAGTTGTAGTGCAGCACAAGCCTCCAAGTCCTCATTTCCCTCTCCTCAGTAGCTTTTGGGCAGTGTAGCTTTGTCTTGGCACTGGGATGGATGAGCGTGTGGAGGAGATTCATGGCTTGGCCCTGCTTGGAGCTGGGGCAGGGCTGGGGTGGGCTGGTGGTGGCTGAGAACAATGCAGGAGCTGCCACCCGTTCCCTGGGTAAAAATAGCATTCCCTTTGCAAAGATGTAGGCTGTTCCCAGTGACACAAAACCAAACAGGCTGTCCTTGGAGCAGCTGCTTTTCAGGGCCAGGCGGGAAGGGGATGGTGTCTGCATCACCAGGGAGGGCTGAGCTCTGCTCTGGGGGCTGGGGAAGAGGGTGAGCTGCTGGAGGAAGGGGGTGTGCAGCCTTCTGCAATATTGCTGTCTTTGTAAGGCTGTCAAGATGCTGATCAAAATTACTTCTGCACCTCAGGGAGACCTGGGGAGATGGGGAGTCAGAAATTCTTGGTTGCACTATGCTCTTCAACACCCCCTTTGTTCCTCTGGCATCACATCTCTTTCATTCCTGTGCCTGTGGTTCTCCCCATCCCGCCCACCTACGGCAGAGGCTCCCTCAGCAGCCTGTCTGTGCCTTCCCTAATCACCTGTGAGAGTGACTGATGAGTGTCATTGTACACTCATCCTGTCCCCTGTGGGGCTCAGTAAATTGCTCTAAAAGAGTTCCAATGTTTCATTTTTACCTCTTGCCCCCAGAGGACTCCTGATGCTGACTGTCCCCTGCCAAGGGTACCCAGCACTCACTGTAACTCTGCTTCAGCTTTGTCTGTGGCTGCAGCACAGACACCAAATTCCCAGCCCTCAGACCTGCAGCTTGGCTTCAGGCATCCTCCCTCTCTGTCTCACCCTGTTCTCTGTATTATGATGATTGTGACTTGAGACATCCCAAAAAGGACCCAGGGCCATCACAGAAGTAAACCCTGCCAAGGAAAAAAGCTGTATTAGGGTGGCAGGCACCAGGTGATGGAGAGAAGTCCAGGGATGGCTGCACTCTGGTAGCTGGAGATGCTGGAGGTGGAGTGGTCAGGGATGCTGTTAGCAAAGGCTGCGCTTGGCTGTAGATACTGCCTGGGAAGATGAAGCAGAAGTGGCCATGGGACCCTTGTTGGGACCTTCACCAGCCCCAGAAACCCACTGGCCACAAGCATGGCACCTGAGAGGGCTCTGCTGAGTTGTGCCAGCTGCATCCCTCAGTGTCACTGTGTCCTTGCTGTTACAAAAGAAGGAGAGTGCTGGTGTCACCAAGAGCTGTGTGGTGCCCATGGCAGCAGCACTTGAACTGGACTCTTGCAGCTCCCATTCCCAGCTGCAGTGGCACAGGGGGAGTTACAAGGCCGTGTCTGTACACCCAATGGTTTTTGGCTGCTTGTCAGGAGTAAATAACACTTTTCCTACTTGTGTCTTTGATGTTGAAAGCAATTTATCTGGCAAGTCAGTTGTGGCAGTTATGCAGCAAATGGGAATTTGTAGCAATTACTCAGGAACAGCATCAGGCACCCTGCGAGGTGCAGCCCTGCATATGCCACTGCCAAGTCCTCAGCCTCTAGCACCTGCATGGCCTCCAGCCTTGCCACCCTCTGAGCCAAGTGCCCCTGTGTCCCCACTGTGCTGAGATTTGCCCTCTGGAGGGATGCCTTCAAGAAATGGTGCTTGAAGCCCAGCCTGGCACCCTGAAGGACAAGCAAAATGCCCCACATGTAGCTCCTCCCTGTGCCAAGAAGGTTTGCTGCAGAGAGCTGAGGGGCAGCGGGCACTATGAGCTGCAGGGTGTCACTGTCCCCACCATCACCAGCCTGACAGAGGCAGCTGGAGGAGCTGAGGTTCCAAGCCTGCATCTTGGGGAAAGAAAATAAGATCAGTTTGCATGATGGTGTTACATAAACCAGGGAGAGAGGGGATCTAATGCTACAGAAGAAGGACAACAGCTGGCAGGTACAGCCAGGGCCTGAGGGGGCTCCGAGGGGAACAGGACAGAAATTCCTGTTTCTCGTGCAGACAAAGCCTTCCCCTGTAAAGACATCAGCTCCTGAGCACTGGCTGCTCGGGGGACTGACACATCTCAGAGAACCTGGCGTCTTTCTTCACTCTTTATTGTGTAAAAATAAAGTCAACAATTCATGTAATCCCAGCAATAAAATGGAAAAAGCATGAGAAGAATCAGTAGAAACAGTGCATTGTCAGAACTGCTGCTGCGGGCTGGATGCGGAGTCTGTCATAACCCATTCAAAACCCAAAGGAGACAGAGAGAGAGAGAGAGAGCAAGGAACAGGAGAAAATGTACAGCTTTGGTTAGCAAAAGGATGACAAATTAAGATACATTTATTCTCTCCCCTACTGTACACTATATACATTGAGTTGACATCACACCCTCTTATTTGTTTTGGGGTTTTGGTTTGGGTTTTGTTGCTTCNGTTTTTTTACCTCTCTTTTTTTTTTTTTTTTTTTTTTTCTTTTGGCAAATCTGACGCACCTGGGACTGTAGGTGAGACCTTCCTGGTGGTCTTCTTCTTCTTCTTCTTCTCAGCAGGTTGTGCTTCGTCACTTCGCTGAACAGGTTCTCGAGGAGGAACTGAAAGGAACTCTGGATGTTGGTTGGTTTTTAAAAAGAGCACAGTTGAGAAGATGCTGCCCTGAGCCACAGTTGGTAGGAAGGTCTCTCGATCCAGGGGGGTTGTAGGGTGTTGTTTGTGCCTGTGCTGCTCTTTGGCTGGGCCCTGGGTCCCTGTAGCAGCAGTGGCTGGGCCAGCTCTGTGCTCCCGGCCAGGGGTGGCCTTGGCCTTGCCCGGCTCCCTCCGGGGCCCCTCTGCTCTGCGCATCTCTTTGCCATGTCTCTGGAGTTGGTCGGGGAGGCTCTGGAGCCTTGTGTGCATTCTCTGCCTTGTCCTCCACTGCCACCCAGGTGTGTGTGTGGGGGTGTCAGTGGTGGGGGCTTGGGGGTGATTTCTGCAATCTGTAGTACAAACCAGGAGTTTAGAAAAGGAAACCATACAAAATGCACCTGTTATTTCAAAATACACTTCTTTATCTTTTTTTTTTTTTTTTTTTTTCCTGCAGAATCTCAAAGTGTTGGGGTTTTTTTTGTTTGGTTTTTTTTTTTAGTTCTGGGAGCACTGTTTAATTCTATATAATTTTCTTTTAAATCTTCATAAAAATACACTTTTTTTTTTTTATATTGGTAATAAACTTCCCTTTACAGTAAGAGAAACAACAGTGTCTATTATCAAAAGCAGAAAGGCTTCAGACGTTTCAGGGGTAGCTAAACTTTTAGGGGACAGTAAAGGCTATTTTTTGTTTGTTTCTTTCTTTCACCAGCTACGGCGCGTAGGAGGCCTTGGGGGGCTGCGGGTGGCAGGGCCAGGAGGGACGTACCTGAGTGCGGCAGGTCAGGGAGCAGGACGATCCTGCCCCGGGGAGTCCCGTCCCGGT
>VWZE01007663.1:26727-45161 GCA_013396675.1 Eubucco bourcierii | reverse complement strand
GTGAAGTAAGCTTCTGATTCTGGCCACATGCTGATGGCTCCATCAGCAGTTTAAGGGGAACTCCTTAGTGCACCATAAATTCACACCTGATATTTATGTAGTGCTTATTTTACCGTGTAGAAAAGCCCTTAATTTACAGCTGTATGGATGCTCCCCGGTGTAAATGGCAGGAAGAGGAGGTTGTGTGTATGTTCATCTCTCTTCCATTAACTAGAATAGAGTCATAGAATGGTTTAGGTTGGAAGGGACCTCAAAGATCATGCAGTTCCAAGCCCCTGCCATAGGCAGGGACACCTCCCACTAGAACAGGTCTCATCTAACTTAGCCTTGAACACCTCCAGGGAGGGAGCAGCCACAACCTCCCTGGGCAATCTGTACCAGTGTCTCACCACCCTCACTGTAAAGAACTTTCTCCTAACATCCAATTTAAATCTCCCCTCTGCCAGTTTAAACCCATTATTCCTCATTCTTGTAAATAGTCCCTCCCCAGCCTTCCTTGTAGCCCCCTTCAGATCCTGGAAGGCCACTCCAAGGTCTCCTCAAAGTCTTCTCTTCTTGCATCATTGTGCAGGGCATTTCCAAAGGTTGCTCCTTGAAATAACTGTCACATTCCCAAGGCCCAGAAGACGATGGTAAGAACTTGCCAATTACCAGTCCAGCTCTGCTAAAGGTTCTCCCTACCCTGTGTAGGAAGGTGTTTGGCAAGGTGACTGCAAAAACATCACAGTATCACCAAGGTTGGAAGAGACCTCAAAGCCCATCAAGTCCAACCCATTCCCACAGCCCTCAAGACCAGACCATGGCACCAAGTGCCACGTCCAAACCTGCCTTGAACACCTCCAGGGACACTGACTCCACCACCTCCCTGGGCAGCCCATTCCAGCAGTCAATGACTCTCTCAGGCAACAACTTTCTCCTCACCTCCAGCCTAAACTTCCCCTGGCACAGCTTGAGACTGTGTCCTCTTGTTCTGCTGCTGGTTGCCTGAGAGAAGAAAGCAACCTCCTCCTGGCTACAAGCACCCTTCAGGTAGCTGGAGACAGCAAGAAGGTCTCCCCTGAGCCTCCTCTTCTCCAGGCTAACCAATCCCAGCTCCCTCAGCCTCTCTCCATAGGGCTGTGCTCGAGGCCTCTCCCCAGCTTCATTGCCCTTCTCTGGACGCGTTCAAGTACCTCAAGTACATACACCAGGAAACAGGCTCTTGGCCCTTAATGCTTTTGGGAGGCTCAGAAAGAGCCAGCAGAGTCCACTGGCTTCTCTTTGTGGTGTTTTTCGGGTGGTTTTGTCACTGAGTCAGAGCTGATACTGATCTATAATAGCTACAGAGCGTTTAAGGAAACGATTCCTGCTCTTAATAAGGAGAAAACCAGTGGATGTCTCCTGAGGTGACATCTATCATGTGGTTTTAAGCACACATAGCCTGATAACCTAGCAAATTATCCAGATTGTGAGGAGACAAAGGGAGATAATGATAACAAATGGGCTCACATTTCTGTACCACCTCTCAGCGAGATGGATAACGACAGGCACACAGAACTCTATTAACGGCTCCCACAAACTATCTAATCCATCGTGGCCCCGAACGGATCGAGTGCAGCTTCACCCAGGCTGTATGAGGGGGAAAAAAAACCCATCTCTGTCAACCAACCAATTTCTGTCACTCTTCAGAGAGGTCACTCAAGTCCTCCCTGTGCCAGTAGGAACAGAGAAATCTTTACATTCGTTGGCGAACTGAAGCCACCTTTGGGGTGAAATGTGGCTGTTGCTTCACAGCCTAAATTACTTCTGGCTTCTTTATTTGTATCCCAGCATGTCAAATATACTCATTAACTGAACTCTACAGGTACTGTTTCATCAAGAAACTTGCCCCTCTCTAGTTCACTGGTAGCAAAGAGAGAAGGCAGAACTCCCAAATTTTCTGCTTTGAGCTGTTGCATCATCTCTTTTTTTTCCTCTCTCTCTCTCTTTTTCCTTGATGAAAGACTTTCCCTAGTACAAAAGCATTTCTTCCACTCAAAAGGTGAGGAGACATTTTTTTGACCTAGTATTTATTCTGGCCCTTTCAACATGAGCAGAATCCCTGCCATATTCCTAATGGAGCACTCCTGATGAGCACACAGTTTTGCACCCATTTCTTTTTTTGTCTCCCATAATTTCAAGGTAGTCTGAGTGTATTCATGACAGCACCAGGGGCTGGGGGCACTTAAGAACAACCAGCATGTGGAGTACTCTGGCCATGACTCAGCCCTCTCCAAGTCCCATCTGCATCTCCTAGAAGGAAGCAGCTGCTGGTTTCCTCTGTGTCAGCTACAGGATGCTCAAACGGAGGCAGCAAAGGATTTTTGGAGGGACACTCATGTCCTTCCTCCAGCACAGAGAGGTTGCTGTTCTGCAGATACTGTGGCATGGCCCTGTGTTGAGCATGCTTATGGATGTGTATTCCCCTCTCTGGAAGCAAAACGAGTTGGAATAAGACTCAATAGCCCTATGGTGGTTTCCTCTGCTTCAGGTTTGAGTCATCTTTTTGTCCTCAGTCTCCTCAAGCAAATTCTGGTCCAGGCAGGGGAAAGCCTCAGATTTTCTGTTCCTCCTCTGTGCAGCTCTGGTCCCTGTGCTGTGGGTGAGCTGCTTGGAAAGCACAAGTTGCAGCAGCAGTTATTCATGAGACTGTGTTTCATAGCAGACGCCTGTGGCAGCAAGCAGAGGAGTGCTTTGGTAAGCCAAATCTGACAGGTTCAACATCTCTTCTCACCAGCACTGGGGCAGTCCTGCTCTGAGTGCACATTTCCCCGCCCAGGAGGATTTAAAGGAGTCAGGAAGAGCCTGGCACTGCTAGCAATAGCCTCGGCAGCTCTCTTGCTTGCAGGGGGAGGTCGCTGGGATTCTCTTACGAGTTACGAGGCAGTCAATTTCCCGGATCGCTTTTTGATGTGTATTGGGTTTGGCACCTAACATCACCCACTCCCTTCTCACCTAGGTGCCTCCCAGGCCCTTCCTCTCCAGGCTCCCATTCCTGTTCCCAGCCTCAAGTCTTGGATTCACATTTACTGCAAGGAGACAAGCGTGGAAGCCTGTGTGGTGTATGTGCATAAATAATGGAACTGAAATCACACTTAGTTAAAAATAGATATTCTACCTAATAAATATTTTACCTATTGTCTTTAGGATAGAAAACTCCCCTGACTGAAGTGTTAAAACAAACCTCATTGTTAGCTCCTAAGTGCTTTAAACAGCCGTGGCCATGGCTGTACAAACAGTGCTTGGCTGAGGGTCTGTGTAAGGTGAAGGTTCATTGTCAGAGCCACACACACAGAGACAAGCATCAACTCTTAAAGCCTTAGAAAATGTAACCCTCTGGCTAAGGGCACAGACTTCTGCATCTGACTTTGATTCATATGGTGACCTGTGAATGTGACTAATGAAAATTAAAGACAAAAATCTCTCTTGATGTTTATGGCTAACAGTCTTCTTTCCACCTCTTTCTTCTTGTCCGGGAGTGGAATTAGAATTAGCTGTCTGGATAAAGCAAAGCAAAGGACACTGACAGAGACCTGACAGGAGAATTTTTCCTTAAAAAGAATGACAGTTGGAAGAATTTTTCCAAGTGGAAGATAGAATCACAGAATGTCAGGGGCTGGAAGGGACCTTGAAAGCTCATCTGGTCCAGCCCCGCTGCCAGAGCAGGATCACCTAGAGCAGATCACACAGGAATGCAGCCAGATGGTTCTTGAATATCTCCAGAGAGAGAGACTCCACAGCCTCCCTGGGCAGCCTGTCCCAGTGCTCTGTCACCCTCACAGTGAAAAAATCCTTCCTCAGATTCACCTGGAACCTCCTATGCCTCAGCTTCCACCCACTGCCCCTTGTCCTGTCACTGGGCATCACCCAGCAGAGCCTGGCTCCAGCCTCCTGCCACTCACCTTTACATCTTTATAAACATTAACGAGGTCACCCCTTAGTCTCCTCCTCTCCAAGCTAAAAAGCCTCAGGTCACTCAGTCTCTCCTCATAAGGAAGACATTCAATTTCCTTCTACATTTTGGTTTGTAGGACATGTTCTGTGAGGGTAGTGGAACACTGGAGCAGGTTGTCCAGGGAGGTGGTTGGGGCCCAGTCCCTGGAGATAATCAAGATGATGCTCAACAGGCAATCTGACCTAGTGGAGGGTGCCCCTGCTGACTGCAAAGGGGGCTGGACTGGATGACCTGTGGAGGTCTCTTCCAACCCAGACCATGCTATGATTCAGTGATTCTGTGACCTAGTGTGCCTTACTTGCCATGGTGTTTCCACTCCCTAGGAACAAGGGCTTTGCTTTGTCACTTCAGTTGAGAACAGATTTGCCAAACCAGGGCTCAGCTTCGTAAAGGATAAAACTAGAATTAGACCACAGAGATGTGAAACACAGTGAGCTCCAAATGTGAAAGTAAGTAGGTGAAGTTCTGCCTATGAGCATGGGTGTGTGTGTTTTTAAAAAAGCCAGCTAGGCAGGAAGTGCCACAAAGAACTCCTAGGGAAAAACTCAGCCTGAGGGCAGGCAGATGTGGGAGTGCCATAAACCAACAGAAACCAGCTAAAGCACCTCCAAAGGGAGCAGGAGTTGCAGCATCTCCCTGCACTTGCAACGATGACTTCCTTGGTGTTGGAATGCACAGGAGAAGAAATTAACTGAGCATCCAGCTGGGGGGGCTCCCAGGTGTATTTTCAGAGCACTAAAACCTAACTGGCGCTTCAGGCTGAATGTCGCCTCCCTCGGTAGGCAGGCAGGGACCCAGGCAATGCAGCCAGCCAAGATTAGGACACAGCTCACTTCCCCCTGTGTTTTCTCAGATGAGTTGCACTGCTAAGCTCTATTGACTGCCCTGGCTAGACCTTTACCAGCGGGAGCAGCGGGAGCCCAGGTGCTTTGCTCAGAGACAGACACTGCCTAAAGTCAGACAGCACGTGTGGAGGTCTGACAGATGTGCTCTAGAGGGAACGACAGCAATTTGGATGGTGGGTGCCAGTTGTGGAGAGCCCATTGACAAGGTGGAAGGATCAGGGTATTTAGAGATCCACCTGGGATGAGGAGCTGGCTGGATAACTGCTGCTGCTGACTTGGATGAGGATTAGGAAGCATGCCTAATTTTCAGAGTAAAGCTGAGTGTGCCTAGAGCATGTTAGAGGAGGGGACCAGAAATAGAAGGGTTTGGACAACTAGAAACATCTAAAGGACATAAGGAAGAAGCTCTTTACAATGACAGTGGTAAAATACTGGAACACATTGCCCGGGAATGTGGTTGAAACCCTCTCCTTGGAGACATTCAAGATCAGACTCATTGTGGCCCTGGGCAACTTGATCTAGTTGGAAGTGTTCCTGCTGACTGCAGGGGAGTTGGACAGGATGAGCTTTGAGGGTCCCTTCCAACCCAGTGCAACCTGTGAATCTGTAAAAAGACTCTGTTTGAGTTCAGTGTGGAGAAATAAGTTGTTCTCTCTGCTCACTGAGGGCAGGAAAAGAAGTACCTGCTTTAATTTAAGATGGACATCAGCTGTCAAGGGCACACTGCCTGGAGAAATGATGTAGTCTCCATCACTGGAGCTCTGTGATACTGTAGAAATACAACTCAATGTTAAAAAATCAGAACAGTAAGAAAGCTCCTCCCCAGCCCAGCCAGGAGAAGCACATAGAGAGGATCTATACTCTAGTAGCATGAGGCTTGCCACAGCCTCTTGATGTTGAGATTTAATTTTTTTTTTTGATTGAGTAAAAGCTGAGGATTTTTTTTTTCTGTCATGAAATGAACCAGGACCTGAGAGTGGACTATGGAGTGAGATGAAAGAAGTCCAGGGAATGGCATCACTTCTAACAGCTGGTTTTGATGGAGCTATAAATGGAAGGTTATTTATGTCTCTCTCCAGTTTTTGCCCTGCTGAGGCTGAGATAAGGTGAGTTGCTTTGATTAAGGCATAGAGCTGCAGGTGATCAGAGAGCCCAGGACCACCATCCTGAGGACGTTCACCATCAGACAGCAGATGCCATCAGGGCTTGGCAATGCTGGTTTTGAACAAACCAACTGCTTCTGATTTCCATTTGAAGTTGCAAAATTAGGAATTCAAATGGAGACTGACCTGCAGCATGTGTCCTTTAGAGGAGGATATTTGTGAGGCTTATTCAGAGATCTGATAAAGTTCAGACACATTTTTTTTCATGTGATATTTACTGGCTCTGGTCAGTTCACAAATTCCTAATCATAGATTTGCTAAGATGAAATGTTATGCCCTTTTCATCAGGCACTAAAAACCCACATGTATTTAGCACGTAGATGATGTCACCCAACCAGGGCTCACAAACTCTCAGCAGCAGCCCCTCTCCTTTGCTGAAGTTCTGGGTTCTCTACCTCCTGCTGCTCTCTGTGGCCCATGATGTTCTGGATGGGGTTGGGGAGAGCAGCAAGTCACCCTGTGGGCTAGGGTTGGTGGGACAGCCAGCCCTCCTGATGGTCCAGCCTGTCTGGCTCTTCTGCAGCATCCCAAATCTTTGTGGGTAGCAAAGGCTCCATCCCAAATCACCACACAGAGACAGGAGGGATATTTGTTGTGAAATGAACAAACAAGCTGTGCCAGGGGAAGTTTAGGCTGGAGGTGAGGAGAAAGTTCTTCACTGAGAGAGTCATTGGCTACTGGAATGGGCTGCTCAGGGAGGTGGTGGAGTCAGCGTCCCTGGAGGTGTTCAAGGCAGGTTTGGACATGGCACTTGGTGCCATGGTCTGGTCTGGAGGGCTGTGGTGATGGGTTGGACTTGGTGAGCTTTGAGGTCTCTTCCAACCTTGGTGATACTGTGAACGAGGAGTGGCTGAGGGAGATGGGGGTGTGCAGCCTGGAGAAGAGGATGCTCAGGGGAGACCTTGTGTGCAGCCTGGAGAAGAGGATGCTCAGGGGAGACCTTATTGCTCTCTGCAACTATCTGAAGGGAAGTTGTAACCAGGTGGTCTCTTCTCCCAGGCACCCAGGGACAGAACAAGAGGGCACAGTCTCAAACTGCACCAGGGCAGGTTCAGGCTGGACGTTAGGAAGAAGTTCTTCATGGTATTGGAATGGCCTGCCCAGGGAGGTGGTGGAACCACCATCACTGGAGGTGTTAACAGGAGGCTGGATGAGGCACTTAGTGCTATGGGTTAGTTAATTAGAAGGGTTGGGTGATAGGTTGGGCTTGATGATCTTCAAGGTCTTTTCCAACCTGGTTAATTCTGTGATTCTGTGAATAACACAACCCAAGTCCTAGAGGGCAGCAAGAGCTCCATCCTGAATCACCACACAGAGAGAGGGAATATTTGTTCTGACAGCTGTGAGGAAAGCCTTTGTACAACCCCATTACCAGCATGGGAGCTGGCCCTGTGTGTTCTGCTACAGAAGGCAGAGGCTGGTCACACAGCCTGGGTGGGTATGAACTTCTAAGTATCTGTGCCCACAGGCATCCCCAGAAACACCTCTGGCATTGTTCTGTGGAAGCTTATATACAGCTTGGGCCAGTACAGCATGAATAGAGAGGGCTGCTAAGGCAGCACTCTGCACCCTGCAGGTATGAAGAACCACCTGTGTGTAGGGACCTTCTCTCTGCCTTTTGTTCTAAGGCAAGAACAATTGTCATCTGCCAGTTTAATCTGTTGTTCTGTGCAGAATCTGGGGCTAGAGAGCTGCCCTTGAGAGGAAACTGAGGGTCCTGCTGCCTTTTGTATGGAGAATGTTGGCCAGCAGTGACAAGACAGGATGTGCTTACGGGACAGGGTGGATCTGCAAAGGGAAGAGTGAAGTAGGGAGCTGCAGGTCTGGACTGCAGTCCTCCCGGGAGGTGCGTGTCTGTGATAATGGGAGCATTGCAGGTCAGAGCTGATGCAGTCAGAGCTGTGTGGGAAGTGTGCCGAGAGCAGGCTCTTGCTGCCTGCTTCTCCTCCCGACAGCCAAGCCATCGCTTGGGCTCTGTGAAGTCCTCCTCCTGCCGCTTTCCTCATCCTCTTTTCTCTAGAGCCGCTGACAGGTGGAATTGAGCAGAGATGCCAGCATGGATGGGATGAAAGCACTGAGAGCCTCAGGGGTGCAGGGCAGTGCTTTATTTCAGAAGAGTCCCTGAAATAAAGGGGTGCAGAGGGGAGGGAGGGAGGGAGGGGGGAACACGCAGCTCTTCCAGCACGCGTGGTGCACTTTGCCTGGCCAACTGTGAACACGCACGGTCCTTATCTTAAGTAACGACCCTTCTAAAGCTGCAGGCATGGCAAGTGAGGCAGATTTGTGCTCTCTGCCCTCTGCCAGCTGTGTCCTTCAAAGGTATTTTCAGCAGCAGCTCCAGAGGCTGCCCAGCAGCACGTTCTGTTGGGGCAGGCACGGGCTCTGGCACACACTCCCTAAAGCTGTCGGGAGCTGGGATTAGCGACCTGCAGTGCCCAGCCCAAGGGTCCATCTGTGCAGGCACAGTGCTGGATTAGCTGCCCTGGGTGCTCCACTGGCTCTGATACCTTTTTTTTTTTTTTTCTCCATTTTTTTTTTTTACTCCAGGTGGTATGTTGGGATTGTTATTCCTATTTCGTGTATGCTGCTGTTGGTATGAGGAATTCATTAAAGGTGAGCAGAAACACAGCTGTAAGTGCTCTCCATGCCATGGCAATTCATTGCAGGAACAATCATGCAGTTATGATCAGCCATCAGTGCCAGTAAGGCAATGAATCAGCTCAGCTAGGAAATCGAAGGAGCAAAAGCAAATGTTGGCTACCCTACAGACTTCAAGTCTCTCTCCCTTGTTCTAGGGGAGCTGAATGCAGCTGAAGTACCCCGGTAAAATGGAGAGCCATTGGGGTGTGAATGTAGGAATCCTGTTGGAATTCCAGAAGTGCAGAGGGCAGAGAATCTCAGAAGTTTCCCAGGAGTCCTCTATTACAACCTTGTAGAATCCCCAGCATTACAGAGACCCATTTATAGAAGGAGTCCTGGAAGTCCTTAACAGACAAAGCTGCTACCAGCAGTAGTAGAAGTCCTGGGCATGTCCCTAGCAGAGTGGCTGAGAGTGGCTGTTTATATACTCTTTGCTATCAATTACTTAACCAATAGAGTCCAGACACACATACAAGCTAAAGTATGCTCCCAGTGAAATGTTACAGCCTGTAAGGAGGGTTGGTTCTGTTTTCTTTTGGGATGTCCAGCAGGCCCGTGGCTGCAAAATCCAAGAAGCATTATTTTCCAACCTCTTGTAGTGAATGGTCCTCACGTGTAAAATATCCCACGAATGCAAACACCCTGAAAACGTTCATGAAAATTAATGTGATTCCATGAATCAAATTAGACATGTATTCCTCGAGTTCTACTTTGAAATCACTTTCACAGGTTTAAAGTATTACAAGTACGCAGGCAGTTGGTTACTGCTGAGAGCAAACACTCTGAGGAACTTCATTAGGAGCAGTATTTGATATTCATTAACCTTTTTATTTGATGGCAAAAAGGATTTATTCCTGAAATACTACATCTGCCTTTCCTCATACTTGGAGAGAACATAGATCAGGTATAATTCTACAGGAGCCCATTGCCCAGTTTCACCACTCTTTTGTGGCCCCAATGTAACCACCCCACAAATGGAAACGAAGTGAAGTTCAAGAACAGGCACAGCTGGACTAGTACCTGTATGGGGGTTGTGTGTGTTGGGGAAACCAGGACACACCAGTGCAATACTCATGCTGTCAGAGCCAGGAGCCTGGCATCACAGATTTATTTTCAGCCTTAAGATCATCAGAAGTGTAATTGTAGGGCAAGACTGTCTGGAAGGCTGGGTATGTTGCGCAGTCAGCCTTGTGCTGCTTTAAGTGATGGAAACCTATCTCGTGTTGATTTCTTTGTCTGTATTCATTGTTTGCCACGCCAAAGGTAATCAATGAGCTTGTCCCTTCAGCACTGCAGGAGGTGAAGTCCGTGGAGGAAACAAGGACGTCGCATCCCACGGCTCCCAGTGAAGGAGCCTGTAGTGGACACGCAGCTTGGTAGGGTGGTTAAGAGCAACAGCAAGAGCAAGTGGCATGCCCAAAATCTGGCCCTCGTGGTCTCTGTATGCAACAGGGCAGGACTTAAGGCATCAGCTCGGCTCAGATATGCCTGCTGTCCCCGGGTACTATCTGCGGCTCAGTCCCTCGCCTTCCGATCCCGTCAACCTTTCGGTTTTGTACCCGCGCGGGTGCCTGTTTGCTCTTGAAATGCCTTTTCCCCACACCCGGCCCCAAACCTGACCACTCCGCGGTGCTCCCCCGGCCCGGGCAGCCCTCCTGGCCGGCCGGGCACCGCACAACCCCGACATCTTCGGGCCGCACACGGCAGGGGAAGTGCCCGACAAACCGGGGATCTTCGCCCGGGTCGTTCCGGCCTGTCCCGAGGGAAGCGACCAGTTTTAAAACCTATGGCTCTCAGGAAGTGCTCCGAAGGCTTCCTGGCATCACCCCGATCCGCAGTAGTCCCGGGGCAGACCGCGCCGTCACCATGGAAACAGCAGTTGGAGCGCCGCAGCCCGGATTGTCCTACGCGGCGGCCCGTAGCGCGGTGCATTGTGGGCCGGGGGAAGATGGCCGCCTCCTTGATGTGGTGGTGAGAGGAGTCGGGCTTCCCGGCGCTGCAGGACGAGTCTCCCCTTCTCCTGCCACTTGTCTCCTTCCCGCCTGCTCTTGGTCCGCAGCTCGCCGATCTGCTCTCGGCCTGCCCGTGTGCGAGGGAGTTGAGAGGCGCGATGGGCCGGGCGCGGCTCCCGCCGCAGAGAGTGCAGGGCCCGCGGGGCTAGAGGCGCGAGCGGAGGCCCGGGGCTCGGTCCCCGCCGGCACCTTGGCCTTCCACGGGGCCAGGAGACACCGCCTTTCTCGGAGCCCGGCCAGGGCTGCTGTACGCGGGCAGCAGAGGAAGCGGAAAACCGCCGGGTGGAAAACGCTCCTTCCCCCGGGCTCGTCCTTACCTGCACACCTGGGAGAGGAGCCTTCTTCTGCCCTTGCCCCGTCCTCCCTCCTCCACTCTCCCGGCAGCATTCGCCGGAGAAATTCCTCGGCCCCCGCTATCTACAGTACTGGAGATCGCTGCTCACTTGTTGCCTGGCACTTCCCCTCTAATGGAGTCTGAGATGCTGCAGTCGCCTCTTTTGGGGCTTGGGGAGGAGGATGAGTCTGACCTGACTGACTGGAACTTGCCTCTGGCCTTTATGAAGAAAAGGCATTGCGAGAAGATCGAAGGCTCCAAATCTTTGGCTCAGAGCTGGAGGATGAAGGACCGGGTAATGCTTAAGGACAGGATGGATTTTGGAGGAGGAGTAGGGGTGGGGGTGGGGGCAGGTGGTGAAAAGGGAGGAGTAAGTGCTCCTGCTTTTTCCAGGGATGCTAATTCAAGCAGCAGTCCATCTTCAGCTGCAACACTGGGAAGTTGATCTGATAGTGCAACTTACCTTTGGTTTGTGTGCATTTCATACGGTATTAGGGGAAGTAAATATGCAGATGGGTCAAAACTACTAACTCCAAGCTTATGGTAATATACTTCTTGACTAGCTCTGTCATTTAAGATCTTTAAATGAAATTTGGGTCTTCAGTGCTTTTAAGGGAAGACAATAAAATGAATGAGGTTTTAAAGAGCTCTCTGGACCAGCAGGTTAACGATGCAAGCACGAGGTGCAATAAATGTAGTCATTACAGTTGTCTGGTGGTGAAGATGCATGGAAGTTTTGTGGTTTTGAAGCTTGCCACCAGGATGTTATGCAGAATATAAAATGAAGGCAGCCTTTGTGTGTGTGGAAATTGAGATTATGTGATTTTGCAGGCAGGAAATTGTTATTGGGTGAAGTACTGACTGTATTAAAGCAGGATAATTCCCTCATGTGTGAATCCATGTGGCATGTTGAACTGATAAAGCCATGTGTGTCAAAGATCCCTGCCAGGTGGGATCTTGAATCCTGCATCTCATCCATGTCTCAACTTAAGTGTTTGAGTTAAACAAATAAAGGAACTCAGAAATGCCATGGATAGTCAGCTCCACTTGTCTGGAATCTGCTTTGGCTTACAGAATTCCTTAGGTCTCAAAGCTGTTTTGCTCAGAACTTTATGTTTATAAATATATATGAGGGGTTTTTTTTCTTTGTTTTTTCCTGACTGAATTTCTGTTATGTTTAAGATCCCTCTTTGAAATGCCATGGAATAGCTATGGAATAACTTGGGAACTGCTGTTGAAACTCCATTCTGTAATTTCTTTCTAGAGGCATGACCAGGCATGAGGATGCTAAACATGAATGTAAATGTTCCTAGAGGGGTGTTTGCCTCAGTGGTGGTAGTGCTCAGAAGTGCTGGGCTGGAGGGCTCTGGCTGAACCAGAATCTTTAGACTGACTAGAATCATGCACTGAAAACTTGACTTGTCAGATCATTCATTGACTGAATTGGGATTTTTTTTTTTGTTTTATTGTAATTTAAATGAGCCACAGAACACAAGGTTTTGTGATGGGCCTTCTTTAAAGGGTTTTGGCAAAGAAGGGATTTTTCTCTAGTAGGCTGTGGGGATGTGATGAGCTAGCTTGTCTGTTTTAGTGATCCCACACCCTTCCTGTGGAGCTTCCTGTTCGATTATTTCCTGATCCACACAGTTGCCTTTTTCTAAATTGGGAATGACATTGACTTGATCAAGATGATCAATAGGTTGTACAGCATGAGTAAAGTGGTAGTAATCAGCTATCTTCTCTGTATCTGTTGTTAAACCTTTTGTGTGCATGCAACAGCCAGAGAGGATCATGTCAGTGAAGATGAGAGCAGTGGCTGCACGGTCTGTCACAGGCCAGTTCCTACCACCCTTACTCCTATGGAGCTTCAGTTTCTTCTTCTGGGAGTCCTCTCTGCTGTGCCTGGTGTCTTTCTCACCAGGCACATTACTCACTGTGAATGAGCTCAGTGAAATCAGGCCCTGGATCATTATCCAGGACACTGGGTCTGTCCAGTTGAGTTTGTCCTGCAAACCCAGTGGCTTGAGAAAACTGCAGGAACTTGAGATTTGTGGCATTTTAGTTACGAAGCGTTTTGGAGTAACAGTGTGTGGGAAGATGTGCAAGAGTCTGTCAGGCTGTACTGCCAGGAAGTGTTCTGACCTTTTGTTGATTTTTGTCTTTTCCCTTATTCTGGTTTCACTTAACTGCCTTGCTGTGTGCTCTCTGGCACTAGAAATTAATCATTTCTCTCATCTTGTTGATTTAGCTATCTTCAGAAAGTTTCCACTCTTTATTTTTTTCTTGCTTTAGAGCATTGTTGCCCGAAGTTAGAACTTTGTGTCGCAGCCCTGCTTGTTTTGGTCAGTGTTCAAGGCCTCTGGTGTCATGTTTGTAGCTGCTGATCAATTTAACAGTGACATGCAGTCACTTCCCTGTGGTCTCAATCTGACTGCAGGTCTGTTGCATTCCTTGATTTGCTTTAGCTTCCTTTTTTTCTTGCCTCTTTATTTTTTTTTCCCCACAAGGCAGATGTGAGTGATTTCAGATGTCCTCTTATCTTTGCCATGCTGTTGAAAAAGATTGTCTTGAGGGCTGGAGGGGATGTACCTCTTGGTATGAGTTGAGAGTGTGGAAAGCATTCCATTATTTAAAATCTGGCAGATTAGTTTGTCAAAGCTTAGATTTGGAACCATTATCTCTATTTAAACATAGCAACCTATCTTTAAATCAAGAAACTCATAGAATGGATTGAGTTGGATGGGGCCCTAAAGAACATCTGATTCCAACCTCCCCAGTGTGGGCAGGAGCACCAGCCCAGGTTTTGCTCAAGGCTTCATCCAACATCTCCAGGCTTGAGCATCTCCAGAGAGGAGGCATCCGCGACCTCCCTAGGCAACCTGTTCCAGTGTTGAGACTAGAAAGAATTTCTTCCTAATCTCCAGACTAAATCTGCCCTCTTCAAGCTTTAATCCATTCACTCTCATCCTGTCACTACAATCCCTTGTAAAAAGTCCCTTCCTGGCTTTCTGATAGCCTCCTTTCAGGTACTGGAAGGCTGCTAGAACAGGTCTCTCTTTGCCTGAGTTGCAGGAAAATCTGTGACATTTCTTTCCCTGTGAATCATGAAAACAGGCAGTGGTGGATTTTGTCCTTACTCATCATCTTGAGTAGTCCTAGGGAGTGATCCAGCTTTACTCTAGTTATAGGAAATGATTCACTACGATTTGGGAATGGAACAACTTTTTTTACATCTTGCTTCGTGGCTATAAACCCCCAGAGTTAATAGGAACCTGAAGGTTGTTTAGAAGGTGGAAGTCTAATAAAGGGGAAGAATCAAATAAGTGATGAGTTGTAACCCCAGATAAAATAGCTAAGCATTCACTTGCTTCCTCCTAGCCCCTTCATCCAGAAGAACTGCTCTGAAAGCATTTAATCCTTTGTCTCCTTTGGATGGCATACATATGCCATCCAAGTGACACTGCTTTGATCTATTATTTATTTAAAGAATATTTTGAACAGAAGGGGTTGGAGCTCTGCTTTGTGTGTTGCATTAAGTCTCGCAGCCTCGCTAGCAAGCGAATCGTGGAACTTGATTTGAATAAAAGGATTTCAAATGCACAAAGTCCTACAGACAAGTTGCTGCTAAAGCCAGAATATTTAAATGAAGAAGTACTGTACTTATCTTGATGTCTAAAATAAGCAGAGAGCAACAGAGCTGACTGCAATAGTTTTATTCTGATCTTTCTTTTTTTCCCCTGCTCCTTCATAACTTGCTGAGTGAGAATTAAGTCCTGTCTTTATAGACAGTGAGGTTACTATGAAAAAAAAACCCAGATTAAAGCAGCACCAGAGATAAATGAACTTAATTCAGACAAGAAAAGTTTAGTTGCCTGTGTGGTAAGTGTTCCCTGTGTCAAAGGGAATTAATGAAGTCGAGTAGCATTTGTGCTTGTGTGCATCATTTCAGCTTCAAATAGAGGTTTTGATCTAAGGATGCTTTCCAGACACTTTCTTAACAGCTGTGGCTTGGCTACTGCTTACTGTTAAGATACTGGAGACTCATCTTCCCCCTCCTGTCTTAAGTCCAGTTTAGTATGTTTCTTGTGAGCTGAAATGAGGCAGCAGGAGTCTTGGTGGAGGGAGAAGGTGGGATTTTGTGTTTTGGCAGCAGGCTTCACGTTAGTGCTCACTGGAGCACCTCTGCTATGGGAATGGGATGAGGGACCTGGGATTGTTCAGCCTAGAGAAGAGAAGATTCTGGGGGGACCTTAGAGCTGCCTTCCAGTATCTGAAGGGATGCTACAGGAAAGCTGCAGAGGGACTTTTCATAAGGGTGTCTAGGAAGAGGACAAGGGGGATGGTTTGAAGGTGAGGGAGAGTATGTTTAGGCTGCATCTGAGGAAGACATTCTTCAGTGTGAGGGTGGTGAGAGTCTGGAATAGATTGCTTGAAGAGATTGTGGATGCCTCCTCCCAGGGTGGGTTCAAGGCCAGGTTGGATGAGACCTTAAGCAACCAAATCTAGTTGAGAAGTATCCTTGCTCATGGCAGGAGGATCTCTCAGGACTCTTCCAACCTAAGCCATTCTAGGATTCCATGATCTTAAATGTTTGTCTGTTTGCTTGTGCATTGTCACTGACTATCAACTGTGTTGATGTTCAGGAAACTCATAACTCAGTAAGAAGCCTGGGATCCAACCCAGGTGATCCATAGTTTCTGTTCTTCCCCTGGTACAAACTCCTAGGAGGAGTCCCTTGGAGCACTTTGATGCTGTAGCATGGCCCTGAGAACAGGTGCTAGTGAGAATCTTTTTCCCTGCTAGGGCAAGGGTTGAAATCCATCTTGATTCAATAGTTACTAGAAGTGGCAATTGCTGTCCAGCGAGCTGTGTGTGAATTGAGTGGTGGCAGAGGGCACCTGCTGCTTTACAAATGTCTTTAAAAACAAACCCCAGCCCCCAGCTTCTCCCTGAACTGAAGCACCTGCTGTAAGTAATGAGCAGTGTCATCTGAGTTATAGATTTATGTCTTCTCTTACCCAGAGTAAAGATTATTCAGAGTTAAGACGGTTGGGTATTGATTGGATAGAACTGGGAAGCTTGTGCTCTATCTACCACTGTCTACAAATGTTTTTGTGTCTAAGCAGAGAGAGGACTTTGATTAACAGCCCTGAAGAGTCCAGCTGGTCACATGTTTTGTAAGAAAAAGGCCTTCTCTTTATACAGCAGGAGTAGACACTGACATCTGCAACTCATCCTGTGAAATTTCTCACTTCGGCTGAGATCTAGGGGATGTCCAATGAACACCCTTAGCAAGCAGTGTGACAGGAAAGAACTTTGCCACATAAGCACTGGACAGGTATTGCAAATTGCATGGTTTAATTAAAAATAAAGCTCACTGTATGAGGCTTTATCTCTCGCCTCTCAAGCATGACAAGTGTCGGTAAGCACTGGTGGGACCCTGGGGCAGCGGTGAATTGTCCAGTGGTAGTGGCTGCTTCTCCCTCAAGCTCTTGTGGTGAGAACTGTGAAACTGCTGTTCTGCTGACATCCACCACTTCATGTTGGTATTGTGTGTGTTTTGATAGTTGAGAGGCTGAGGGTTGTGTGAATATTTTAGGAGTGCTTTGTTAATGCCTCTCTGGTTCTTACATTTCTGTTCTCAGCCTTTGTGCAGGGAGAGATTCAAGGGCAGCAGGCTTCCTTGGAGTTTCATTTTTGTTTGTCTCCATGGGTTATGTAGGTTTCCTGGGAAGTTTAGGGGATTTGGTTGTGTTTTTCTCTTTGAGATGTTGTTTTAATTGGCTTGCTGCTGTGCTGATCTTCTACCCTTGAACGTTTCCAGAGGTGACTGTTAGCGTAGTACAGCCATGGCTAACCGAGGGAGTTTATTGATTCTTCTCTGTGTCTCATAGCTTTAACTGCCACTGCCAAGTAAATCTGATAAACCCAAGATGTTTGTCTTGCTCTTCTATTCTTTTATAATGTATTGTAGGTGCCTCTCTCAACAAATTACCTCACAAATTACTTAACAAAACCAGGTCTGTGTTAATGACAGGGCTGTGTTGTGCATACAGTAGGTGACAGTTAGGCTCAGGACCAGCAGAGTTCTTTTTTGTCTCAGCGGTTCTACCTTGCCAGTGTTCTTACTTCTATATTTGTATGTGTTTTATTTATTCTTGCTGTGTAGTGGCAGGGTGATCTACAGCTGGAGTAACTCTTGGTGAGTAGGGGATGATTGTGGCAATGTAGTTAGTGCTGTACCCTGCAGAGCAGAGGAAAGGGGCTGTGCTCAGAGGTGTGCAAAACAGTCCGTGGTAATATGATTTGAGTCATTCCATTCCCCTCTGTGCAGCCTGTGGTCTGGGTGAGGTCTGCATGTCTGCCTGTCCCTTTGCTTGCCTACCCTGTGGTCTGCCAAAGCCTCAAGAAGCAGACTTCAAGTGTGGTTTTCTCTGAGGAGCTTTGCTGTCTTCCTCAGTGATGATTCTTTCCTCTCCACAGCACATCAGCAGTAAGAAACTTAAAGCTCTTGAAGCGATCAGGTGGTTGAGCCTTACTGGGCAGTGGAATGTTCTGTACCTTATGACTTTCAAATACAACTGAACATGTCCATCTTTGTTCTTGGCACTTTGGTTGAAATTAGAGGCTTGATCTTGTCCTTACTATTTTCTCCCTTTTGCTCCTGTAAGCTCAGGAAATTCCTATTTTAAAGAGTTTCGTTCAACTAAGTTTGCTGTAGCTCAGAGATCCCTCCTAAAGGGTACAGGGACCAAATGCATGTTCTGTAGCCTGTATTACTGACTTCTTAGAGATCTAAAAGTGTCTTCCAGGAGTAATTTGAAATACTAGTTAGTAAGGAAGATCTGGAGGTGAGGAACTAAGTCAGTGCATGGGAAGATGGACACCTTTTTAAAGCTAGTGCTAGACAGGAGTGGGAATGTGGTGCAGTGATGAAAAGAAGCCTGTATGGAATGCAAAGCAGATCCAGAGTTGTGCTGAGGTGAGAAGGAAGCTGCTGTCACAGATCAAATGAGGAATAACTTCTAGGAAATGTCTCTTTGTTGATTCTTTTTGCATATTGTATGAAGAAGGCAAGGATCATAGAAGCAAAATATTTGCTTCCTGTTGTTTGTTTGTTGTTGGCTTTTTTCTCCAGTTATTTTAAAGAAGTGATTGGCAGGGACAAGGAAACACCACTTTGGTTATCTGCATCTAAGCAGTGGTTTAAAGGCAGTGTTTTGATGTATGAAGGGTGAATCAACCTACTTGGCTTTGTAGTTTTAAATCCTTAAGAACAGATCTGTCATTCATGGTTACCTTTGATCTTTGAGGGCACCTTCCAAAGCTGAGGTTGCCAGGCCATAGCAAGTCAGTTGGTGTCAGCCCCATTCAGACAGAGAATCATAGAATGGTAAGGTTGGAAGGGACCTCAAGGATCATCTAGTTCCAACCTCCTGCCATAGGCAGGGACACCTCCCACTAGTA
>VWZE01007661.1:124001-141363 GCA_013396675.1 Eubucco bourcierii | reverse complement strand
AGCCATCTATCCCTACATTCCAATCATGGGATGCATCTTTTCTTTATCTTTTCTTTATCTTTTCACTTTGATAATTTGTGTTAATAACTCTTTACTCAGGTTTTAGTCTTTTTCTTATACCTCCAGGCAATTGTGTAGTATGCCTAATATTTTTCCTTCATAACAAAATAGAAAATAGTTTTCCACTAAGTGCTGCTTTCAGAGATAAGCACTGGTTAGTTCCTGTGGACTGTTTTAATGCTTTATAACACCGATGTGTATCCTGCAGTAGCAACACTATAACTGGGAAGGACAATTCCTTTTCTCAAGGAAAGAGAAAATGCCATGCTTTTACAGTTGCCAAGATTACTTATGTAAGGAGATATAAAAAGAATCCCCCACAGAGATATTAAAACCACATTTGCTAAACCTCCCAGTACCCCACCCTGTATATCAGCGATGCTGGAGAATTATAGTACATGGTGTAGAGAAGAGTACCAAAGTGAAAATTAGGACTGTGAAAAATAATGGTGCTTTTATGGATGTTTTTCCTGCTTTTATTTCTCCTTTGATCTGTTTGATTGTGTTTGTTGAATTTGAGAATGCTATTAATTTCAAAAGTTTAAGTAGGCTAAATATTTCGCTGCAGAATCTGCAACACAATGATGGTCCTCTAAATCAGATGTTGGTCAGCTGGAAGAGAACAGAATCAAGAAAAATATTTTAGAACATTTATTTTTCTTCCTGCAAAACAGTGTGAGAAAGAATAAAAAGTTCAATACAACTTTGACATGAACTAAATACTTCATTTTTACAGTTTGGAAGAGGAGTACATGTCCTGTAAGGGCACCCCAAATGTAACAGCAGAAGATGTGAAATCTCAGTAAAGCAGTACAGATTGACCCGATTTTGGCAGTGTTTTTTCCACAGCATGTGAAAAAAGAGACTGGCCACTTGGGATGAATATAGGAATGTTGCCAGTGTATGTAGGGATGCTACAAGAAGACCTAAGGCCCTCTTTGATTTAAATCTGTCAAAGGATGTAAAAAATAAGAAGAGCTTCTTCAAGTACATTAACAGGAAAAGGAACTTCAGGCAAAATGTGGGGCCACTGCAGAATGAGGTGGGTGTCCTGGTGGCAGAGGATACAGAGAAGGCGGAGTTCCTGAATGCCTTATTTGCTTCAGTCTTTACTGCTAAGGCCAGCCCTCAGTCCATGGAGGAAGAAGAAAAAAGTTTAAAGGAAGGAAGACTCTCCCTTAGTCAAGGACTGGGTTAAAGATCACCTAGGCAAGCTGGACACCCACAAATCCAGTGGCCCTGATGAGATTTACCCATGAACTGGCTATGGTTATTGCTAAGGCATCATTTTTCAAAGGTCACAGAGAACCAGGGAGGTGCCTGAGGGCTGGAGGAAAGGCAGTGTTACTCCAGTCTACAGAAAGAGCAAGGAGGAGGACCCAGGGAACTACAGGCCAGTCAGCCTCACCTCCATCCCTGGAAAGGTGATGGAACAGCTCTTTTTGGTGGTCATCTCTAAGCAAGTGGAGGAAAATAGACAGAATGGATTCATGAAGGTCCTTGAGGTCCCTTCCAACCTTGAGGTCCCTTCCAACCTTACCATTCTATGATTCTATGAAGGGGAAATCATGCTTAGCCAATCTGATATCTTCTGCGATGGTGTGACCAACTGGTTAGATGAGGGGAGAGGAGTGGATGTGTGTCTGCTTTGACTTTTGCAAGGCTTTTTGGCACTGTCTTACATAACATCCTCTTAAGTAAGCTCAGGAAGTGTGGGTTAGATGAGTAGACAGTGAAGTGGATTGAGAACTGGCTGAATGAGGGTGGGGTGGGCTCTTTTCAGTGGTGGCCAGCAATGGAATACAAACTAGAACACAGGAGGACAAGATCACTTATGGACACACCTTTTTTTTTTGTCATTTGTTTGTTTGTTTTTGTTTTGTTTTGTTTTGTTTTGCTTTGCTTTGCTTTGAGGATGAGAGTGCACTGGAACAGGCTGCCCAGAGAGGGTGTGGAGTCTCCTTCTCTGGAGACTTTCAAAACCCACCTGGAAAGGTTCCTGTGTAACCTGATCTGGGCGTACCTGCGTTAGCAGGAGGGTTGGACTTGAAGATCTTCAGAGGTCACTTCCAACCCCTTCCATTCTATGATTCTAATGCACAGGTGATTTTGAACATGAGCCATTGGAACAAGATCTGTCAGTTGCACACTGCACTTTGCAGTGCAAAAAGTAAACTAAAGAATTTGCAATGTTATTAAAATCTCAGTAAAATATGATTAGGTGAGGCTAAAAAGAGACATTTTTATATGGAAGTAGTAAATATACTCCTTTATTCTAAAGCATTAGTTAAAGACTGTGACTATAGCAGGTGCATTGCTGATGAGAATAATGGATAAGAAAACTTGCTGTCAACTATACTGTATCTGTCATTATGAATGACAGAAGAGTTCTACCTGTGAAAGGAAGAATGGATATCTTTGTAAAATGTTACTGACAATTATGCTGCATTCTGCCCAGATCTAAATCACAATTCAAATTGCAGAACCAGGAAAGCATCCTTTTCAATTGATTTAAAGTATTCAGCTGTCTAAAAGATCTGCATCTGTGATGTGACTGATAAATCTGTCAGGGAACCTGAGACATAAAGATGAAATTTTCTGCTGTAATGGAAGACTCACTGTCCACCTGGCTTCAGCAGATTTTAGCTAGTATGTAATGGTAGGATCTCTTGGGCAATTATAGATAATCCCTGCCTGTGCCAACATTTGCAGCTCTTGATGAAGTCAAGCAAGTCCTTCATTTTAGAAGTGGTGATATTTCTATAAAGATAAGATTTGAGAGAAACAATTTATCATCACACACTGATTAAAATGGATGCATGGTGCTTATTGTGGAATTTACTATAGATGGATAGGAAGAAAATGGTCAGTCTGATCTGAGGTCTTCCTCACCAAAATGAGATGACATTCATAACATGTCTTTCCATCTTGCACAGTGGTTGAGATGGAAATTGTAATTGATAGGTTTGGATGCTTTTTGAAATCTCTGTCACCACTGTCTTTCAAGATGATGAGATGTAAGCTATGATTCCTCACGTTTGTTTCCACATAGAAATTCCACCTAACACTGTTTCAGCTGGGGTCAGAAAGCAAGAAGGAATGGTCATACATCAGGCAGAATCACTTTGCAGAAGGAATACAGAAGCAGTTAAACAACATCAAAGACATGCAGAAAGATTTCCATTATGCTAGTAAGGAGAGATACATTACTGGGAATACATCTTAGATCAGAGAACAAATGCTAATAATAATCATGGACACAGTAGCTATGCAGGTATCTGTTTATTTACTAAATGAAATGATTTTATTTTATTTACTAAATGTAAATTTAGTAAATCTAAATTTTATTTACTGAATAATAGATTTTATGTGTTTACTAAATGAAATTTATTTACTAAAAGAAATTATTTTTTCTAAATAATTTCTGACAATAAGAACTGACACTACCTTATGGTTTACTCTTGCTGTTTAGAAGGGCACATTTTGTTAAACTGAGGAATCTAGTTAATTAAGTTAGTTGGACCAAAGCACTTAGGAACCTGGATGTAAAGTCAAGTCATGCCTTCTTCAAGCAAGGAGCTGAAATTTGTTTTTTCTGAAGAGAAAAACAACAGGAATTTTTAACACCCCCAGGACTACCAGCATGAACAGCATTCTCCTAATGTATATTGGAAATGACAGCCTCTACAGAATGGATTAGTTAACCAAAGCAAGCTATGTGTTGGAGGTCAAACAGCAGATAGAAGAGAGACTTGGAGAAAATTTGATTTAGACTTGCAGATGGCCCAAACTCTGGATAAATATTTGATTTCAGTTTTCAGTGAAAGTGCAGTGGAGGAGTAAAATGGCATCCTGGGGAGTAGAAATTGAAGTAGAAAGCAGGCATGGGATTTACAATATCTGAGGTGGAAACTATGCAAAAACCGGCCTAGCTACCAGCATATAACTGAAGTACTCGAGTTAGAATCCTGTTTGCCCTAAATTTCCTGTACCCATGGAGGTACACATGCACCACCCATGAGTGAGTCCATCTAAATCCGGAGTCTCAACTCAGTGTATTGCATTCTGCAGTTGGACATACCAGTTAAACATGAAACTGGGATGGAAAAATGCATCCCCATGCATGCAGACCAGGTGGGCCAAGACATCTCAGCCAAGTGTTCAGGAAGAACTGGCTGAGAAACTCAAGATCTAGTAACAGCCACTTCAAAGATTGCAGTGGTAGTGGTCCATGATAGAATAACAGCTGGCATGTCTGGTTAGGAAGGAGAAATGGGAAGTCATTGATACCATCATCAATTAATTAGTCTGATGGCAACAGATTTCAGAAGCTGTTTCAAAGAAGTAATTAAAGATGCAGTACTTAGAGTGAATTCACTCAGGTTTGCTGACATAAGGGTTACATCAGACTGACCTGATAATTGTGATATATGATTTATTTTCCATCAAAAGTAATGTAGTAGGTCTCATTTGTCTTCAGGAAGGCACCAGCTGCAGCTCTGTTTCAGATATTAGAGAAATTAAGGAGATTAGGATTATTACAAGAACTGTAAACTAGTTAATGAGATGGACAGAAAGGAAATGGCATTAAGAAGTAGGTATTAAGCTGTGGGGAGGCTATTCAACAAAGATTAGATTTGTGACTGAGCTTATTTTAATCTTTTTTTTTAATACTCTCCACAAAGGAAAAAAGAATTGCATTGAAGAAGTCTGCCAAAGGCACAAAGCTGAAAGCCAATGTTAGCATGCAGGATGCTTGGAGTGGAAAGGTATTAGGTGACCTCAAATGGCAGATAAAAACCAGATTTCAGTAACCAAAGTGCAAAGGCTTGAATTTAGGCACTGCTAAAAATAACCTCTGTTGTAAGTAAGGATCTCCTTGGTTAGAAATGGTTAAGACAGAGGAAAGCTGGGCTGACCACTGCTCAGCCAGAGGGTGACTACAAGATGTGACTGTGAAGAAAAGAGCATATGACCCTAGGATGAAATACTAGGAGGAAATACTCCTAATGCGTACAGGAGACCATCAATGCCTTTGTACAATGCTCTCGTGTGAAACATCATCCAAAATGCTGTATGCATTCTGATCAGACAAGAAAAATTAATTTGAACTGGGATCTTAAGAAAGAGGCTTAAACCTGGATTTTCTTTAGTCCTGGAGAACAGGTCTGAAATTCATGAACTACAGGATTTGATTATTGTATATTTACAGATGTAAGATTAATTATCTTGGAATTTCATATTGATTTTTTTAGTAAAAACCATAGATAATTTCTTGTAGATTCTCAGATCTCGGTATGTGGTGATTGTTCCTTTTTACTTAGTGCTACTTGCTTTACATCTTTCAAATTCTACATAGTCTGTTTATCTTTAGGGATCAATTACTATTCAAGGAATTTCAGGTTTTGGATTGGGCAACCCCCTACAGAAGGAAGGAGTCGAAGACCACAAGGTTGCTTTCATGATCATACTTTGTTTTCATAAATACAGGTCATCTGTAGTTTTCAAAATACACTGTTAAAGGTGGAAAGAGCTATCACACATTTAAAAGTGAAGCAAGAAGGAATCACATGTTGGGTCTCAATGTCAATAGTACAAGAGCAATAGAATCTAAAGCCCTATACAAGAAGTATCATAGAATGGTAAGGTTGGAAGGGACCTCAAGGATCATCTATTTCCAACACCCTGCCAACACCTCCCACTAGAACAAGTCACTCAAGACCTCGTCCAATCCTATCTTTGAAAGTTGTATCATGATATAACTTGCAGAAAAGGCATTCACTGTTCTGGCTAGGAACTAGGAATCACTTGATTCAATTTGTTTTATTAGCTAAGTAACAATTACGGTAAGAATACTCTTTGCTTTAATTTATAGATGCGGTCTGTCGGACGGATATTTAAATTCATTGACATGCCAACAGAAGAAATGAAAAACATGAAACCACGGAAGAATAACCAGCTTTCAGATGCCCTTGTGATTGAAAACAGGCACGTGAAGGAAGAGAAGAACTGGCCATCTGGGGGCCAAATGATTGTGAAGGATCTTACAGCCAAATACAGTGAAGGAGGAGCTGCTGTGTTAGAGAACATCTCCTTTTCAATAAGTTCAGGGCAGAGGGTGAGGCACTGTTCTGTTGTGTGTGATCTGACTTCTATTAAGCTTAACTACAAAAGTGTCATTATAAACCTATCCATTGACTGCAGAGTAGGTTGAGGTCAGTAATATTTTGTAAATGAAATTGTTGCAAAATGAAACAATCACGTAAAGCAAATGAAGAATAGAAATGTCTTATGTCTCTTCTTAAAAAGAACTGATCTGTAGGATTATCTGCTACAAAGGGGGGGAAAGGCAAAGAAAATCTGCCTCAGTTATTCTAGAATTCTTGGGGGTATTTATACCTCAGTGAAACACAGCGGGGATGTTTGCTTGCCACGAGGATCAGAATATACTGATAAAATACGTACGCAGTAGCTCTCCAAGTTGTATTCCTGTGCCTGAAGCCATCCACCTTCTGCTCCTGGGGAGAGGGAAGCTTGCTGGTGACTGCAGGTGCTGGGGGCAGCCTGACCCAGGTGGAGCAGGACATGAAAGAATACCAGCCACTGTGCCAAGTGTAATGCTCCACTAGCTCCAGTGGCCAGAGTGTGGAGGTGCCATTCCACCTGCCTGATGAGGGCTTTACGCCACCCTGAATTATTATGTAAGAAATAATAAACAACTCTATTCTTTGGAAGATTGACAAATCTTTAATTAATCTTCGTGTGTGTTTGGGCTTGCATTCAAGAAAGCTTTAGTTTAGGTAAAGGTCTAACATTCTGCTTTAGGTTCATGCTGAAGGACCATCCTTGATGGGGTGGGGAGAAAGGCACACATGACTTCCTGTGCTGGAGCCATAGAGATGAAAAAAGGAGATTTTTAACTCTCCTGTGTAGATGAGAAAATGTGTTCTGGGACAGCTTCCTGGTCTTGCCCCAAGGTAGCTCTTCATTCCTGGTTGGATAGCACCAGTCCTTGCCAGGTGTGGTAGATCTGTCTTGGTTTGTATTAAATGAATGTTTAATCTACTAAGTCTGAGAGCATCCAAATTTCGAAACTGGGGGTCTAGGTGCCTGTGTCACTGCCTTAAAACCGTTCTGCCTTTGGAAGAGAGGCACTTGTGAATCCTGGAGTGTGGGGGTGCAGGTGGCACTGGTTTCTGCTGGATTTACTTCCTGGAAAATCTCTTGAATCAATGGAGTGTGGAAAATGAAAGGTACTTTTGCACTATACAGAGACAGGACAGAGCAATTAAAACAAAGATTCTATTTTCAATGGCTTTGGTTCAGGAACTTAGTCCAATTTTGAACCATAGACTAAGAGGTAGTATTTTCAGAGTTGGAGCATGCTTCTTAAACTGGAGAGGATTTGTCTCAACCCCACAGGGAAATGTGTAAAACAAGCAGGAAAGAGGAAAGCTCTCCTTTGACAAAGAAATAGATTAGACTAGACTAGACTGGAATATTTCAGTTGGAAGTAATCTGTAGCAATCATCTAGTCCAATTGCCAGACAGTTCAGGGCTGACCAAAAAGTAGTGTGCTAAGGTCATTGTCCAAATGCCTCTTAAGAACTGACAGATCTGGACCTCTCTAGGAAACCTGTTCCAGTGTTTAACCTGTCTCTCAGTAAAGAAATGCCAGTCTAAACCTCTCCTGGTGCAGCTTTAAGCCATTCCCACATGCCCTATCACTGGATACCAAGGAGAAGAGATTGGCACCTACCTTTCTACTTCCTCTCCTCAGTAAGCTGTAGAAAGCAATGTCACTCTTCTGCCTCCTTTTCTCCAAACTAGACAAGCCCCAAGTCCTTAGCTGCTCCTCGCAGGACGTTCCTTCCAGTCTCACCATCTTCATTGCCCTCCTCTGGATACAATCAAGGACTTTCACATGAAAGAATCACAGAACCACAGAATATCAGAGGTTGGAAGGCACCTCAAAAGATCATCTAGTGATATGTGAATGGTATTAAATGTTTGTTTTTATGATTTGCATTGCAGGTGGGCCTTTTAGGAAGAACTGGTTCAGGAAAAAGCACTTTACTTTTTGCATTTTTAAGACTGCTGAATACAGAAGGGGATATCCAGATTGATGGAGTCTCCTGGGACATGGTCACCGTGCAGCAGTGGAGAAAGGCATTTGGAGTAATTCCTCAGGTAATGAGATTATGGCATATTTGTGTACCTTTATTTTTGTGGGTTTCTGTATCCATATGCACATAATTACCTTCAGGGTGGAAGGTAGTTGTTTTATGCTGAGAAACAGAAAAATGACAGATTTTGTGAAAAGGGGAGAAGGATGGATGGGTGGGTGGATGGATGGATGGATGGGTGGATGGATGGATGGAATGAGTTGCAACAAACTACTTTTTAGGGTCTCTATGCCATTCACAAAAGAACTCTAGAAATAGGGAGGTGCAGTACACTCAGAAGTATTCGCAGCCTTCTTATCCCTCTGAAACAGTTTGTGTGTTGATTCAAGATAAGATAGTGCCACCTGGAGAGAAAAGTACAATCAGTGGTGTTCTCAACTAATGTTTTCTAAAGCCCTACATCACATATTATGGCTGACATGCAGTTATTATACTTTGCCTGGCAGGTTGGTAGCAAAATTATGGCTTTTCTCCAATTTTACTAATCCCCAACTTGGACTTATCACTTTTTTAGCTGTTGCCTCTCATTACTGTGTCATGATGCTTGTATAAGGGAACACTTTGTGTTATTTAGGCTTGCAGCATAGCACTGCCATATGGGAAGTAACATCATTTCAGAGATGAAAAAGGAAGCAGCTCCTCACATGGGTTTAGGCATCCTAATACTCTCAAATAACTGAAATAAGGAAAATAGTCTGAGCAGGAGCAAAAAATTAAGCCTAGGTGTTCTGACTCCTTTGATAATATCCCTGACACTGGATCAGTGTCCTGTATTAGTTACAGCTCTGGATTATTTGTTTCAAAAAATGACATAATTGGCTGCATGCAGTAACACTGAAAAATGATTGCTCAATATAAATGTAGGGATGAAAACTGATGGAATCATAGAATAAGTCACAGAATGGCTTAGGTTGGAAGGGACCTTAGAAATTGCGGAATCATAGAACAGTTTAGGTTGGAAGTGACCTCAAAGATCATCTAGTTCCAACCCTCTGCCATAGGCAGGGGCACCTCCCACTAGAACAGGTCGCTAAAGATCTCTTTTAATCTAACCTTGAACACCTCCAGGGAGGGAGCATTCACAGCCTCCCTCGGCAACTTGTTCCAGTGTCTTGCCACCCTCACTGTAAAGAACCTCTTCCTAACATCTAGTTTGGATCTCCCCTCTGCCAGTTTAAACTCATTGCCCCTCATACTGTCATTACAAAACCTTGTCAATAGTCCCTCCCCAGCCTTCCTGTAGGCCCCCTTCAGATACTGGAAGGCTACTATAAAGTCTTCTCAAAGCCTTCTCTTCTTCCAGGCTGTAAAGCTCCCACTCTTGCAGCCTGTCCTTATAGCAGAGATACTCCAGCCCTCTGATCATCTTTGTGGCCTCCTCTGGACAGTCTGATGTCCTTCTTGTGTTGAGAATCCAGAATCGCACACAGTACAATCAAGTTGCAGCTGTTGTTCCCTTTCAAAAATGGTATCCCACAGTAGCCTGCGTGGCAGTTATTTAAAGCAAGCATGCAAAGAATGGGCAGCTCTCCTTTGTGCATTTCCACAAACATGCTCAGACATCTTTTCAAAGGCAACAGTTTTTTAACACTTTGACATTGCTAGATGTTGTGGAGGCAGGGAATTAATGTGGCTGAGTCAGGAATTATAAAAATAGAATTATTTTATTTTCCTGAAAGCCCCACTCTCAAACTATATACAAAACTAGTTTAGGTTTATTTACAGGTTCTAATTCAGTTGGGAATTCTTCAACAGGATGCTACGGACAAATTTCGATATTTAGGAAGTCAGCAAATGGAAAAGGCTAAGCTATAAATACAGCTTTACCCCACTATCAATCATGCTGAGCAGAGAATTAAGGGCACAGCAGGCTTTACTCACAAAGGTGAGATAGGTATTCGGCCATGATCCCTTGCTGGATTTCTCTGAGGCTCAGCTTCCTTCTGACATTGCAAGCAATATCCAGTAGTCTGGATCCACATGGCAGAAGTCCAAGGCAGGTGGAAAAGCCACAAAGTCAGGAATGTCTTGAAACACAGCTTCCACAAGACAGGGATTTGTGGAGGCACCACTGCTTCAGCAGCGGCAGGGGAGAGCCAAACTGCTCGGATCTCTCCAGTTCGAAATAGCAGGCAGGAAGTCGGCTGCTGTGCCGTCTGATAGCGGCTGGGTCCGGGTGCCGCCAGCAGCTCTCTCAGGTGAACCCCAGGACTCGCCAAGCTTGCAAATTTGCACAGAATGATGCAAAAGTGCAGAGAACCATCCAAAGGCAGGGACGGTGCAAAACCAAGAGCTCTGTAAAAGGTAGGAACCATACAAAAAGCAGGGATGGTCCAAAACAGGAACTCTTTTAAAGTATGAACCATGCACCTTCTCCCTTGGTCTATTTATGCTTTTCTAGACAAAGTGTCCATTTGCCATTTATACTGGGTGCGAAGACTCAGCCAAACACCATCCCAGTTCCCAGCGTGGGCTTCCACATGGGTCAGCACACCTGCAGGCAAAGGTGTCTTTGGCTGTTCCCCCCTCAAGCCTGCAGGGTGGGGCACAGAAAGCAGTTTTTGCTCCTTCATCTTCTCCCCATTCAAACCCACAGTGGGGGCAGGGGGTTGGGGAAAAGGAAGGAATTTGGAGTACTCTGGAACACTAGAACATTCTTTTTCTTCACTGCCAAGTTACACCTTCAGCAAAACAGCACCAAGAAAGTGGTGCCGAGTCCATTGATGGATTTGTTTCTTGCCTGACCTTTACCTACAGTCTGCCTGGTCGTATGCTGCCTGCTGAACTGAAGCTTGCTTTGCAAGCTGTCCTTTGATAACTACCCTGTCATCACTCTTTCTGTCCTCTCTTCAACATTTTCATGGCTATCAATTCCTTTTATTTTTTTGTTATTACTTGTGCAGTTCTGCAGCATAATTGTTGTTTGCAAGTATGAAAACAAATCATACCTTCAGAGAAGGCAACTATGACATGAACTGCAAATGCAGCTGCCCCTATTTAGTTTGGATGACAGCTATCCCCCAACGGATAGTTGTATAGAATAGAGGATGCTCTTACCAGTATAAGCTATGTTTCCATTGCAAAATTTTTCTGTACACTAAAATATCACTTTCTATATTGGAAGGGGCTTCTCTGCCTCTCCCATAGTCATCCTTTCTCACTCTGGGAGGTGGTTGCTCAGCAGGGTTTCTCCTTTCTGTCTCCAGCGTCTTTGGAAATGCATGAGCTGTGGTGAAACCCAGATGCTTGGTAACAAGTAGCCTTGTTGTCCCTATGAAAAATATGATTAATAATTCTTATAGCTGAGTACTACCTATGTAGTATGACTGGTATAGAAAATATCATTCTGCTGTTATCAGCAAAATGCAAGAGATGTGTTACAGGAGCAGTGTAGCTTGTTCTTCTGATGGTCAGGTGCATTGTTATTTCATTGTTAAAATTACATTTAGTTGAAAGTTCCTGATACATGGATCAATACAAAAAAATCCTAATTCTCTGTTCTCTGGAAGGTCATGGGAGTTGCCAGCTTCTTTGTGCTTCATCAAGCAGCTCCTGTCTCAAAGCCTTGCCAAAGAACCGCACAGTATGCACGAAAGGTTCCCACATTCAGAACAAAATGAAGTTTTTACCAGCACTTTCCCAGCAGGGATGAGAAATTGTATATACCACCCTGCCTTTCCTGGCAGAACAAAGGGAGCCTTTTGTTCTTTGCCATTCACCTATGGCTTCAGAATAAAATAAAAAAAAAAAAAAAAAAAAAAAAAAAAAAAAAAAGAATTGCCTGTCCTTTCCTGGAAGGCTAGCCTAAAGCAGCACCTGGATATGGATATTTGCTGTCTCCAGGAGAGCAGGCGAGGATTTGCTAACAAAATGGGAATGAAGCATTACCAGAGACATACTTCCTCCTGAAAACTTTCCCAGCTTAGAAGAAAATTAGTTTTCCTCTGTGGGAACCTAATTGACATGCACTTGCACAGCACAGATAGCATCCTAACACACTGCTGTTTGCTCCAAGCAGGTGATGCTGGAATGACCTGCAGGGTGGTCAGGGATCACACTGAGCCAGAGCAAGGGTAAAAACCTGTTTCTTTCACTAGCTCAAATCCAGCTGGCACTGCACTGCAGTGATGTGAAGGGGTAAATCACATAAAACGTGTTTCCTGCAGCACCCAAACCGAATTTCCTTCCTGTAGCTGCTGTCGGGTTTGTGCTGCTGAAGCACAGCCTGACCACAGCGTTACTCCTACAGGATGTTTGTCATTCCCATGCAAAGCAATTACTGCAGATAACAACCTGTTTGAAGTACAGTCAACGCCTGACATCCCTTCTAGACTTTGCCCGCCACACTTCCAAGGTTAGGAAGTCCATCTGCATATGATTTCAACACACTGAGGCTCGTTTGTCTACAGGTCCTCATGCAGTTTGCATCCTAAAATACTGAATGGAGTCAAATTGAGAAAATGCCTTCAGAAATTTAGGGTTGAATGGAGGACAGGAACCTGTCCAAGATGGCAAGTGGGGATACACTTGAAAGGTGAGCCCAAGCCAACCTCATGAAATTCAGCAAGGCCAAATGCAAGGTCCTAGACCTCTGGGTCAGGGCAATCCCAAGCACAAATATAGGCTGAACGAGAAATGGCTCCAGAGCGGTTTCAAGGAGACAGACTTGGGGCTGTCAGCTAATGAGAAACAACACAAGCCAGCAGTGTGTGCTTGCAGCCCAGAAGGCCAACTGTGTCCTGGGCTGTATCAAAAGAAGTGTGACATGCAGGACGAGAGAGGTCCATAGATCTGACTGTGGACCTCCACATGAGTTGTCTTGCCAGGATGCTTTCATTACTTAGCAGGCTTTTGCCAGCTGATTCTTTACTCTTCTGTATGCATTTACTTAGGTACTCTACAGTTTTGGTTCTCTGTATAACACTTAATCACTTAGAAAGATTATTGACACAAGCTAGGTGTATCCCATATCATAAGCAACATGCAGAGGTTCATGTTGCTGAGGGAGATTAATGCCCTTCAGAGGGGTAGTCAGAGCATAACCATAACCATATTCATATTCTGGAGTGTTTTGCTTGTGAGTGGATGTCAGGTCTGAGAAACTATTTGTCATATGGTCACACCCATCCTGGGTAAGTTTGAACGAGCGACCAAGAAGGAAACAGTTCTGAATTTGCTACCAGTCTCCACAGCCCTCCATTCTCCCTTTCAATGCTCTCTTTATTTCTACTTCTTTCATATTTACAAACAACACCAAAGTCCATGGGATTCACTTTTGATTTTTTTCACTTTTGACTTCTAGCTTTTAAGAATTTTGGGGTTCTTTATTTGTTCTGCTTCTTTTTAGGTGGACCTTAAACTGACCATGTGACTCACATGATATTTACTCAAGTGAACCCTATGTGGTTTGTAATGAGCTAGAAAGAAGGGGGTGTTGAGATGGAGAAAGAAGTACTAGAATCCAGGACAATGAAATGTTTGCCTTGTGTGTTAAAATGGAGAAAAAGAAAATAGAAGTACTTTTGGGAATGGCTTGCTTTCAGAGCCCTGCTTCTTGAAAGCAGTAATTAGGAATAACAGCAGTTTCTGAAGAAAAGGGTTCCTTCTGCTGCTCACTGCACTTCAGCTGGAATGTAATTCAGCTGTATCTTATTTAAAACAGGTTTGTTCAGTTAACTATTCTTCACCACTGAGAAATGAACGTATCCCATTCATTACATCTACGGTGCTCAAACTGTATGCAGACCTGCATCTGACACTGTTTCCACAGAATTATTATTTCCACCACGCCCACTGCTTGGAAGAATCTAATCCCACTGCAAACACCTTGCCCCACTCATGCCACTGAACCAAGGCACAAGAAAAGGGCTGCCCTATACTTCACTGAAGCATTTGCTCTTATTACGATTATAAAGGAAAGAGTTTACTTTCCCCCCTGCTATCTACCAAAAGTGCTTCAGTGACTTTGAGCTGTGTGTGCTGCTGCCCCTGCTGCAGCTTGGTGAGTGTGCTGCTGTCAGTGTGGTTAAAGTATCATGATGCTTCCACATACCCTGCTGACTGCAGGGCATCATGGTGCAGCTACTATTCTCCTCTGGTACTTCCTTCTCTCTTACATGAAGTAAGTTATTGGTGAAGGCTTACGTATCTTAATTAAGCAAATTAATTAATGTAATTTATTTTCCTCTACCACTTTTAAACATTTAATTAATCATGACTAATGTAAATATGTGTGTAAATCACTTTGAAACCCGAGGAAAGAATGCCAAGTTCCCAAGTTAGATCAGAAGGATGTTGTGGTAAACTGGCTGAACTCCGGGAAATTACAGGCAAAGTGTTTCTCTCAGACTTTTTCTGTTAGTAGAGCTAGTCCTTCACTGCTTTAAGTAGCATTTGACTACCATAGAATCATAGACTCATAGAATGGTAAGGTTGGAAGGGACCTCAAGGATCATCTAGTTCCAACCCCCTGCCATAGACAGGGACACCTCCCACTAGGACAGGGCACTCAAGGCCTCGTCCAACCTGGCCTTGAACACATCCAGGGAGGGAGCAGGCACAACCTCCCTGGGCAACCTGTTCCAGTGTCTCACCACCCTCACTGGAAAGAACTTCCTCCTAACATCCAGTCTAAATCTCCCCTCTGCCAGTTTAAACCCATTGCCCCTTGTCCTGTCATTGCAAGACCTTGTCAATAGTCCCTCCCCAGCCTTCCTGTAGGCCCCCTTCAGATACTGGAAGGCTACTATCAGGTCTCCTCGAAGCCTTCTCTTCTCCAGGCTGAAGAGCCCCAACTCTCTCAGCCTGTCCTCATAGCAGAGCTGCTCCAGCCCTCTGAGCATCTTCGTGGCTCTCCTCTGGACCCGCTCCAACACTTCCATGTCCTTCCTGTGCTGAGGGCTCCAGAACTGCAAGACTACTAAGAGTCCAAAAATTTATATGCCTGTGAACCACCGGCATTTCAACACATTTTTTCACTAAATAAATATTTTCTTTAGGAAGACAAAAGAAAGCAATTGTCTCAAATTTTCCCTCTTGGTATTTGTTCTGTGTGTACTAAGGGAAGAGCAAGCAAATGGTAATATATCTCAAGAAGGCACTTAAATTCTTTGAGAGCAAGTTCTCCCTGCTACAAGCAGCAGGTGTACCTTGCAGCATAGAGAGCCACAGTTGGTTTTATCTCATAAGAAATGTTGTGCAACCTCAGTGTCTTTTGAAGAAATTATTTTTCACCAGACTATGACACACCCACGCCATGTGAAAAGAGATTAAACAAATGTTTAATTTTGTCTGAGTCACTACTTTTTGAGCTACAAAATGTATATCTAAGTGATATTCACTTACATCTGCTTGCCTAAACTGATGAGAAAAGTGGAAGTGAATAGTACACTTCAGTGCAAGAAGGATGTGCTGTCAGGGCCAGGATATGTGCATTCCCTTTACTCTGCCCTGGTGAAGTAGTGTCCAGTTCTGGGCTCCACATTTCAAGAGAGACAGGGAACTACTGGAGACTCCAACAGAAGCTACAAAGCTGCTGAGAGGACTGGAGCATCCCTGTGAGGAGGAAAGGCTGAGAAACTTGGGACTGTTTATTGTGGAGAAGAGCAGTCTGAGAGGGGATCTTCTCAATGCTCAGCAAGAGCTAATGGGTGAGAGTCTAGAGGATACAGTCTTGACTCTTTTCAGTGGTGCCCAGGGTTATGACAAGGGGCAATGGACAAATATCCATACAAAGAGACTTATTTATGGTGAAGGTGACAGAGCACTGAACAGGCTACTGAGAGATTGTGGAGTCACCTTCTCTGGAGACTTTCAAAACCTGCCTGGATGCACTCCTGTCAGCCTGCCCTGGGTGAATCTGCTTTGGCAGGGCAGTTGGACTAGAAAAATAGAACCATGGAATAATGGAATCATAGAATGTGAGGGGCTGGAAGGGACCTTGAAAGATCATTTGGTCCAGATGACTAGATGCTCTTCAGAGTTCCCTTCCAACTCCTACGGTTCTATGTGACAGAAGGGAGGTGAGGGACAGAGCAAGGAGAGAACATGAGCTGTAGGAACAGAGAAGTTGCTGCTACAGCTGTGAATCAGATTGTGCTGCATTGCATCTCAGTATCGTTGACAGTGAAAGAAAGAGATCTTCTGAGACAGGACTGGCACATTCTGAAATGTCAGGTAACAGAATGATGCTAATATATATTTGGCTACAGTTGAGTAGAAAAAGAAAATTCACTGATGAAAACCAATCCAGGACAAAGTCCCAACTAATACTCAAAATTTTGTTTTGTCTCAAAATAAAATTATGGAAACATGTGCTTTGGGGGCCAGGACCTTTTTTTTTTTTTTCCAAATACATTTCACTTAATAAAGAATCAAAAATAGTTTTTCAAAGTCTTGTTCCAAAAATGGGAATCTTTTATACCAAAAGCTGCCAAAGTGTAATTTCTGCTGTTTTGTTTTGTTTTGTTTGTTTGTTTACAGATAAATGTGGGTAAGTTTTTATTAAGAAAATTGACAAAAACTGAAAGTAAAAAAAAATATATAATAACTTTTAAAAAATTAATAACTTTTTAAAGGAACAGTCTTTTCCAGAACTTTTAATAATCTTTTAAAACTTAAACTTTTAAACTTAATAACTTTTTTTTTAAAAATAACTTTTTTTTAGGAACAATCTTTTCCAGAACTTTTAGTAATCTGCAGTAGGCTCTATCTGAGAATTATGGGAGGTTATCACAGTATCACCAAGGTTGGAAGAGACCTCAAAGATCATCAAGTCCAACCCATTACCACAGACCTCAAGACTAGACCATGGCACCAAGTGCCACATCCAAACCTACCTTGAACACCTCCAGGGATGGTGACTCCACCACCTCCCTGGGCAGCCCATTCCAGTAGCCAATGACTCTCTCAGTGAAAAACTTTCTCCTCACCTCCAGCCTAAACTTCCCCTGGTGCAGCTTGAGACTGTGTCCTCTTGTTCTGGTGCTGGTTGCCTGAGAGAAGATAGCAACCTCCTCCGGGCTACAACCACCCTTCAGGTAGTTGTAGACAGCAAGAAGGTCTCCTCTGAACCTCCTCTTCTCCAGGCTAAACAGTCCCAGCTCCCTCAGCCTCTC
>VWZE01007661.1:93619-112643 GCA_013396675.1 Eubucco bourcierii | reverse complement strand
AAAAAAAAAAAAAAAAAAAGGGAAGAAAAAGAGGCTAAGAACCAAGCATAGTGGAAGAAAAGAGCAAACAACCTTAATAAGAAAATGTTTCTTTTCACATGCTTCACTCTGCATACATTCGATAAACCTAAACATCTATATGAAAAAAAAGGACTCCTCCTAAAGCTCTTAGTTTTTAAATATACATGCCTGAACTGTTAAAAGGTGTGTGTGGGTGTGCACAACATACAGGCAAAAAGAGCATGCTGACTCCATACCACACATGAATATTTAATTTTACAGCCTGCTAGGAAGAAACCAAAGAAAGCTGACCTGTGTGAAATTACTCTGCAGAGGTTCTGTACAGAAGGGAGGGATGGCCAAATTGCTAATACAGCACTAAGAAGCTTTTAGGATAGCAACATCCAAAGAAGGTTAGCCTTAAACAAACTGGAACTGAGCACATTTTGCCATCTTTATAAATCTTATATATAAAATAACTACACATAGCTGTTTGATAATTGCCATTAGGAGGGACCTGCTCAATACCTCACCAAGGTCAAACAAAGCTGCTATTCCAAACAGAAATTGAGTTTCACAGTTCTGTTTCACAGAACTGTGTCTTACCACCTTTGGTATTTTAGTCATTAAATGACTATTTCCAAAGTCTTTCTTAAGACTCGTGTCCTCCATTTCCACAAGTTCCACACCCCTCAGTGTCTGAGTTGGAGCTGCTGAGCACCCCAATGGCTTCCACACTTACAGAATCATAGAATCAGAGAATGGTAAGGTTGGAAGGGACCTCAAGGATCATCTAGTTCCAACCCCCTGCCATAGGCAGGGACACCTCCCACTAGTATATCTCTCTCAAGGCCTCATCCAACCTGGCCTTGAACACCTCCAGGGAGGGAGCAGCCACAACCTCCCTGGGCAACCTGTTCCAGTGCCTCACCACCCTCACTGGAAAGAACTTCCTCCTGACATCCAGTCTAAATCTCCCCTCTGACAGTTTAAATCCATTGCACCTTGTCCTGTCATTACAAGACCTTGTCAATAATTCCTCCCCAGCCTTCCTGTAGGCCCCCTTCAGATACTGGAAGGCTACTATCAGGTCCCCTCGAAGCCTTCTCTTCTCCAGGCTGAAGACCCCCAACTCTCTCAGCCTGTCCTCATAGCAGAGCTGCTCCAGCCCTCTGATCATCTTTGTGGCCCTCCTCTGGACCCGCTCCAACACTTCCATGTCCTTCCTGTGCTGAGGGTTCCAGAACTGCACACAGTACTCCAGGTGGGGTCTGACAAGAGCAGAGTAAAGGGGCAGAATCCTCTCCCTTGCCCTGCTGGCCATGCTGCTCTTGATGCAGCCCACTTCTCAAATTCTACGATGTTCAAGCACTAAGTTTTAGTGCCTCCATTTCCACAAGTTCCACACCCCTCAGTGTCTGTGTTGGAGCTGCTGAGCCCCCAATGCCTTCTACACTTCTCAAATTCTACGATGTTCAAGCATTAAGTTTTAGTGGCAGCCCTTGGAAAATGTGCCTTTTAAAACACTTCCTCACAATAAGGCTAATTCTGAATTTGCATTATTAGATGTCAGTTCGAAGCTATATAATTGGTTGCATTTTATTTCTCTTAAAATATTCTGGTAATTATTTTCTTCTCTTTCTTATACAGATCAATATATGTATATATATAAATATTACCATTAATCAGCTATGATATAACACATAGGACAAAAGATATGGCTTTAGAACTGCATGTACAATTGTTCATCAATGGACAATTAATTATTGCCCAAAAATTAAAAAAAAAAAAACCAAAACAACAAAAACCCAGCACCAATCAATGCAATGCAGAAACACATTTCCTTTAGAAATCCTCATATTCTCCCATTCCTAGGATAAGCAACATTGCTACCAATTGCATTCACCAGGACTCACTCCAGTCCCAAAACACAACCCTTGGTTTTTTTTCAGGTGATGTCATGCTTTCCTGTCTTTGTTATTTTCTTTCTCAACAGATTCCCTCTCACCTTTCATTTTGGAGCTAACACTCAGCAACCAAGTAACTGAGGCAAATAGTCTAATGAATTCAGCCCTTCTTTGAAGGAACAGATTCCACATTTTTTCTCAAGGAATATGAACCATAGGACACATGGTGAAAGCTTTTATTTTCAGGACTGACTTAAAGAAGAGAGCTGAATTGTTTAGGACTTACCAAGGTCCCTTTGGTTGAAAAAATTTGAGGCATGTATAAGGAGCGAAGCATAGTCAGATAAGGGGTAAGTCAAGTCTTTTTATGATCTAGAAGCCTGTGGAATTGATGCAATGGGAGAAGCTCCCCTGTACTTTCTGAGGTACTCTTGCATGTAGATAACTTCACTTACCTCTTTTAAAGATATGGAAAGAGTTAACAGAAAGACAGCAGCATGGTAGCATACTTTAAAATCTTTAAAAGGTATTTTTGCTCACTACTAATCCAAGAGTAGTTGGTATTACAAGTCATATAGGAGAAGTGCTGTTTGTAGCATCACAGGAAGATCTGAAGGTACAATGAGGCCTTGAACTCACGAACAGAGCCTTGCCTTGCTTCTGCACAATGGCACAATCCAAGGGTAAACTGATGGAGAAGCCAGTATGGTCACCTGCAAACTATTTTATAGTTGTGTGGTGTAGTTATCCTCACCATTTGAGGTCAGGAACTGATATGGCCTAATGAGAGAACTTAACAGTTGCTACAGAAGGTAAGGTTCAACGAGGAAATCTGCAAAATACCATATGATTAAAGATGTATGAAGATCACAGATTGTGTTGAACTAAATTAGACACATAAAATGACAGCAGGTGGAAGTCAACCACGTAAAAGATGCAGATGGAGAGAGGACAGCAGGCTGAAAAGAAAGCATAATGAGGGCATTGAAAGGCAATCCTAAATTTAGCAGAGACCTGACTTTCAAACCATGAACAGATGATCAAAGTTGCTCAGATTTTCGCTGAGAGTACAGCACAGAAGACCTCTGATTCTCACAGACAATATGCAGTCTTAAAATAGATCTCAAAACATGCTTTAGGACACCATGCTTAAGACCTTCCCACACAGAAACACACTGCTAATTCTTGATCTAAATAAGGTCTGACATTTCCAAGGTGTATTTTCAATGCAGAACAAACCAAGCTTAGAAGTCAGGATTTTAGTTCTTTTCTTATTTAAAAATAATAATAAAAAATGTTATTAAAAGTTCTGATTTTGCAACTCATGTCACCACTATGAAAAACTGTCTCCTGTTTTGTGTTCCTTTCACCGCAAAATCCATGTGCTTCTCACTCCAGCTACCACAGTGCTGCTCACTTTGGTGCATAAGGGGTGCTAATTGCTGGTCCAACTGCTCTGGCCTGCAGCAATTCACCACTGACTCATTCTGCAAAGCAGCAGCTGGAAAAGCAACATCCCATTTTTGGGCACCAAATTTAATGAAAAAAAAAAAAAAAGAAAAAAAAGGAAAAAAGGAAAAAATAATACAAAATCATCCTCTAGAGAAATCATCACTGTGTGGTTATATGTCTAACAGTGGAAGATGTGATACTTGCTAAATAAATACATAGTGTGGGAAATGATTACAGAAACAAGCTTCATACATTCTATGTTTGAAGAGATAACACACACACAAACTAAGAGACAGACAGACAATATGCAGTACAAAAATTTTATTGACATGAGTTTGGGATGACTGTTTTACATACAAAGGTGAAGCGTTAGCAAACAGTTAGCTAATCCTTCCCTCCAGGCCTATCTTGAGAAAAAAAGGCTAATTTGGAAATTATAGGCATGACTGAGTTACTCCTCATGGCTTTCAAAACCGTCTCCTGGTAGCCCACAGGAAGGCATCAAAGCCTGACCTCAAGAAAAATCAGCACTCTCCTCTGCCCACCAGATGAGGTATGAAGACAGTGAGCATTGCCACATTATTACAATTCGTAAGTATATGAACGTAGCTACTGCAGGAAAGGCTATGGAAATACTCTCTTTGTAGAAACTCTCCCACATGGGAATATGATTTACCTCTGTAGCAAAGGGAAAAAAATGAGAAAGACTTCATTTTAACTGCAACTGAAGCATCATTTCACATCAATTACATCTTAAACCCATAATAGAAATTGCTAATTATACCATAACTCATGTTAGCACTACTACCATATCTCTGATAATACTGTAGTTAAGTTTGTGCTCAAATTCCTTTTCAATAAAATCTGTTTCTGTAAAACACTATTATTTCTTGGATACTTTTGAAACACTAAGGTAGTATATAAAAGTTTTTTTTACAGTATACAAGAAAAACTAAGTTAATAAATGATGGTTTCTTCAATCCTATCAAAGAATAAGAGTCTGAGAAAAATAACTTTTATTGCATTCTAATTTCTCAACCTCTTTTTTTTTTTGTTGTTTTCAAAAGAGAAAAAGTTAAAATGGAAATTAATGACATTTTAGATGAAGAGAAACTTGAGAGAAACAAAATCACAGTTCAGCAGGTAAATGATGGGGAAATCAAAGCATTTAATATGGCTTGTAGCTGAAAGTAATTGGTCTGTATTTGCAATCATTTTAGTTATTGCCACATTCCATTAGTTTGTCATAAAGTGAAAATAAAAACATGTCTTTAAAATGCATGGACAATAGCTTTCAGCCATTGCTGTACATATTGTGCAACTCATCTGAATGCAGTTTAACACATGAACTTAACAGATATATCTATACAGTATTTACACAAACAGAATGCTGTGGTAGTACCCCTGAAAATTATCATTTCAATGAGTAATTTTCATAATAAAAGAAGGAAAAACCCCACATCTATGAAGGTGGCAAAACTGCCTATTTCTACAGTTTAAATCAAGATAATTTCTAGCTGATTTACATAGAAATAAAACTGTGGTCCTGTACAAACTTTACATTACAGGGAAACAGTTTATTTTTAAAAAAAATATTTACATATTTTAGTACTTGGTTCTTTGCCATAGAGATTATATGAACACAGAAAATCGTACGGTAGGCAGGTTTATTTATTAGGTTTTTCCATTTGTTCTTTTTTGTGCAAATTCCAAATCTCTCTTTTTGTGTTATTGTCTGCCTCTATTTGCCTTGTATTACTGCTGCTGCTTTTTTTAGTATTCTGAGAAGGCTGGGTGACTTTACTTCTAGGAACAGGAAGAAAAGATTTAACTCTTGAAACACCCAACTCTGTCTTTGATTTACTGTTGCTGCTTTCCACAGTTCGAGTGCTGCTGAGAGGACGCATTCCATCCTGTGAACAATAAAGAAAGTATTTTCTGTGTAAAATATGATACCTGTTTGACTTGAAAAACAGCCAATTAACCCTACCAGCCCCACAGATCCCTCGTTATTTACAATCTTGTTCTGTTTAATGGCACAGCTTCTTATTACTTGGTGGACAAACTATGGTTCTTTTTTGCACCTTTCACTGAAGGGAAGTATCATCAACATCTTGGAATACTAAAATAAGTCAGTGGGATTGTTGCATTTTCATTGCAAAAACCCCTGACATTTGATTCTTAGGTGCCTCAGTTTCAGGAATGTTAGAAGTAGATGTTATTTCTTTCATTACTGTGCAGAAATGACAGCTACAGCCACAACTAAAAGGTAAAAGTTGGAAAGTTAGGTAGTTATGAGCAAAGAAAAAAATCATTATTACAGCTCGAATAAAGATTTAACTTTTCTCTTTTTGTGTGTGTGTAACACTAAGATTGTAAATAATAACTAAATAATCATGACAAAAATAATACTTCAAAAGTGGAAGTTGACAGTGGAAGTTGAAATCCTGGTTACATTTTAATCCATAATCTCATATGCTGTTTTCTTATAAATTAAATTTTAGCATCTTGAACTCCTTATGCTAAGAAGCAACATTCTTAAAAATTGGACTGTATCTGCACTGCCTACATTTAGATACCTGAAGTGCCAGTCAGCTATGTTGCTACTTTCTATTCCATTACAGTCAAAGAGAAAGGAAGTTAGTTAAGCCATTTTATGATAGTCACAAATATGTATCTTTCATGAGAGATGCCTAACTTTCCACTGGCAGCAAAAAAGAATTAGAATCTTACCTGTTAACAACAGTCAAACCCAGATCACTGCCTGGGCAGCAATATTAACAAAGTCATTTTCATCACCATCTACTTTCTTACTTTCTTTTCTCAGGCAACCAGCACCAGAACAAGAGGACACAGTCTCAAGCTGTGCCAGGGGAAGTTTAGGCTGGAGGTGAAGAGAAAGTTCTTCCCTGAGAGAGTCACTGGCTATTGGAATGGGCTGCCCAGGGAGGTGGTGGAGTCACCGTCCCTGGAGGTGTTCAAGGTGGGTTTGGACGTGGCACTTGGTGCCATGGTCTAGTCTTAAGGTCTGTGGTAATGGGTTGGACTTGATGATCTTTGAGGTCTCTTCCAACCTTGGTGATACTGTGATACTACTCACATAAACATTGGTGGCAGACCAACAGACTACTCATCACTGTCAATTCCTTTTTATTCCTTTTTAATCAATTTGTTTGTATCCCAAATCAAATATTTTACATCTCTTAGCAGTTTTTTCTTTCTCCTTCATATAAGTGAAAGCACTTTTAGTTCCACTCAATTAAAACAAATTTAAAAAATTGTATGTATGTTGCCCATCTCAATAGTTTGTCTCTCTAGTGTTAAAATCTCAACTCATGCAGTATTGTTTTTGTTACCTACAGGATTCTATGGTAATCACTACAAGGAAAAGGGTAGAAAAGTAAATCATTAACCAGCAACGCTGCATCAAGAATTTATAGTTTTGTGCTTTTGCAGACTTACTGAATGACATGAATTAGGGGGAAACACTGAATCAGAGGCTTTTATTTCTCTCAAAATCTGATGCAAATAACTTAGACTGTTAATGTGATGTCAACAATATTTGGCCCTGGGGAGATGGTTTTATGTAAACATGACAACGGAAACAAATACATCCATTGTTTAATAATCTTTAGTTTCCATTAAGACACATGGAAGAAAAAGAAACTTGGCATGTTGTGTCTAACAAGTTTCCTAAAAATCATAGCAGTTTATTTTTGTGATAAATATGGCACTAAAACACTAATTCTTTGAATCTAATAAGGATTTCAGGTTTTGGAGAAAGTCAAGATACCTTGTCCTACTATAAGACTTGTTTCACCTACCTTTTGTGCTGTTGTTTTACTTGGGTTAGTACCACTGGCTGAGAATGCAGGATTGTTCTGGGAGTTATTGAATGTCAACAACTCATCCTTAGAATCTGCAATCTGAAAGGAATACAAAAATTGTGATTTTTTTTTTTAAAGGTTAATCACAGCAGTTTAATTTGCCAAATTTTGGAGTCTATATTTTATTTTAATACAGCTTCTGAGCAGTGCAATGGATAAATATCCAAAGGACAATTAAAATGTTTTTATTTTACTCATGAGTGTGTTTGTAGGAGGTAACAGCAAAATTTCACATTGGCTATTATCAGAGGAAGATGAAGCCTGTATTTCCAAAGCAATATTATTCAGCAGTGCTTAAGGGCAGTTTCCCATTAAATTTTACCCAGCCTCAGGAACATCACAGGAAGAAATGATTGTTTTCTCTTTCTCCTGTCATATTTCTTTCCTACTACTTTCCATCAGACCTGGTAACCATTCAATAGCAGGTAAGAGTCTGATACGCTTTCTGTCCTCACTGAAAACTCAGCACTTGATTCTTGGGCAAGCTGACAGATTCAAATCTGCAACTGTCACAGCTTTGCAGTTCTGTTTCAAACATAACAGAGGCAGCAGAAGCAGGCTTGAGTGAAAGAGCGAATCAGAGAGTAGTACTTCTTTTGACGGCAGCCTCAACATACATTGCACACAGGGAATTCTGTAACAGCACCCTTACTTCTCTAAGGCTCTCCTAAGCAGCTAGGAAATTAGTAACAGAAATTCCAGCCATGGATGGCTCCACCCATGGTGAGGAAACTGAACAAAAGACAGTGACATCTATCTCCTTCCTTATCTAATCCATATTTCCTTGAATTGTCAACAACAAGCAATTATATTTTACATGCTGTTAAGCAAAATTTTTAAGTTGGTTACCTTTTCTTTAAGCACATCCTATTCTTTCAAGGATAGATAAAACAAATCCTTGCTAATCATGGCTAGTGATTAGCTTGCCAGCTTAGCGCATGTGACTAATGCAAGTACTGTAAATACTTAAGAAATAAACTGAAACATGTCAAAAAATCTTCCTGAGTATATATATATATTTTTTATAAAAACTTGGTTGACTTCTAAGGCTAAACTAATGGAATTGTTGTGTGGGAAGATCCTCGAGGGTGCAATGCACAGCTTAACTGGACAATAGCCTATGGTTGACACTGTCTGGGTTCAAAAAGATACCGACCAGATGATCTGGTTTGAACCAGCCTGCTGTCACAGCTGTCTACTTCACTACACTAGAAGGAAAGGGAGAAAGACAAGAAGAAATAGCTACAGCTGTAGGATGTTCTAGGTATAGAAAAAAGAAAACCATCAAAGAGATTCACAGTTCCGTGCTCTGCTCCAACAGGTCTCCCATAGCCACGCACAACCCATTCCAGCATAGAACTTAGCCCTAGTCCTATGAACTGTGGAAACATCCTTCACCATCTTTTGCCACTGTTAAAGAAGAATAATTAGGCTAATCCATTCTTTCTTGGTTGAGGGTGCAAGACCGCATTTTGCCACCACAGCAGAGGAACTTTAAGCCAGTTCTATGACGGCTAATGAGATTACATCGAACAAACCAATGTGCAGTGCATATTAGGGAAATCTTTCTGTCTTTAAGGCTACAAACTTTTCCCAGTGGAAGCAATGACAGCATGAAAGGTACGTGGGGAACAATAATACAGAAAAGGTTATTGCTGCTAGCATTCATGAACTTACAAACTTCATCTTCCACTGCAAAAATCCCTACAAGACGAAATAACAAAGGTGTAATTTAAAATATATGAAACTAGAACACTTGCCCTCAAATGTGTAATTAGTTGACTTTGGCTTATTCCCAAATAATTTAATAATTTTCTTCAGCTCAAGCAGTGCTTTTAAATTAAAAATGTATTCTAAACATGTAGCAAACAACTGCATATGGTAATGATGTAAATTATTTAAAAGCCTTGTGTTTACCTTACTGATATCAGGCTCGGATTTGCTGGAACACATACTTTGAAGTTCCTGCACAAGATCTACTTCATCGTCAGAACCAAGGGACAGCCTTTGCTCTATATTTAATGTTCTCAATTGAGCCTTCTCTGAAGGTCTGGTTAAAAAAAAAACCAACAAACAAGCAGAGAGAACAATTAAAATTGAGCTATGATACAGAATTTTAAATTTAATACTATACACACCTGGAAAAAAGCAATTTCTTTCCAAATTACCTTTACTACCACAAAGAGAAAGAAAACAATGTCCAATTAAGTGGCAGCAATAGCTACCAGTAGTTATTCTACCATAATAGATTTCTTTTTCTATTAAAACTGCTCTCTCCATTCTGAAATTCTAACACAAGATTATTCTGCTTTCTTAAAAGTTTTACCTCATTTTAAGATGGAGCCATCAGTTTACTCCACTCTCCTTTTTGGACTTAATTCCACACACTTAATAAAACCCTGCAGCATACTGGAAGGACAAATATTCTGTGATTTTTGTGTCTGTGTCTATGGCAGAGCCAAGGTTTCAGACTGAAGTAGAGTCACAAGTGCAGTTCCCTCTGGCTAATTCTTATACTTGCTTAGAGAAACTGTATCACTTAGACTATAGTGCATGCACTACACCATTTGGATTTGCCATTCAGCAAGCTAAAAGGGCCAGAGGAGCTTTTAAAATATAATGCTAGTTGAGAGAACCATACAGCTGGTTTTTCATAGCACAACAAGTCTTACATAATATCCTTAAGTCATACACTATTCTGCTACATAAAAAGACATGTCTGAAGTACGGAAATGCGTTCCAAACTTATACTGAAGTAGATATATTTTATTTTCTCTTGAAAATGAAAACTGAAAAGGATTCAAAGGAATCCTTCTCCAGATGTAGGACCAAAACACTACCAAATTCAAACTCTTCATCTATTCATTAGAATATACTGCTTTACAACACAATTGTATCACCTTTATTGTTCACTAAGTGCTACAAATACCAGAAATGAAAACTTACTTTGTGGTGAGAGAAGCTCTTTTCTTACAGTTTGGTTGCAACATAGTCCTAGACTTAATACCTGCACAGAAGAGGAATTGATTTATTAGTGTATTACCATGTGTGTTGATTTCTTTATTCTAAAATCTGCGATAAACAGGGAAATGTATTTCCATTTACTGGCTAATTATATCAAGAGTCTGACAAAGATGAGAATACATACCTGGAAGCTCTTCAGAGTAGCATTAGGAAATGCTAAAATGGCAAATTGGGCGTGAGTTGTGCAAGCTTGTGTGGAAGACTAAACACAAGGCTTCTGTGTGAGGTACTTGAACAACCTTTCCTGGTTATCTCAAAGAGAAATCATTTGTCAACAGGAAAAGATTTAAGTTTTCTTCTTTAAGTACAATACAATTTACCCTTACTTGGGTAAATCTTTGATTCTGAATAACCTTCTGGGAAGGTTGCTAAAATTAAATTCATCATTTCGTTTTTTACTTCTATTCACAGATACCAAACGGTCTCCAAGAACATTCTTAGGATACAGAAGACAACAGTATCAACCATCTTACTTCAGGTTATGGTCATTTGATTCCTTAAATCCCCTTAGTGGTATTCTGTAACTTCACCAAGCAAAAAGAATGACTAACAAGCAAAACCAGGACATTAGAGCTGTGGTTCAGAAAAAGCAGACTTCTTTCAGAACAAGAGCTGAAGAGATGAACAGCTCAATTTAACATTACAAAGCAATGCTAAATAATTTTCAGGTTTCATTATCAAGTATCAAGTATTTCTTTCTTTTATATATGAGGTAATTGAGGTTAGTATCTTACTGTTTCTAAAGTCTGTGTGTAAGCATCTTTATCTCTAAATCCCTTCCTAACTCTTCTTTCTGAACGAGTTTTCATTCTCTGAAATCAGAGTAAGTAATTTGATTTTGTCCTCTGGAAGTTTTTCTGTTCAATATTGTAGTCAGTTACAGTATTCCTAAATTTTCGTTCTAGCCAGATGTATCCTTCTAGAATGATGATATTAGAATCATAGAATGGTCTGGGTTGGAAGTGACCTCTGAAAGTCATCTAGTCAAGCCCCTCTGCAGCAAGCAGGGGCATCTTCAACTAGATCAAGCTGCCCAGAGCCCTGTCGAGCCTCACTCTGAATATCTGCAGGGATGTGGCCCCATCAGCTCCCTGGGAAACCTGCTCCAGTGTTCCACCACCTTCACAGTAAAGAACTTGTTCCTAACATCCACTCTAAATCTACTCTTCTCTAGCTTGAAGCCATTGCCCCATATCCTATCACTACAGGCCTTTGTAAAAAATCTCTCTCCATCCTTCTTGTAGGCCTGCTTCAGGTACTGGAAGACCACTATTAGGTCCCCCTGGAGCATCCTCTTCTCCAGGCTGAGCAACTCCAGCTCCCTCAGCCTGTCCTCACAGCAGAGGTGTTCCAAAACCCTGATCATTTTTGTGCCCCCCTTTTGTTACCTGATATCTTGTCTCTGCACATGTCCAGAGGTTATCTTTGTGCAGTAAACTCCCTTAGGGTCTTGAGGTGAAAAGACATTTCAGAAGTGTCAACTACCAACAGAACTTTCACATTTATGCACACTCATAGACTCAGTCACATAAACTCTTCTTTATCAAACAGCATAATGAAAATGATGTAGAAAACTTTACAAAAGATTTGACTACCCATAAATTTTCACCTTGTTTCTTTTAAAGTTTTTTGCTTTTAAAGTGAAGTTTCTTTTGCTCTTTTTGCTTTTAAAGTGAAAATCATACAAAAATATTTTATTTTTAAACCAAAGATATCTTCCTTCCACTGAAGGCCTTCCAGGTTAATCTACCCAATTTATCTGGTAGAATTGAGCAAAGGATGCATGATCTGAGGATGCACTTTTTTTTTTTCTCCAAACTTAGATTTAGATAATAGAAATTATTGAAGAGCAGCTATAAAGTACTTGTAAAAACCACAAGTGAATAGGTAGTTAGGAGCAGAACCAAGGAATACCAATCTAATAATGAAGCTGACTCTCATTCCAGTGTTGAGGAAAAGAATAATAGAGCATCATCCCATGAAATATGAGGTGGAGCTACTGCTCAGTTATCCACCTAGCCAAAGCCTACCTCATTATCAGATAACATGAAGCGTATTAAAACAAACAAGCAAAAACTAATTAGGATACCTCACAGTCACAAAGAGGTAACTTTGGGTTAAAAAAAGTAAACAATTTTTTACAGATAAAGATGAGTTTGATGTGAGAATTGATGTAAAAGAAAAATTAGATTAATAATCTATGCATCTTGACCACCCACACTTTCTTTCAGAACTGAAAATAGAAAGGTTTACCTTCGGTATTGGTCTCCTGCTTATTCCACGCCTGGGAGGATAAATGGCCTGACTTTTTTCGAGGACTTGTGCTCACTTTTCTCCAAGAAGCATTCTCACCTCTTTTCTTACTGCAATTTTTGTAGTTCGATACGACAGACAAGGGGAAACTTCCTCCCTTAAAATCTGCTATATAATTATCTAGCTCTGCAACAGAAGTGGAAGAGTGTTATGAACATACTGTTGCAAACGATGCTTTTTTGACTACCTTGTACGACTGCTCAGTTTAGCGACTGTTACACTTTTAACCACACTTCTCTCATTGTAACCACAGTTATGTTTTGTGGAAGTTTTACAGAAGGAATGGGAACAGTTAAAAGTCTCCTTTTGTTAATGTTAAACTACTCGCCTTTCAGATTGTTCACTGTTACCTGCTCTGGGTAGAGGACAGCCATGCAAAACAGCTTTATTTAGCAAGATACTGAGAGCAGCTTTAACAACAGCCTGTTGACCTTGGCTAGGACTTTTTTTGGATGTTGCTTGTCCTGGTACAGGTGGTCTTTTCACAGAGGCTCTGGAGAGTATTGCATCTTGAACTCTGGGAGCTATCACAGCATTCCATAACTTCGACATCCACCTGTTGGTACACGAACAATCCCTTAACTTCAGAGACAACTACTAAAGAGTCTATATTTTGAGTAACATGTAAAATTTTGCATTTTCAGGAAGCAAGTATCTTTTGGTCTTCCTGTTGTTCCCTGGTTCAGAATGGAATTGATTTTATTCAAAGTTTGTATCTTTTATTTTAAATGATTTGAATTAATTTTCTTCAGGTTGCTGTTCAAACTGTTTGCCATTTGATGCTTTTCCTCCTTCAGATAAGAACTATAAAACATCATTTTCAGTTTAGTGCTATGTAAAGGGTTAACCCTCCTGGGTCGGGGGAATGGTTAGAACCTGACCCCACGTCTGGTCTGCTTGACCCCAGGTGTAGTGTTTAGCCCACACCCACTTCCCGTCTGGACCCCCCTATATAAACAGGGGAACTTCCTGTTTTCGTCCCTTCTCTCCTTCTCCCGCCTCGTGGCTAGCCTTTACCACGTGGTGGGCATCTCCTTCCGACCCCTGCCGTCCAATCTGGTTGGATATACCTTTTGTACCTTGTTACCCCTTCCCTATACCTATTTGTAACTTCCCTATTCTGAATACCTTTCATTTGTTGAAGATCTCTCTTTTACTTTCCAAATTGCGGTTGTACTNCTTTGCCAGTAAGTGGAGAAGTTTCAATGATGGCAGGTGCTTTTTCATACTCAGTGTGGTAAAAAAGAAGTACTTGGTTATGGTTGCACCCTTTCCAGTATTCTTCCATTTTCAAACTTGTTCAAAGTACAAGATATTTATTTTGTAAAACTACTGCCTTCTTGCTCTCCTTTTGTTTATTTGATCTATGGAGGGCTCTTTCCAGGATGCTGTAGATTTTCCAGATTGCCTGGTTTACAAACTGGGTCTGATTACAAAAAAATTGATTCAAAGGGACATGGCTTTTCTAGGATTTTGTCAATTCTAAGATAGAAATATCACATTGTTTTAGCATAGAAGCAAAAAAAAATTATTAGCAAATAAATAAATGCTGATTCTTACAGTTTACAGTTCTCAAGGGATAAAGGCTAGAAGTTTCAGGCTTAGAGCTTGGATCATGTCTATAACAGACACAGAGACAGTCTTTTTAAAATTAAATTCAACTCTTACATTTTCCTTATATCCTTTTAGGATTTTGTTTTGTTGTTGGCTTGGTTTTGGGTTTTTTTGTTTGTTTGTTTGTTTGTTTTTTGTTTGTTTTTTTTTTAATTAGAATGCCTGAATCATTTTATATTAACCATCTTTGGTTAGTTATGAAGCATAAGATTGAGTTTCAGTAGTATACAGCCACCTTACAAAGTGCTGGTATAAGCTTGAGAAAAGTTAAGTTGCTTAGAAAAACAGTTAGTACTGTTGCTGTAGGCAAAATTACCTAAAACTACCTGAAGGCTGGTTGTAGTCAGGAGGAGGTTGCTTTCTTCTCTCAGGCAACCAGCACCAGAACAAGAGGACATAGTCTCAAGCTGCACCAGGGGAAGTTTAGGCTGGAGGTAAGGAGAAAGTTCTTCACTGAGAGAGTCATTGGCTACTGGAATGGGCTGCCCAGGGAGGTGGTGGAGTCACCATCCCTGGAGGTGTTCAAGGCGGGTTTGGATGTGGCACTTGGTGCCATGGTCTAGTCTTGAGGTCTGTGGTAATGGGTTGGACTTGATGATCTTTGAGGTCTCTTCCAACCTTGGTGATACTGCAATACTGTGAAAATGCATATTGAAGATGTTCCTTGAAGCTTCCTTGTCATAGTATTCTAGATACCATTCCCTACAGATACAGCCTGCTTTTCTACTAGTTGAGTTAACCTACCAAAATAAACAATTGCTTTCATGCTGGTGAAAAGAATTTTCTCTCTCCATTTATGCCTATGAAAGCTTTTGATACTGCTAGTAAAAATGGCTGGAAATGAACACTGCAAAGCTATAATTAATCAAGCCCATTTTACTCTAACAGTTAACGATTGATGGGCTGCACAGTGCAATCCTCTCTAAATAAAATTCCAGCCTAATGTTGCAATCTAGTCTTAAGTTTGTGCTCATCTTGATCCAGTCCCCAGTTCTTGATATAGCTGATACTTAGGAAAGATGCAGAATCCTCCTGGCCCTGGAAAGAGCTGAGAAGTGAAATTATTTTCTTTTGGAACATCATCTTTCATTCCCTAGAGCAAAACTAAGAAAAAATACATAGCTAAAATTTTCCTTATTTGTTCACTCAACTCTCCAAAACATGTGAAGCCACATGAAACAGTAACAGCAGGGAACAATTCCCTGTCACGCCTTCTCTTTCCCTTCCACCACTTGCCTTGTGCTAACACTTAGCCCAGAACAAAAAGATAGCTGTGTGCTGTCTTAATGAATCTGACTCAGTGAAGCTTTAATAAATGCAAAAACTCAGCAGAATAGCACAGTGGAGCAGAGGGGCAAGAGGCCATGAGTGATTAATTAGATGAATTAACAGCAACCAGTGAGCTGCCAATTAAAGCTATTTATTACTAGTTATATGACCACACTGTTAGCCATCCTACTGCTAAACTAAAAAACATCCAGTAAGTGCTCACTGGAGCTGTGCTTTTAAATTTTTTATTAGTGGACAAAAACTACCTTAAAATGAGGAGTCAGATGGCATGTTGCTACTATAAAAGACATTTTGAGGTTGTGCTCAAAATAAAGCATTGTGAATCCAGTCAAAGTTACATTTAGGAGAAATCCAAACTCAGAAATGCAGAATTAAGGGATCTAAAGAACAGTTTTCCAGTGCTCTACTAACGCCATTGCAATAAATAAATGATTAAGACATTTCAGAGGTTGTGATTCAAGAGGGAAATACATGTGGTGTATAAATATAGATTATTTCACAGCACCTATAAAATTTCAAGTCATTGCACATCCACATTTAGACTTTGAGTATTACTCTGGATATTAGATAGTCTGTCTTTTCAGGAAAAAAATTAAATCTGAGAGAATTGCAGAATGTTAGAGGTTGGAAGGGACCTCCAGAGATCTTCAAGTCCAACTTTCCCTGCCAAGGCAGGATCACCTAGGGTAGTCTGCACAGGAATGCATCCAGGCAGGTTTTGAAAGTATCCAGGGGAGACTCCACAACCTCCTCGGGCAGTCTGTTCCAGTGCTCAGTTCCTCAGTCATCCTCATGGCTCTCTGCTGGACTCTTTCCAGCAGGTCCCTGTCTCTCTTGAACTGGGGAACCCAAAATTTGACACAGTATTCCAGGTGTGGTCTCATCAGGGCAGAGTGGAGAGGGACAAGAACCTCCCTAGACCTGCTGGACACACTTCTCCTGATGCACCCCAGGACACCGTTGGCCCTCTTGGCCACAAGGGCACATTGCTGTCCCATGGAGAACCTGCCATCCACTAGGACTCCAAGGTCTTTGTCCACGGAGCTGCTTTCCAGTAGGGCAACCCCTAACCTGTACTGGTGCCTCTTGCTATTCCTCCCCAGATACAGGACCCTGCACATGTCCTTCATCAGGTTTGCCTTCACCCAGCTCTCCAGCCTGTCCAGGTCTCATGGGATGATAGCACAGCCTAACGTGGTACACTCAATCTCCTCATCCAGGTCACTGATGAAGATATTGAATAAAACTGGGCCCAGTACTGATCCCTAGGGGACACCACTGGCCACAACTGTGCCACTGATCACAACCCTCTGAACTCTTTCAATCCACATCAAGGACCAATCATCTATGACACATTTCCTGAGCTCTTCTATGAGGATGTTATGGGAGAGAGTATCAAAAGCCTTACTGAAGTCAAGGTATATGACATCTACTGCTCTTTCTTTGTCTACCCATTTGGCCATGGTTTCACAGAAGGCTATCACGTTAGTCAAGCAAGATCTCCCCTTGGTAAATACATGTTGGCTACTCCTTATAACCCTGTTTTCTTCCATGTGGTTATAGATGGCCTCCAGAGTGAGCTGCTCCACCCCCTTTACAGGGATAGAGGTGAGGCTGACTTAGTCTTCCCTCTTGCCTTTTTTTAAGACTGGAGTGACACTGGTTTTCTTCCAGTCATTAGACACCTTTCCTGTTCTCCATGACTTTCCAGAAATGATGGAGAGAGGCTCAGCAACAATATCAGCCAGCTCTCTCAACACATGTGGATGCAACCCATCAGGGCCCATGGATTTGTGTGTTTTCAGTTGGTACAAGTGATCTCTAACCCAGTCTTGACTAGTGGAGTGTCCTCCTCGCTCCAGTTCTGCTCCCTTGCTTCCAGAAGTTTAGGTTCCTGAGGGCTGGTCTTAGGAGTAAAGACTGAGGCAAAGAAGGTATTCAGCAACTCTGAAATCTCTGCATCTTCTGTTACAGTATCTCCTGTATCATTCAGTAGTGGACCCACCTTTTCCCTTCTCTTCCTTTTGCCATTGAGGTATTTGAAAAAGCTCTTCTTGTTTTCTTTCACCTCCCTGGCAAGACTGAGTTCCAAGAGGGTCTTGGCTTTTCTTGTTGCATCTCTACATTCTCTGGCAATATTTCTATAACCTCCCTAATTGACTAGACCTTTTTTTTTTCCCCACATATTGTAAACACACTTTTCTTTTTTGAGTTTTTCCAGGAGTTCCCTGCTTATCCACACAGGTCTCCTCCCTCACTCACTTGATTTTTTTTTTTTTTCCCAAAGGAATATATTTTTCTTGAGCATGGAGGAGGTAATGTTTGAATATTAACCGGCTCTCTTGGGCCCCCCTTCCTTCTAGAGCCCTAGCCCACTGGACACTTCTGAGTTTTGAAGAGGGCAAAGTCAAAAAAAAAAAAAAAAAAAAAAAAAAAAAAAAAAAAAAAAAGAAGACAAAACAAACAAACAAAACCCAAGCAAAATGTACCAAGATTTCCAGACAGAACAAAATATGAGAAAGACAGTGTACATGCTAAGCAAAGGGCTCTGGAAGAACAGTCAGCAGAAACCAGTATGAAAGAGAAGGCAGAGAGGGAACAGAACTGGCAATTCAGCAGAATGCCTTGAAGCAGGGTGAGAAAAGTAACATCCCATCTCCAGAAACCAGTGTTACTTGAATTCTGAATAAGTTTGAATCTTAATTAGGGGCTCCTTACCTAATATAGCCAAGTAACATCTTAGCATCAAATGAATATATTTTACAAGTCTGTAACTATTTCTTGCATCAGTTGCCAGCATCTGCAGAAAAGCTAGAATGTGAGCACTTGTTCATGCAATTGTAAGCAAGAAAAGATAAAATTTTCATCCTTGTTTTATATAATTTGGCATCTAACCCTATGTATAGCTAAGTGAGTACATCTGCCTCATTTCCTAAGCTAGTACATCTGTGAAATTGTATGTATGCTTAAAAATGTAACAGATTAAAAAAGTGAGAAATCAGTTTCCACATTTTCCTCATATACAACTTCAAAAGGAAAATATGAATTTTTTAAACTCATAATTCTTGAATTTTATTTTGGTCTGTTCACTAATGAACTGATTTCTTTACAATGATACCTTGAAATTAAGAACAACACCTTTAAAAATTTCAAGGATATTAACCATTCCAGTACAAGTAATATTTTGCAACTTCTGTGTCAGAAAATAGCTTATAATTATAATGTTAATAAGACTATTAGCTTATAAGAAGTTAGCTTATAATGTTAATAAGACTGACTTTCAATCAGTGTCACACGCTCAGTTCCCACTTGTGGCTTTCAAAACTACCCCTCTAGTAATCACAGTATCACCAGGGTTGGAAGAGACCTCAAAGATCATCAAGTCCAACCCATCACCACAGACCTCAAGACTAGACCATGGCACCAAGTGCCACATCCAAACCTGCCTTGAACACCTCCAGGGACGGCGACTCCACCACCTCCCTGGGCAGCCCATTCCAGCAGTCAATGACTCTCTCAGGCAACAACTTTCTCCTC
>VWZE01007661.1:42334-81068 GCA_013396675.1 Eubucco bourcierii | reverse complement strand
GATCCTTGAGGTCTTACCATTCTATGATTCTAAAGCTAAAAAGAAAGGATGCTTTCAGGCTATCACTGTTCCAAGTTTCATTTTAGTATTGGTCTTTTTTAGTCTAAAGAAACAGAAATCTAAAGATACTTTTATCCTTCTAACAAGAGTTCACAAATTTGAGAAAACCACAGGATTATTGCTTTTCTAACACCAATATTGATACCTAGTTTGACAGATAAGATACTGCTTGCACTGAGACCAATGGTGGATTCTGCAGCACTATTATGTGACAGGTCTTCTAGGTTCCTCCATCCATCAGAAGTGATTGCTTGGAAATGGTTTGTCACTGCTTGACTCACGGCTTTTGAAAAATCATCCCATGACGTCTGTTTGCGAATATTTAAAGCACATATTGTGTTTTCTGCATCAAATTCCTCTGCACCACAATGGACTGCTTCAATGCCACTGACAGAAATCCTCACAGGTATATTAAGAGCATCTGTTGAAAACCAGAAAACCAAAAATGAGAAAAACTGTCAAATCCAATTTTAAAAATCCCATTATTATAGTCCACTATTGCAAAGGAAAGCTACAAAATAACTCTTGCTACAGAAAAGCAAACGTTAGTGAGCAGCACAGGTCACCACAACAAAACCAGAGCAGTGAAGAAACAAATGCTATGGTATCTGTGTTTGGGGTTTTTTTTTCTTTACATTACAAAATATTGTTGTTATTATTATGGTTAAATAACAGGAAGCAAGACAAATCTTATCCAACCTTTATTTTCTCTTTACGGATTAATCACTTGTAAATTAAGACAGGCAGTAGTAGCTAATGTCTTAATGGTTCTATTTACTGTGGTCATTCACATTATTATTATCAATACAGAAAGGAATGTTATGACACTTGTGCACAAGTGGAAAACAGCTGAACCAAATATCTCTAAGTGGAATGCTAAGACAGAAGATCACTTGGAAGTATATATTTGATTTGCTGTAAAATTAATTGACAAAATATTAAAAAGTAGAAAATTTACGTATGCAGTCTGCAAGGAAAATTAATTTAATGATGTTCTTAAAAATCTTGGGCTTGTTTTCTGGATTTTTTAATGGAACACAGTTCAACAGAAGCAGCAGTCCATATGGATTATTTGGAAGACAATGAAATTGAAAAATGAAACTCTAATGCCAAAACAGTAACTTTCAGAAATTATCCCTGAAATTAAATAAGTGCACCACAAACAAAACAAAACAAACAATCCTAAACCATCTTCTTGTGAAATCTTGCAACTTGATCTTAGTCTTCCTTTTGAGTTTGGAAGTCTTCATCTGATACAAACCAACAAAGCTTTTCTGATGTCAGAAAAGCTCTGATTTAAATCCACCAGCCTACCACAGGCAAAAGATTACTCAAAGTCATCCTTCAGATGTGGGATTGTGAGAAATATATCAGTGGCTTGCCTTTCCGATGGCTGGACCTCAAGGAAATGAGCAATAACTATAAAAAAATATAGAGTTCTCTACAAGGAAACAGGCCTCTGGGACAGAGGCATAGTGTATGCCTAAATTTCAGTGCATGTGATCTCTATGACACAACTAGCAGTCCTGGCCCCTAGTCTTTTGGATCTGTCCTGTGTCCATATAATTCCTTACAGTGGAAACCTTACAGGGCTGTAAGGAAGGTAGAGGATGATATATACACAGCTTACTCAAAAGGCTGTCTTGGCTTGCTGAAGCATAGAAGAAAGTGGTGTTTCCAAACTTCCACAGATCAGATATTATGGGGGCCTTGAACAACTTGTTCTAGTGGGAGGCATCCCAGCCCATGGTAGGGGATTGGAACTAGATGATCTTTGAGGTCCCTTCCAACCTAAACCATTCTATGGTTCTATGATCGTACTGATGCTAACGACAGGTCTAACAAAGGAAAAAGAGAAATGCAGTCCAAAGGTTCTGACTTGGTACAAGCAGTTGGATTCATGATAGGCCTAACAGGGAAACAGGGTACTGCAACCAATGAAAATAATACAAGGTACAGATTAAGCCTTCAGATATTGACTTCATCTTACAAAGAAGCAGAACACAGAAGAGATTCTATAGAATGTAAAGTATGTGTAGCTACAGTAAAAGAGGAAAATACCTGCAGTACCTACAGCTGAAGAGGAAAATCAGAGGCAGCACATAGAAAGTTTCCCCAATTTTTTGATATTCAGTGAACTTGATCACCTACAGCCCTACATCCCACTATACAAACATGAAAAAGGTCAACAAATACAAAGAATACCAATGTACAAGACAGTACTTCTGACTCTACAGAGAAGTAGAAAGCAGAACTTGTGAGTGGAGAGATGAAGCTCTAACTTGAGATGTACAAGGGTCAACCTCCTCCTGAATTTTGAGAAAACTTATGAAGAATGAAGACAATGACAAATTCCAAGAAAATAAAAATCAGCAGTTACTGATGCTGGAAACAATTGCTTGAAGCTGTCTCTAAGATTTTTTTTAAGGAATAAAGCAAATTATCTTCTCAACAATAAACAATTGATAAAACTATTCTCTAAAAAGAGATTCAGATATGACTAGAGGATTAGTTTAATATGAGGAAATTTGACAGCTATTCACCACTATGTGATATTTTTGCAAGAATTTGAACAAAAGAAGAAAGTAGCTTTGGAAAAAGTAACTACTAATTAAATTATGAATACTAAATTAAGAAATTTTAAGAGAATATGGATGTTTGCACATGTACATTATATACAATCTTTTAGAATGCTTTTTAAACAAAGACACAACTTGTTTACTAACCTCCAACAAAATTTTATCATATGCTTTTGCAATGCTAGGTTAAGAAAACTTAATTTTGTGCTTCCAACAAAGTGACACATCTTTTCAATATTTCTCATTTTCATCCCACAAGCTCTTTACTAAAATATTTTTTGTATAGTGCAGATAGCATTTACTTACTTAAGTTTTCTAGGAGGTGCTTGCAGTCATCAGTGGCAACATCATGCAATGTTCGATTACATTTATCTTTTCTCTCAGCTTCTAGTCCACCATGGCTACAAAGGATTTCTAGACAGTTCTGCAAAGGTAATAACTGTATTATTTAATTGTCTATTTGCTGTACTAAAGAGTTCTACCAATATCAGTTAGACTCCTAATTCAAATTCCTATATATGGATTTCCAAAGACATTCAGCTACGGAGTTTCAATATATGAACATCCAAATAATGTTCCTCAAAGAGGTGAAAGCCAAGAGTAAACGTATTTTATAGCAGGCTTCAATCTCTCATATCAAGATTTTGAAAAAGCAGAATGGAATCAGAGAATCATAGAATGGTAAGGTTGGAAGGGACCTCAAGGATCATCTAGTTCCAACCCCCTGCCATAGGCAGGGACACCTCCCACTAGGACAGGTTACTCAAGGCCTCGTCCAACCTGGCCTTGAACACCTCCAGGGAGGGAGCAGCCACAACCTTCCTGGGCAACCTGTTCCACTGCCTCACCAGCCTCACTGTAAAGAACTTCCTCCTAACATCTAATCTAGATCTCTAATCTAAACGTCCCCTCTACCAGTTTAAACCCATACACACAGAGAGGATTATACAGTCTCCAAGTATCAAATGCTAATCAGTCAAATTGAGAAATTCTTAACATCATAGTTTAGGTATTCACATATGGAAATAGAAGCCCAAATATACATCCTGTTTTGCACAGCAAAACTAACAAAATCTATTCTAAATCTTAATATAGACTAATCAATGAATCTGTTCAGATGGCAGTTCATAAAATTAGTTTACACTTTGCAATTCACCAAGCAGGAGTTCTCATCATGTCTGACATCTGAGTATGACCAAGCAAAAAGTCCCAATCATTTTAAAACTGCCTTGCAAGCCTCTTCTTTGGCAGGTAACCTGAATTTCAGCAAGCATTGTAATAATGCAGTGAAATAAAAATTTCTATTAAAATCAGACCACAATCATTTTATGGATACCAATAATTTGATGGCCTCTTAAAATTAGAAAAAGTAATATACTCAACAAAAGAAAAAAAAAGTCAGTTTATTAGAAACAAGCTACTAGCTTATAAATTCATATTATCATGATCATACATTTAAAAAAAAAAAAAATATCCTCCCAAACTACTTGGGGTGGAGGGGAAAAGCCCTCACAAAACTACGCTCATATATTGATTTAGAGCAGACAGAAGACTGACAAAATGCCAGTTTTTAAGAGCACCCATTCAGCAACAACACAAGTGGCCTCCATGAAAGCTTTGTCATCCTCAGAGAATCCTTTCAAGGACAGATATCCATATTAAAAGATAACACCAGCTGATACTAGTGAAGCAATACTAGTGAACGGTCTATTGATAACCTCTGGGGTTGATTAATGCAGAGAAACCAAATCTGGAAAATACCAAATGTTGAAAATTAAGTATTTCCATTCAGTATGGTGACTTGTTTGGCTACCATTACCTACGTTGTAGCTGTTCGAACAGAAAGACTTTTGCCTGTTCTGGCACCTTTCAGGAATGTAAGTCATCCAAGGTGTATATTTCTGTGGGATGAAATTCTACCAGATTGTGCTTCTGAATATTTTTTATTTTTTTTTAAATTCAATTGGCTCACTAACTTTGCCAGATGAAAATTATCCGGGAAAACAAGCAAACAAAAAACCCCCACAAACAAACAAACCAAAACAAACAAACAAAACCCCACAAAAACCCCACCAAAAAAAAAAAAAAAAAAAGGGGAAAAAAAAGGAGCATATTTTCTTGCCAAGTTAGTAAGTTAAGTTTAATTCTCAAATGGGTGCAATGAATGGCAAAGACAGCAGAAGACAGGGGGCTGAAGCATGAGCCTGAAAGTGGGACGTAAAAAAGTGAAGAAAGAAGTGGAAGAGAACAAAGAAATGAGGCTGATTTCCGTAGTAAAATCAGTCTCAAGCTACACCAGGGGAAGTTTAGGCTTGAGGTGAGGAGAAAGTTCTTGACTGAGAGAGTCATTGGCTACTGGAATGGGCTGCCCAGGGAGGTGGTGGAGTCACCGTCCCTGGAGGTGTTCAAGGCGGGTTTGGATGCGGCACTTGGTGCCATGGTCTAGTCTTAAGGTCTGTGGTATCAGGTTGGACTTGATGATCTTTGAGGTCTCTTCCAACCTTGGTGATACTCTGATACTGTGATCTGCTGCCCATGAAACAGCAGCTAAGATGCCATAGCTTAATTCACCTCTAAACAATGGCAGTCAGCAATCTTTAAAGAAAAGGGTACCAGTGCCAGTGCTGTTTATGTAGTGTCATGAATGACATGCAGTGCAGATCAAGGATTAGAGAAAGAAGCTGAAGTGTTAACAGTACTTGAAGATGACTATTAAGCTTTTTTAGCTTCTTAATACTCCAAACATCTCTCAAGTCAATAAGTGCATTTAATCAAATGCAATTATATAAAATGTCTGTAACATCAAAACTAGGAATCCAACTGCCAGCTGTATATTGCCTTCATCTGAGAGAATATCCTCAGCCCTCAAAAAAAGGATTATTGAACAGTTGATTTAGAATGCACTCAGAAATTCAAAACCATGAGTTAGGCATATCTGAAGACTTGCAATACCAGAGCCATCAGAAAGAACACCTGGCCAATGCCTCTTTTAGACAGTAAATAAAATCTGGCTTCCAACCTCCTGTGGCTAATATGATTGCAGAAAGACACAAGATGGTGTACATTATTTAGGTATTTGCAGGCTGTAACAAATACTAACTCTGCCTAAATTTAGATGAATAGAATCTGAAGTACGAGTCTGCATCTGCTAATGGACACTAGTAATGGAATATTGATCGTGGAGTGTAAAATGCTGAATAAAATTCATGGTTGTTCCCTAAAAATCCACAATTTAATAAACTCAAATCTTAAATATGTGCTTATTTTAAATTTATCATAGTAACTTTACCAGGTAAAAAAGGAAACATATTGATAAATACTGAATTATGTATGTAATCATAAGCTGATTTTTGAAGTCTTGGACTACATTTCCCAAAATTCACTCTTTTCTGTTTAGTATCCTCTATTTTCTCCCTGGGTAAAAGTTTCACAGTAATAGCTGACTGACAGCTGTCAGAAAACCTCTCAAAAATCTTTTAAAGGGTCAGTGCTATAAGTGTAAAGCTTCTGATGTCAAATACTTCAAGTAGCAGTCCATTTCTAGAAATCTTCCTGTTCATGATCAACAAAACCTTTCAGGTCATTCTCCATATCATCAGTCATCCCAATCCCCCCAAAACATATTAATTGCCTGCTAAAAAGGTTGCCCAAAATAACAAATTAAACAACATATTACTGCATAAATTTGCTTCTAAAATGTATTTTCCTCTCTCCTATAGGAAAAATTGTTCATAATTTAATCATCCCTAACTGGAAGCTAGGCCCATCTAGTATCTATAAGCACAGGACACTCAATGAATTGACATTTAGAGTGGCATTCGCCTGAACACTTTGAAAATCTGAAACTCAAGCACTTTTGTTTTCTCTTTTCATTGTTGTGCCAAAAGAAACAGGCATTTAAATATGACAATTCACCCCATTTGACACTTAGCTTTTGGGGTAAATTGTCCACTAGAAGTATCTCTGTCTCTGTTAAATCAAGTATGACAATAAACTAGATAACAAACTTAGATTTGTCATCTAAATTTTAGTTCTTCAAAGATAAAAAAGACTTTTCCTGCCTAAATTCTGTCAGGTTACTGTAACTTGTCCACATAGACTGACCTTAAAGCCTTTTGATGCTGCTATGTGGGCAGCAGTCCAACCCTCTTTGTCAGCATGGTTGAGGAGATCTGCAGAAATAACAGGTTTTATTCTACTGCTGCAGTTGTCTTCTCTCTTCTCCAAAGCAAAGCAGTCTAAATTAGGTTCTGCATCACTCAAAGGGTTTGTGTTGTTTGGCTCTCCATAGTACATAAGAAGCTTGAGACTGTCAACATTACCAGAATCCACTGCTGCATGAACTGGTGACCAGCCATCCTAAAAAAAACAACAAAGCAAAAGCAAAAAGCACACTTCCACCAAACACATCGAATATTGTTTAGAGAACCTAAATCAGCAAAGAATCTGAATTGAAAGGACGTGTTTGGAAATTAAAAAGATAAGCAAGAGTGACATAATAATCCTTTGGGAAAACAGAGTTTCTTGTATGTGTTTGGGATGGACAAAAGACAGGGGAGAAAAAGTAGCAGAAAGAATTTAATAGCTTTCTTCAGGGACAGTTCAGCAGTCAGGAGAATTTCAATTTTGAGAAGAGTCCGAGTGATACAGAAGTTACACGCTGCTAATAAACTGTTTCCTTAGCATGTATTGAAATAACACAATTCTAGCAATCAATTTGTTTCACATTCCAATAATCAATTTATCAATCACATATTTTCATGGTGTTGAAATGATAACTTTCAAGGCAAATATGTATTACTTTCCAAAACCAAAATAATGAATAAAAAACCACAACAACCCAATGTAATAGGGGGGTAGAATGTACTGTGAAAACAATACTCTTAGCGATGTGTTTTTAGACAGCCTACATTCCACATTTTTTATTATGTTTAGGCCAAAGATTTAAGAAAACCTTCAGGAAAGCACCTGAAAAGGTCAATACCTGGACATTAATTCTGAGACATTCTCCTCCATTTCTCCTGTATACACAATTTTTTTTTTTTGCCATATTCACCCATTTGTGATATATCAGACTTTACAATGCTAATTGACAAATTTAGGGGTGGTGGATCCCCTGAAGGATATCAATAAGGCATCCAAATATGAAAGATAGAACAAAATCCATGTCACCACTCCTCAACCCAAAACATTAGTCAAATAACTCTTCTTCTGTTATGCAAATCCCAAGCTGAAGAAAAAAAATGTGCAGCAGACTGCAGGTGGGATCTGAAATACTTAAAACAGTAAGGACGTCCTGTAACTGGAGATATTGGACAATACACACCTAAAAAAAACAATCCAGAAAGTATGATGAAAATAACAAAATATTAATTTCAAATTACAAGGTTTATTCCAGCTCTAAAGAATACTATATATAAATATTTTAATGTAAATATTTCTTAGCTGTTTGCAGTTATTCAGTACTACAAGAGACAGTCTAATTTTACAAACGAGTTTAACTTACGCTGGTTTTAACGGTTCGATCCGCTCCACTTTCCAACAACAGCTTAACACAATCATTATTTCCGTTTTTACAGGCCAGGTACAAAGGTGTCTGTCCTCTTTCAGCAGCATGGTTAATATCAGCCTGATACATAATTAATAATTCTGCACACCTACAGCAAACAATGAGGTAGTAAAATTATCTTATATTGGACATCCAAAATTTCTTTATAACTTTTAAACATTTTAAAATAAACCACTGATTTTTAACATACAGATCTACCTGTGGTTTTAGCCATCACATATACACAAGTATAAGTTATAATTTTATGCACAGGTATAAAGACAATCAGGTTACTTTAAGCTTGTAAACCTTAAACTACTACAGCTGCATTTAAAAATGTGAATGTAAAACATTTAATTTCACAAGGATACTAAACACTTGATGATAACTGCTTAATAAAAACCTTCAGCTGAGAAAAAAAAAGGTAATATTTATTTTCTGAGTACTAATATTAAAAATAATTTAAAAAAAAAAGGAAAGACTAGGACTAGCTTTAGATCTATTGGAAAGGGTCCAGAAGAGGGCCACAAAGATGATCAGGGGGTTGGAGTATCTTTCCTACAATGACAGACTGAGAGAGTTCCTGGAGAAGAGAAGGTTCTGGGGAAATCTTATACCAACCTTCCAGTACCTGAAGAGGGTTGTCTGGAAGGACTATTTATAAGGGTATACGGTAACAGGATAAGGGGCAACAGTTTTGAACTAGAGCAGGGTAGATTTAGATTAGACTTTAGGAAGAAGTTCTTCTAGTGGTGGAACACTGGATCAGGTTGCCCAGTGAAGCTGTTGATGCCTCATCCCTGAAAGTATTTAAGACCAGGCTGAATGAGGCTTTGAGTAATCTGGTCTAATGGGAGGTGTCCCTGCCCGTGGCAGTGCGGTTGGAACTAGATGACCTTTAAGGTCTCTCCCAATTCAAGCCATTCTATGATTCTATGAAAATGTTCAAATGAACAGGAAAAAAAAGCAAATAAAAGTAATGCACTATCAAATATCCAGCATGTGTCCTAACTATAATACAGTCACAAAAGTCAACATAAGATGAATCTATAACAAGACACTTCCACAAAGGAACTCAGATTGAGTTTAAAGTCTGCTGTATTGGTGTTTTGCATTATATTGAGTAATACTGGAAATGCTTCATTGACTTTCCCCCTCAAGGGCAGGTTAAGGTCAGCCTGGTCTGGACTACATGGGAAACTATTTTGAAAGTTCTTCCTAAAACCATTTTCTGAATTGGTGGTATTACTGNTTTGTTTTGGTTTGTTTGTTTGTTTGTTTGTTTGTTTGACAACTATGGAACTAAGGCCGGAACAACAGTCTCGGTTCAGGAATAAGTTTAATGAACATGCCACAGGGGAATAGCTGGGAAATCTGGCACAGAAAGTATCATATAATTGATAGTTTAGTGCTGTCATTAACCCCAGATTCTTAGTGCTGTAGTATAAATTACATGGACTACACAACATAACATCTGAAAGGGAACAGACCCTACCTGTTGCCCCAAATTCTGTCTACTACAGATTTGTTCCAATCCAGAACTTTGCAATGATCAAAAAGTCAGCAACCTGAATCATTCACAGTCTCTGATATTTTTGACTTGCCCTGTTATTATTCCATGTTTATGTTTACAAAATGGTTTATTTTTAGTATCTAAAAAAAGTGAACGCAAAGAAAGTGTTTAAGGACATCATACTACAGAAATAATGGAAAGGGAAAATAATATGAACTCTGCAATATCCTAACACAGCTGATGATGTATAGCAAAGTGTTGTGAGGGAAAGTCAGGGAAATAAGTTGCTTCCTATTTAAACAATCTAAGGTGTTTATTGTAGTGAGAGAGTACTTCATGTAAAACACTGAAACATTTAGCTAGATAAAAATGTTTGTGCTCAAAACACCTAGTGGGAACCTGCTGCCCTTGGATGAAGACTTTCAGCAAAAGTTAATCATTAGCTGATAAAGTTGAAGTCCTTCAAGAAGCTGAAAGAATCTCTAATGACATATAATGATATATACTCATGGAAGATGATGAGGACAGGGGTCCCACTCTTCCTCATTGTTGCATCAGAGCCTATCACAGAACAGTAACACTCAAAACTCCCCTCCTGTATGCTATTGTATCAGAGTAAAATATTTTAAAACAGAAACTTGCGACATTAGAAGAATCAAAAACTGAAAGATAAACAAAACCAAAAATAAAATCTTCAATAAAGGTTTCTAGTTATGCTCTTTACAGTATTTTGCATTTGTAAAATACTTTTGTCTGGATAAGGATGCTCTGGAAGAGGTTATCTAATGGTTGCTTCCAACTTTCAGTTATATTTGTTATGATTTTATGATACAAAGTAAAGTTGAAGAGTGGAAACAATATCAGCCCCTGGTAAAGAGAAGGGAGGAAATAACCAATCATATGGATGAGTAGTTGTGTACTGGTTCTTGGTGTAAAAAGAAGACAGAATTTTCCAATCATGCTGTCATAAGCCACCATTCTTTATAAAATTAAGAGGTTCAAAAAAATAAAAGGAAATTACGGTAAGTGTATTTTGAAGAATGCTCTTAGAAATATTCTTTGACTCATACATAATTTTGTTTTTCAAAGTTAGTCATACAAAAAAAAAAAGAACAAAACCCCTTAAACCTTGAAAAAATCTGCTTTGTTTTTTAAAGCATTTGATTCTGTATTGCTCTGAATAATACACAGATGAAAGTACTTTTGACTCTGAATGATATTCACGGTTATCTATGTTACAAAATATCAGTGCAAAAATAGTATCTTTCCTCCTTCTTCTGTTAATGCTGTATTATGGCTGATAACTTGAAGAAAATTAAGAAATTCAAAGACATGACACCTATGTAGATAAGTTTCATGATGTGGTCGTTAAGAATACATATTCAGCAACCTTATGAGCTGCAACTGGAGGCAGAACCAATGGAAAAATATTAAAACCAGAACACGTATGAATAAGATTTTGTGTAGATGTTTTCAATAAATTATAGTTCAGTGGATTTATAACTAAGAGTACAACAGTAATGTAATGAAGCAGCATATACTATATTATATAAAGAGAACACAATAGTTGACAAGCAAAACCTTGGACACTTCACTTACTTGACATGTCCCTGAGCAACTGCTGAACACAAAGGTGTAAAGCCATTTTTATCAGCAGCATCAACTTGTGCTTCTGCAGTCAGCAGCAATCTCACACATTCTATAAATCGAGCAAAAACATAAACTGATGCAACAGAAACAACTGATTAAAACCTGCTCAAGAGACAACAACAACAGGTCTATTTACCTCTATATCAGACAATATACTGAATGGATGCTAAAGCTCAGGAAGTAGTTCACAGCAGAGAGGTGAGAACTGACTTCCTGGGGACCCCATCACTCCTTTGCAAAAAGGGTTTGGGTTTGGTTCTACTAGAATTCAAGTATGTGCCCATTGCTGGCAACTCCAGCAGTGCTGGATAATTTATCTGCAAAGTGGGGAATTTGCTAGCAGCCCCTCAAGTCAGCAGAGGCCCACTAGCAGTCATCTATCACATCCCAACATTACAGCTACAGCAGTTATGCTCACAAGCTAGACCTAACTCAAGCAACACCCTGGTGCTGGCCAATCTTCTTTTAGGACACTTTGACTGAGGATTGCAACAACAAATCAGATAAATTGACAAACTCAAACCTCCTCAAACCACTCCAAATTAATATATTTCCAAAATGACATGCTAAAAATAGTTCAGCCTGCTTCCACCATCCTACAGCTAAATTAAGATAATTAATGACATAGTAATTAGAGTGCTTTTCATCCACAAAATGGAATATCAGTTGAGGCAATTAAGTTTGAAGAAAACACTTAATCTGCTCTATAGTCTTGAAATTGGTTCTAGACTAAAATAAAACAAATCTTTTGTAGTGGAAAATACTACTTTGAAAATATGTTCAGTCAGAATACCAATTAAAAACTCCTGACCTGATTTCTGAGCAATCTGGGTTAAGATCCTGAAACCAGGCTTTGCTGTTGAAAGTTATCTCTAGATATCAGAAACGTGCATGGAGAATTACTCAGAAGTCTGACTAATCTAAACCATTCCTGAACATATTTAATCCTATTACAATTTTTTACGATATTAACACACATATTGTGGAGTTGATTAAAGAAATAAATTAACATTAATAATTCAGACTTCAAAACACTGTAAATTATACATTTTAAATTAAGATTCTTTAATTTTTTAATAAGTGATCTGAAATTACTTTACAAAAAAGAAATTTTAAAATTAATTGGTTGCCAAGACAAGCTGTCAGGAGTTCACGTGGACATTTTTTTGAAGTGGTAAAGAAGCTTTCAATGAAGTAACTTACCTAGTATTTCCATTTGTCAGATAATATAAAATAAAATAAAATTATATTTTCAATCACTTTGTAACAAATAATACTCTGCTAATAACAACTTTTTTTTTCTCTATTGTCAATCCCAGCCTAGTATTAAAAATTTAATTTAAAAAATACAGATTCCTGCCTGACATCCTAAATAACTTCTATAGCTTATAAAGGATATTGAAAACATTTTTTCTAGCAGTTTCAAGTATTTGGTTAGAACACTTCTTGGTTTCTTCATAAAGCATATGTTAGCCATGCAAAAGCCATGAAGAACACACAGAACAAGACCACCTGTCCAGAAAGATATGGTAAACTCACAATTATTGATTGGCAGATCATTTGGGTGGTCACTTGTCAATGTGAAAATACTGTTTCTGATGGACATCACTTTGAAGAGCTTTTTATTCTCAGGGATAGGTGCAAGCACGAGGAAATACAGCTACTTTCTTAAGGCATACCATGTGAGCTACTAAGGTGTACATGAGCTGTTCTGGTGGCATATTGAATAAAAGAGCAGCATCTCCAGGAAGCCTGGGTCCTCTGGATGGACTTCTAATTGGGATTTGAAGAAGGGTAATTTGAGCCACTCCAGGCTCGTTAACTCCAGTTCACTGCTGTCTGCCACAGAAGCAGTCAGCAGTGGAGAAACTGGGCAGAAGGGCAGGCACAAGACACACATTCATGTTGTTAAAGGTTTTGGTCAAAACAAAAGCAAAACATGGAAGCATATTAGCACAAACACCTGGAGGCTTCACTGCTCTCCACCAAAGCTGGGTACTTAGTTCTTCAAGAGTGTTGGCAAACATCATGCAGATACATCCCGTGGCTCGGCAGAGCTGAATCCATGTAGCTGTATGTCTCTGCACCTCACTCCTTTCTAGTTCCCACATCATTCCAGTTTTTCCTATCAATCAGGGTGCCACAGCCTCCAAATACTCAGGATAGAAGAGAATCAATTATACCACAAATGCATACAATTAGCATATAGCCGAGTCCAAAGGATATTATTAATCTCTTTACATGTCTCAGGTTCAGGAACTCTTATTATTTCTCTCTCTCTCCTGCTTCTCATGTGGCAACACAATGCCGATACATTAGCTAAATGAACTAATGCACACATCATCAAGTGCATAATAGTCTGAAGTGTCTACTGCTTTGTTAATGGATCAAACCAAGACGGGCTGACAAAACAGTTCGTTCATTTAACCCAGCCTAGTGGTGAAATCACAAAATTAAAGTTTCCTTGTGCCCATTCAAACACAAAGAAAGTATTTAGTGTGTATTTTTAGGATGAAGTTCTCTCTCTGAGATTTATAGAACTGGGGACAGCGTGTGCAGGAAACAAAGCAGCTGCTATGAGCTTCATGCGCTGAAACCCCCTCAGCTGCAGCCCTCAAAAGGCAACTGTTTATGAACAGGAAGACTACACATTTTGCAAATAGGACAGATTAGGAAAGAACATTCGAGTGCTCTCTTCTTGTGTAACTCAATTTTCTCTACAGACTGAGCTGAGAGCACATACCAGCTGCTGCCACCACACTGGTTACAATTTTCTCTGCCATTCTCTAGTTATCTATACTTCTCAAATACTATATTTCTAAACTGAAAATGTGTGATCATTCACTTTCTGCTCCTCTCAGACTCATGAAATATGATTTCTGAAGGGATGTATTCATTATACTGGTTCTCAATAAATCCGGAGCTATTCTTTTCTTCTGGCCAGATATTTCCCATAAGAAATGGGAATTCTGGTTAGTTGACTTAGAAGAAACAAGGGTCCTGGAAATCTCTGAATCTATTTAGTCACTAAGTCCAAAGTTGAAAGTATTCTCAATAAACTAAGATCATAGTGTGATTATCCACCGAGGTAAGCTTATGCGTTAAGTCTTGCAGTTGGACTGCATGACCTTAAAGGTCTTTTCCAACCTAAGTGATTCTATGATTCTAAGGAGAAAAAAAAGCATCTAAAATACACTAATTTATCATTGACAATTCTACTCAATGCAATGAAAATAATTGTACAATAGCTTATTTTTTCTTTCTTAAAATTACTTCAGCATCTATTCTTTCTACATGGATATTTTAAAGTAAGCGTTTTATTCCTACACTTCTTTTCCTAAGCATATATATATTTTTAAATGAATTTGTTTGTAAAAGTCTCCACTTTGAAGAGCTTCATTTCTCCATGCAGTTGGAGACATACTGCAAATAACAAAGAAAGGATTATATATTAAACACAAAAACCTTTCACCAAAAATATAGTTAATCTACTCCCAGTGTTCATATAATGTATTAAGGAGATACAAATGCTGCTGTGTGATTCTCTCATTTTGAATTAATACAGTCTATTTAGTTGTTAAAATGTGATGATTTGTACAATGAAATGTTTTCACATCCTGTCAGCTAGAAATAGAAGAGCAACATTAAAACCCTTGTAATAGATTTTTTATCTTTAAAACTAAAAATACACTAAACAATAACAGAATGCATATGCATGTGTTTGGTTTTATTATTGTGCTTTCGTTCTTCTGTCAAGTGCCTCTCTTATTTGAAATTTTGACAATAAAACAAGAAACCAAATTGCTTTTGCTGTCTAAGTAATTGTAACTGAAAATCAGGATTTTGAAACGTTTTAAGAATACAAGATGTGCAATATAGACTGGATTTTACTTTGATTTTTAAATCACTTCAGAAAAATGAAAGAAGTCTCGCTAAGCATTATTTTGAACACTGGAACACGGTTTTCTAATTGTGTTACTAATAAATACACTGTTAAATAAAACCACAAAATACTCTTGAAACACACTGTTGAGAAACCTGTGACACTATGTTCCACCTTCCACAGTGAAATAAAGTCTTGATTTCATTAAAAATTAATTGAATTTTTGTTATTGGTTTGGGTGGATTTCATCTTTAGTGTCCAAACCATCATAATGACATTATTTGTACTATAAGAGTCTAAGAGATTTCTATGTAAGTAGAAAAATCTACATTAACACATGTTAAATAAAGCTGATGTTCAAGAGCCTTATGTCGACAGTCATCAGACTGTTTGGAGTTTGTATCCATGAAAATCCATTATTGTTTGGAGTTTGTATCCACGAAATCTGTATCTGCTGCTAATATATTTGCCTAATTTAATAAATACATTCATAAAATATTATGACTGACTGTTAAAGTGTTCAGAGATGCTACCTTCTTGAGTCTGAGGCTTGGAATAGTAAGCAAAACAGAAAGAAAAAAGTTAAATATTTCAGTAGAATGTAAAGAAGGTTATCTAATTAAAAAAGAAAAGACAATTTTATTTCAGAAGTAACACAATACTCTTGAAACCATCTTCCATCACTTTTGCCACTACAGTAGAAGATCAAAACACTGGTGATAACCTATCCTTTTTTTGCTTGTTCCCTGTGAAATTCTTTCTTTTATGCCTTTGCTATAAATGATCTTTTGTTTGTCACAGAACACAAACTGTTGAAATCCAGTAGCTTTTAATATTAATGGAGTGGACAATTAGAATGGATGTTCCTGCAGAATTAATACAAGCAAGAATATTTATGACCCAAGTCCTGCCTTGAGAACCACTGCTTATATATATACCAGACTGTGACTTTTGTCATATAATTTACATATCTTCCTTTAAATTTCACATTTAAAAAAGAAAGTAACTGCATTTGATGTAAAAATCTTGTGAAATAAGCTTTGACTTTCATATAAATGCCTTATGAGAGCTTACTATGACTTACCTGTATGTCCATTTGTAGCAGCAGAATACAAGGCAGAATAGCCATCTTCACATGAGTAATTAATGTCCAGTCCTTCTTCATTAAGCAGCATTGATAATAAAGTGACATTTCCCTGGGCAGCAGCTTGGTGAAGAAGGGTGGGCCTGCCACCCAGGGGGACAGGACCACCACTTGCTAACAAAGGGGTTAGGGAGGAAGACCAGCCTGTGAGTTAAAGCAACAGAAGTTAGATAGAAAGCACATAAATAAGGCCCTGCTTTTTCTGTCTTCTTTTAAAACTTAAACCAGATGTTCAAGATGACAGCATTTGTTAGTCTAGCACAAGTCTTGTGATGATGCTTTCTCTATACATCAGGAGGTGTTCTGAAGAACAAAAACAGTGCACAGAGGGGACAGTTGTTAATGCAAGTGAACAGGATTTCATTACAAAAGGTTAATGTGAAACTTGTTATGAACTGTAGTAGCAGTTGGATGTCTCAGATAAAATTATATTAGTAAAATTGAGAAACTACTGAAAGTTTATTCAAGTTTTAAATTTAATTATTGATATGCTGGGAAAAGTTTTTTTTAAGTATCTAAAGAAAGGTTTCCAAAACAAAATACTTCTTTTCTTATGAAATGTCATCTTTCTTTACAGTCTTAGTACAACTTGAGTATTTATATATCATCTGCACATACACAGCAAAGCTGTGCAGAGAGCCCTTGATAACTTTGTTTTTCAATAAGATTGGGAAAAAAAGTAGAAATAATTTACACAAGTAATATAGAAATGAATTATTACTGAACTGTACCTTAAGGTAATGTTCCTTTTACTCAGCAATATTTTATTATACAATATATTAGAAAATGCTGTGGTGTGAATAACCAAATTTACAAGTGAAATATTTCACCCTGACAAAAAACCACTCATCCCTGAATTCTGAAAGCTTAGGAGTTATCTTGATTAAAAGTTGTATTCATTTTTTATCAGCTTTAGTAGGTAGTTTGTTAATAATCCAAAATTTGCTGCGTAACACATAGAAAATTTTATGCATTCTTGCTTTATCAAAGACTGCAAGAAAAAACAGAGGGTTTTTTTCTTGTTTTTACTATTAACTGCAGAAAATCCACATTACATTTCTCTCTTTAGTAAATAATTTTGTGTTTTGTGGCCACAAATAAGCTTTTATGTAAGGTTGAAATCTGACAACACAAAGAAAGCTCAGACTGCTTTTACTGTGGTTCTTCAACACTCAAGACTAAAAAGGAGCTTACAGGGCATTGCCTCCAGTTCCATCAAGCTGACCAAGTGCTATACAACCTCCAACACCTGCCACTAGAAAAAACATGTGGCTTTATCTCAACCATGCTGGGATGGATCTGCTCCACATTTTGGAAAAGGAAAAGAAAAAATTACTACGAAATTCCCATCAGAATTCTATAGAAGCAATAGATTTGGAAACCTTGCAAGATTTGGACAAATTTTAATTAAAGTCCAGACCTACAGAAAAGTCCATCATTTCAGCAGGTCAATGAAAAAGACATAGTTTGACCCCAGTTAAAAACACAAACAAAATAAATGCTTGAAGTATTTTCATGTTTTTTTCTAAGGCAAAACCTGTCATTTCAAATTAAGTTTACCAGATTAGCACGTAAAAGAAACATATTTGTAGTATGTTCACAATGTTATCTTATTTTTCAACTTATTTATTTAATTTTGACTTAAGAAGTCACCACTACAGCTATGAGGTTACCTTATAAATCCAACTTTAAACCACAGATAAACTACGAAGTTAACTCTACCTTCATGCAACTTCATTTTCAAAGCTACTTTCTGGCTATTTGTTTCCCCAATATTTTTAATCAGAGGATTTGGAAGTTTTCCTGAAGTTGATACAAAAATAAGCAATATACAAAAGTAAACTTCATCCATTAAGTGGTAAAAATATATGTATTTATTACCACTTTCAATATCTGAGAATGTTTAACTCTTACAAAATCCCCAAATGTCTGAGACTAACTTTTGTTCTTCCTTTTCTTTATAGAAGTGTTTTTATTTTTCCAACTTTTTGTCATTCTTTGAAACTGGTTGTGCTTCAGCTGTTGCCATAAATGCATACATATATATATATATATATATATATGGTTTTAAATGGTGCTTGTAATTTCCGTTGACTTGCCATGGTAATTAACCAGTAGCAGACACTGCTTGGCTGGCACTCCAGATGCTAATATTCTTTGTCCAAGTTATATTGTAATTATGTGGGGGAATTTGAGAAGCTTGAAACTAAGCTTTAAGAATGAAGTTCACTTTACCAAGCAATTTTCTAATATGAATAGTGTTTCTGAGTTTCTTTCCTATTTAAAAATAGTCAAGGGGACTTTTTGTGTGTGTTCTATCTTTCTGGGTTTTTGGGGTTTTTTTCTGCTTTGTTTTGTAAAGCATTAACAGAACTATCAAAATAAAATAATGTTTTGTGCCATATGTGGTACCTTAACTTTCATTTAAAGTCCTTGAAATTAAAAATATGTTGTTGCAATTCATTATTCTAGGTTATCATCTGATTAAGTCCTACTGATAAATACACAAATCCCCAAATAATAACATAAACATAATTTTATCATCAATGTAAAGCAATATAATAAAGCTGAATTCATCCAATAAAATACAGCAACATTAGAAAATATCAATAAATAAGGTACATCATTAGAGATGCAAAAAGTTAGGACATGTGAAGCATCTGTGAAAGCTTGTAGGACGTGCAGTGATGAAGGGCAGAGGGATAGACAAAAACAGCTTCTGGCATCAGCTTCAGAATGTGAGATGGTTAATTTCAGAGCCCAGATCAGTCCCTTCCTCCAACCCCTTTTATCTTTGAAGCCAATTGTATACATAAAAAAAAAAAAAAAAAAAAAAAAAAATCAAACATTACAGAATGAGCAAAATAAAAAACATACTTCATTGAACAGTGACATAGCGCAAAACCAAGAAGAAAGTAAAAGCAGAAATTCCAGGGGTATGAAAATCCAACTGCCTACTTTTGTTTCCATTTTCAAGTCTTACAGCCATTGAAACGTAGAAATCCAAACAGAGTAGAAGCATTCTGGCACTATTTCAAAGGCTGCTGAAGTTAATGAAAACACTGTCATGGATTTTGAATCAGGCCATAAATGTTCATTGTAATTTCTATATGTGCAGTCTGTTCAACATTAACGACAAAAGCTGGTGTCTTTTTCTACCAGAGATGAAAAGAGTAACATGCAGTACAATGCCCTGTTCTAAAAGAAGATAACATCACATTAATTTTACAGAACACATAACTTAGGAAAAAAAAAAAAAAAATCAGTGCTCTGAATTTAAATTTGCTCTTAATAGTTGCTCTTTCCAGAACCAAGACAGTTCTGAGTGAAATCAGGCTGTTGACATGTTCTTAAATCAATCTGAGCTAACTAGGAAACTGTTTCTAAACGAGTAAATAGAATACTTCAGTGCTTAGGCTATTATTAATTCTTCTGACTCCATAGTAAGAAAGAAACATAAATATATTGACAGACAAAAAAATATAGAAACTGAAGATTCTTTCAATACCTTTTTTAATATGCTATACTTAATTTGCACTGTTGTTTATTAACAATTCTGAGAAGCTCACTACTGACTATACAATAACATATGAGTAAAATTTCACCATACTCTGCCGTAACTGAAAGTAAAATTGAAATTCTAAACATTTTCTGAAAAAAAATAATAAAACACAGTAAATTCGACCAGAACATTAATAAAACTAACTGAATCTGTGCCTAGAGGCATGAAAATGCAGATGTGGAAGAGTAGGTTTCATAAGTATTTATAGTTTGTTAGATGTTATTTACCTCAAAACCAGTTACACTTAAAGAAAACAGAAGAAAGTAAGCGATATGGATTTGGGCATTACTGACCACACTATTTCAATGAAAACAGTGTTATTAAATTTGGGTTATCTTTCCTACAACAAACTCTATTTATAAAATCTTTTTGTTTTCTCAGCATAACATTTTGAAGGAAATGTCTTTCTGTACTTGCATAACATCTGTTATTCAAAGGTTATTTAGTTCAGCAGTTTGGCAGAACACTTGGCTGAAACAGATGAAACTCCCTTTAAAAACATAAATAAAATGGGGTTGGAGGATAAATGCAATAAAATACAAGCATTAGTTTGGGTAAAAAGGCAAAGGAGCTCCTGACTATTTGAATATTGCAGATAAAAAAAAATAAAGTCCCTTGAGTCTCTTTGTAGTCAGTAAAGAAGGAATATTGAATTAACATCTCTTATGAAAAAACAGTACAAATGACAAAATTATAACCCAAACCTAACAGTTTTTGGACTAAAACACTATCTTCAAGAATTGTCTCTGAGGAATGTCACAAATTTCATATGAAACAGAAATGTACTATTTGGTGGGGGAATCCTATTTAAAAAGCTGGTTATTGTAATAAGAAAAAAGTTTATACTTGAAAGCACAAACTAAAGCACTAATGATACATGGAATTATGAAGTCAAGTAGTGTTTTCAAGCTAGAACTAACTGAAATATGCTGCCTAATTAATGCTAATAGGATTTGTGGAACACAACCACTTGCCTACAAAAACTATTCACTTCGAAGCTGATCTTGCCAATAAGTCTTTGTGTTAATAAAAATAATTATTTCCATTTTAAATGAAATTTAATTCCATTATTCAGCCCAATAGGACTGGAAGGCAAATAAAGTTTGGAGAATATTTGGAATACTGGGCTCTGACATAGCAGAGACTTGCTAGGAATAAGTATTTAAGATGAAAATTCAGGACATTCCTATGAAAAGCAGTAAACTACAAGGCAGCCATCAAATCCCACATTTGTTAACTCTGAGAAGTAGTAGACAACAGGAAGATAAGGTTTCTGAGTTAATATTTTTATGGCACAGTTCAGAAATGACAGAGGATTCAGAGGGTATGGTGCCACAGCCAAATGTTAAAACCATGAGTAGGTTACTCCAGAAACACAGAAAATCTTCAGTGAGGTAGAATTGGAATAAAAATTCCTTAATAATGTTAATTCTGACATCTCTTGTATATACAGATACTGTTGTATACTGCTTTTGGAATAGTTTTCCAAGACTGATGTGCATTCAGTTGTCTTATCAGACACTGGTACAGCTACAAACAGAAAGTGGCTGCTTGTGTGATGTAAACAGAACAGATGTGTACGGGTTTTATACTCTATACATGATGATACAGGGACTAAAGATATGAGGCTCTGAAGTACCTGTGGTGGGGCACACCCAAGTCCCTGCCCCACTGGAGGTTCGAATGGCGTGTGGAACTGTTCTACTCCCCCCCACCTCTGGTTCGGAATGTGAAAGGAGTAGGTGCTACGTGAATCACCCCACCCCCGTGGGTTTGAACAGGGGAGAGCAAATCGCAAACAGGACACATTATCTAGAGGGACTTTGAGGCGGACTTTGAGGAGACTGCTACGTCGGGCTTTAAGAGGGATTGCTAGCCACAGACCGCCAGCCACAGACCGCCACCGTCGGACCGTCAGATCCTACCTGCCTATTAAAGGGACCTGCCTCGGCCGTAATCGTGGGTAAGCTGCCAGCAGCCTGAGCTTTACTCAGTGCTGCCCCACGATCTGCACTTCAAGGAAGACTGCCGACAAGGAGCCAAGGGACTATGTCTGAATACCTTCTCCACTGCCGTGAGTAGCGCTGACGTTCCCTAGGGCTCCAGGCTGCCTTTGTTCGTAAGTGCAGAAAGCTATTTTTTTTATATATATAGCAAACCCTTTTCCAAGTTTTCTGATTTCTCTGAATTACAAAATTTCCTGTAGAAGCATCCTTGTGAAAGATCTTCCCGACTGAATTTCTGAACCCCATCTAACTAATTTTATATAGAGTTGTGGGCAGGGCTTCTAGGAAATAAAATAACTGCATATTTAATAATTCCTGCCTTGTGAATTCCCACAACTGAGTCAATACCTTAACTGAATTGACAGTAACTATTAAAAGTTTGAGATGATGATGAGAGGTCTACAGTGTTCCATAACTGTGTCCATCTTCCTCACTGTAGTGCAAATCAAGCTGAAGAGGGGTTGCTACTTAATGTTCTAGTGCTGACAAAGAGATTTAAGACATCTAGAATTAACTGAAAGGTAGACCAGGGCCATCTTTGTTCATGTAACTGCCATCAAGAAGATACCCTGAAGATGGCAGCACATTAGGCACACAAATAAGGTCACACAATGCAAAATCAACAGCAGATACACGTATGTACTCCAGACTAGATTTCAATCCTCCAAGAGCAAACTTTTGCTAATATCTGAAGCAACTTTGTGAGATGCTACACACAAAGCCTACAACTAAACCCAAAAGAACTATAGAATAATGGAAATAAATGTATAGAACAATGGAAATTCTAAATGTATGAAGTGACATATTTGAAACTGCACTGCTATCCAGGCAATTCTATACCTTAATGCTCAACCATCTAATGCCACATGAGAATAGTAGCTGCCCCAGCTATGCCCTATTTTCTACAAGATTCACAAAGCACTAAAATACATATTCCATAGAAGACCACCAGCAGAAATAATTTTATAAACCCTACTTCAGACTGAGAAGATATTTTGAAGTCCAAAATAACAGCATTCACAAAAAACCCAAACCAAAGCACCTCAGAAAACACCTAAGGAAAAAAAAAAAAAAAAAAAAAAAAGGAGTTTCTTCAAGATGCCATCATATGCAGACAGTTTATTTTAATCATTAGTCCTTTTTACCTTTAAAAAAAAGCCTTCAATTTAGATACCTCCTTGAGGAAAGCAAACTAATTTATAACATTACTGAATCAGCAAAAGAATTACCATACCCCTGGAACATGGGAAAAATACAAATGAAAATGTCACCTTTTAGAAATTAAAAAGGAGAAAGGTATAAAAAGATAAATAAATCAACAGATTTATAGGAGAACCAAAACATTATTTTAGAGGGAGACAGTCTGTAGCATATCAATCCCTTTACCTGATGCTGTTACCAGGAGGCTGTCTGAATCACATGGTCTACAGGATGAAGCACTAACAGGGTTTATGGAGGAGCTACAGGCAATGGTGGTGGGAATGACAAAGGAATTTTCTGAACATGCAGGTTGATTCAGTCCAGGGAAGTGGGAAGGCCAGGCACCCACCTGAGATGAGGCTATGGCTGGTATGGCACAGCCTGCAGGTGCCACAGATAAATCTATAGCAGGTTTTGGTGGCAGCTGAGGTGAGGACTTAGAAATAATTTCCTCATTTATTACCCTGATTCCTTGTGGTGAACTTGAAAGAGGTGAGGTCACGGTTTTGCTGTCAGTTTTTGCACTTGTGTTTGGGGATCGAGTACTATCCATTAAAACTTTAAACTGTGGGTGTGGTGGTGAAGGAGTTTGCGAAAGCCCTGGTTTTTTAGGAGGAATAGGTGGAGGATTTCCTCTGTCAATTCTTGATACACTGGGAGTCTTTAAATTCGTTCTACCAACTGGGGGGTAAGTGCCAACATCCACTGAATGTGACGTCCCCAGCCGTGATGGAGCACTGCTCTGAGGGCTTGTAAATCTCGAAAGGACTTGGGTAACTGTATTCCGAGCTACCTGTTTGGCAACTAGGTTGTCACGACTAGTAGGGGATACGTCCCTTGAGGGAGGGCTTTGGGTTGTGTTTCCATTTTGGTCTTGATCGTTAGCATTTGCTTGAAATCTAAATCTAGCTGCTTGGACTCGTGGATTTAGGCCTGGATGCCCAGCAGTGTTGGCAGATGGTGAATGCAAACTTTGCATAGATGAAGTAAGTGAGGAATTCTGAGCTGCAATAGTGGGTGCTGCAGGGGTGCAAATGGAAGTACTATTTGAAGAAGGGGAAGTGCTACTTTGTAAATCAGGTGATGAGTCTGTACTTGGTCCATTCTCCTCCATTCTGTTTTGATTCTGTGTAGGAACAGGAGTTGTGGGAGGGACGAGTTCACTAGATGAAGTCTGCCTGTCAATGACAGGCTTCACATACGCCGCATTGGCGCACACATTCATTTTTGTATTGCCAGACATTATTGGGTTCACTGCAGAAGGCTTTACAGACACAGTCAAAGGCAACTTCTTAACATTTTCTGTGCCACTGTCCGTCACTACAGTATCTGTTTGGCAGGCAACAGTTCTTAAACTTGTTTCTTCTGTTTCAACATAAACAGAAACAAGACCCCTATCTTTATTTTTATCTTTATTTTTAAGAGGGAGATTAGCTTTACTTTCATTCTCCTTTTTTAAGTGCTCGATCATTTTGATCATTTTATCTCTCTCTTCTCTGAGGTCACTGGTGTGCGCTTCCTCTCTATGCAGTTTGGCACGCAACTGCTCTCTCTCTGTGTCAAATTCAGACAGCTGCTTTTCCATTTGAGCTTCCATTTGTGTACTCCTTTGTTTCTCAGCTGCAAGAGACTCCTCCAGTTCAGTAGCCTTTTTCTTTTCCTCTTCAAATTTTGACATCACTTCTTCCAGTTTCTGAGCTTCCTCTACAATTCGTCCAGACAACTGCTTACACTCTTTCACTAACATCAATACTACATGCTTATTCTTTCCACGTTCTTCTTCAAGGCGAGCAGATAACTTTTTGTGCTCCAGTTCAAGATTCTGTAACTGAGATTTTTCCATTTCCAACTGTAAGAAAGCACAGAGAAAAAAAACCTCATTAACAAGAAGGAAACCTTCAACGTTAACTAATATTAACTTGACACTGATATTTTAACCTTTGAGAGTATGTCTTAAATGAGCATGACCACCCCAAGAAAGTGATTTGTGATTATCTAACACAAGTGTCTATAAACTTATACAAACAGACAGGCATCCCTAAAGAGCGGGTCAGAAACTGAAGCCCACCAACTTTCCTCTGATGACAACACAGAGGCTCCCCCAAGTGATTAAATCCGTGTGATTCTTGAGTGAGGAACTATCTGTTCTCCAGAAATTAGACACAGGACAACACAGAAAGTTCTCTTCCCAGTAATGGAACCAGATACAAGCAAGAGACGAGCTTTGCAAAAAAACCTTTGGGCTCAGAAGTGAAATGTTTAAGTCTTCCTCAGACTGGAGGAGACTTGAGTTGAGATACAGTCCATGATGCCCATAATAAGCATCTTGTTTCTTGTTTTAATATTTCTAAAGAAGACATTAATTTTTGGGACCAACAGTTTGATACAGGCAAAAATATTTTCCTGTACTTACTGAGCAGAGTGAGCAGGTGGTCTCTCACTGACATCAGTGATGTATAAACATGTTCTGAGCTAGAATCAACCAACCACCTACTACACACAGGTAGTGGGTAAGAGCAATTTTTCCCCTCATTCATAAAGCCATCACCTCTAATTCACCTTACCCGCTGATTATGCTTTTATTCAAAGACCCTGTTCTAGAAAGGCAATGGAAAAATTTGTTAATACACTATTTTATAAAAATACCTACTAGTAATAATGCAACTGAAATAGTTTTGTATCTTCACAAGCAAACTTTTACACAAGTCAAACAACAAGGAAAGAAAAATTTCTTTCTTAATGCTCCTCCCTTCACATATTGATTCAGTAGATTCCTGTATGGCTTATCTGAATGACTGCTTAAAAAGCACCTCCTTTTTCTTTTTTTTTTTTTTTTTAGGTTTAGCCTTGTGAGTTCTGATTCATATTTATATGCATACTGATACAGAAATAATAACTCAGAACTGGTCCACTAAAGCACATTTCCTAAGTGGGCATTTTTTCTGGAAAAACAGTTTCAGGTACCTATGAAAAAAAAATAATTTAAAGTGCTCACAAGCATGAATGATTGAGTTCTACTTGAACAGAAACTGCTTCATGTTTCTACAATATGAGAACATTCTACAGTACTAAAGAAAAATAATCTAAGAAAAGCTGTGTCAAGTAGTTTAAAATCTTACAATAAATAAAAATTTCAACAGATGAAAGAAGAATCATATATTACAGATTCAGATTATAATATGGTAAAACGATATTAGTTCCAGAGTTTAAGACAATACCGTGTCATGAATATATTTACTATAATGTGGGAAACAAGATGGTCTTAGGGATTGGTAATAGCTATGAAATATCTTCTCAGTCAATGCCTAAAATATTATTGTGGCTGCTAGATGAAAATAAGCAGAAACTCAGAAAAAAAAAAAAAAGCAACCAACAAACCCCCCAAAAAACCCCACCAACAAACCAGGCATTACAATATAGCAGCTTTTCAGAAGCTACAGCTCACTATTCTCTGTGCCCTCCAACAGAAGATGAAATGTCTTCATTCTGGAAGCTGCAGATGTCTCTACAATTTCTCTTTAATTAAAATGCATTAAAACAATAGCTACCACCATTTTTAAATAACAGTGTTGTAACTTTTCAGTTATACTATACAGTAGAGTTGAAACTCATGCTATCAAGAGATCAGCACAAGAGTGAGTCTGCAATTGTCCCCAGGATAATTTTTTCCCAAGTGGAAAGTAGATTGGGGAAAAAAAAAAAAAAGGAAAAAAGAAAAAAAAAAAAAGAGAAGTGAAATGGCAGAGAGAACAAACAATAAATTCTTCATGAATTCACACTTACAGATGAATGTCTCAATTTNATACAAGTAAAAGGTAATACAGAAACACAACTCCCCTCCCAGAAATCAGAGACCCCAGGAGGGGCTCCCAACCACCCTTCCACCTTCTCCCCACCCCTGTACCTTACCCCAAGGTTTGCCTTACGTGCAAGGTAAATTAGGAGGATCGGCCAGGAGGGTTAGAAGTGGTTAGTGAAAATTAATCAGCAGAGGAGCCAGAGCCTAGAAGCTGCTAGATCTCCCCAGCAGCTCCTGTTCCAGCAAGAACCAGAGAGAGACTGACTTATCTAATGTTTTGGTTATTGTTCCCAAACAATTCTCCAGCAAGCGTATGAGTGAAGTAGACATCATGATGTTTTCCTTTCACAGCCTATAGTGTAATTTTCTCTATTAAAATAGTTTAATTAGCCTCAAACCAGCACAATATGGCAGTATTGATGTGGTATTTATTAGAGCAATAGGAAATTTTCCTCTTGAAATCATACCATTATCATAAGAAACAGTAAACTAAGAGGAAGAAATCAGTATGGGAAATTACACCTACATTATGTCATCTTGGCTTCAAGTATGTCAAAATCTGTTTGGCAATGCTCTTCAGGGGGTTTTGAGCTTCACCTCAGTTTAACCAACAGACTCCGTATATTGCATTTTACCTTTCTTTAAAACAGTGCTAAGTACATAAAAAATAAGGCATGGAATTATCAGTCATTGCTAAGCTAATAAGATCAGCAACTACAACTGTGTGATCTGGATGATCCAGTAGTGAGGTGGATTGTGAACTGGTTGAAAGGAAGAAGTCAGAGAGTTGTGGTCAGTGGGGTGGAGTCTAGTTGGAGGTCTGTAGCTAGTGGGGTCTCTGATGGAGTCAGTACTGGGACCAGACCTGTTCAATATATGCATCAATGACCTGGAGGAGAGTACAGATTGCACTATCAGCAAGTTTGCTGATGACACCAAACTGGGTGGAGGGGGTTGTGCTGCCATTCAGTGAGACTTGGACAGGCTGGAGGATTGGGCAGGGACAAATTTAATGAAATTCAACAAGGGCAAGTGTAGAGTCTTGCACCTTGGAAAGAACAACCCCAGGTATCAGTATAGGTTGAGGACTGACCTATTGGAGAGCAGTGAAGGGGAGAGAGACCTGGGGGTCCTGGTGGAAGGAAGGTTGACCATGAGCCAGCAACACAATCTGGGGGCCAAGAAGGCCAATGCCATTCTGGGGTGTATTAGAAGTGATGTAGTGAGTAGGTTGAGAGAGGTTCTCCTGCCCCTCTACTCTGCCCTGGTGAGGCTGCATCTGGAGTAGTGTGTTCAGTTCTGGGGCATGCAGTTCTGGGGCACGCAGGACAGAGAACTGCTTGAAAGAGTCCAGCACAGAGCCACAAAAATTAAGGAAGTGGAACACCTTTCTTTACAAAGAGAGACTGAGAGAGCTGGGGCTCTTTAGCTTAGAGAAGAGGAGACTGAGGGGTGACCTTATTCATGTTTATAAATATGTAAAGGGTGAGTGCCAAGAAGATGGAGCCAGCCACTTTTCAGTGATGCCCAATGACAGGACAACAGGCAATGGGTGGGAGTTGAGGCATAGGAAGTTCCATGGAAACATGAGAAAAGAGTTTTTCTCACTGTGAGGGAGATGGAACACTGGAACAGGCTGCCTAGAGGGGCTGTGGAGTCACCTTCTCTGGAGGTATTCAGGACCCTCATAGATGCATTCCTGTGTGACCTGGTATAAATGATCCTTCTCTGGAAGGGGAGTTGGACTAGATGATCTCTCAAGGTCTCTTCCAGCTCCTAACCTTCTGTGATTTAATTATGTTAATGACAGTACTGTTGCAAATCAAATTAACAAGATGTAATGCACAGCATTTAGGAACAGCCTCTTTCACAGTTCTTCACATGCAGAAAAATTATTATTTTTTCTCAGTATTTCTTTGTTTTTTTCAAAGCATCCAACAGCATTTGGATGCTTTACAAGCACTTCAGATCAAGTGAAGTATCCAACAGTAGAAGTTATGAAGTTTCTTTTTGGTTAAAATACATACAAAAACTATGAGAAATTGATTTAATTTTTTAAGCTTGGAAATGCAATGAGATTATAGGGAAAATGTTATCAAAATTTTCTATATTTTATTATTGCTCCATTTTTATTTCAGATGAGGGATTTTTCTATAAATTAACTCTTGTGAAATGATATTACTTCCAAATAACTGATTTTAATACATGATTAAGGTGGAATCAGCTTGCCATACTGTTATAGTATCTTGTTTGTAAACATTATATATTAGAGATTCTTTATTTACATGCAAAGTCCTTTATTTGATTTTAAATTGACAAGTGTGGCATTGGTTTCTCATTTTACACTATCTTCTATGTCCATCTCTTCTCCCACCCTTGTTTTGGCTACAGCATCTTGAATTGGAAAAACCTGAAAGACCTCATTTTTTCCTTTAGATGACAGATTTGGACCTAAGTGTAATTATTTATGAATTTATTAACTACTTCTAACCCGTGCTAAGTGCACTACATGCATACAAGAAACGAGTAACGCAAGCATCTGGAAATCTGTCAATGAGGATTTGAAAAGGGGTAAAAAAAGATAGTGAGAAATTTATAGCATCCCCTAAAGAAGTAACCAGTGAAGCACACCCCCCCCTCCACCCCCCAAGAGATAAGAGACAGACAGTTAACACATAAGTTGTCCTTTAAGAGGCTCAATCTTGAACAAAAGCTCTTCACAAGCATAGTAGTGCAGAAAGACAGCAGTATTGCCATTCCTGAGACTGAGCTACAAAAATTTGCAGATGACCAGATGTACTGCTGATGATAATCAGCTTTAAGAACAAGGTTAGACTAAATCACATCAAAGAGCCCCCTTTGACCAACACATCTGTCTGTCTTTGACCATGCATCCCAGTACTAATGTATCTGCAAACAGCCGACAAATCAACAACTATCATTTGATTATCTGCTTTTGAGTTCCCAAGAAAACTCAAAATTCATTTTGATAGCAGCTCCAGGAAAAGCATTCAAAGAAACGGAAGAGGACAGAGGCTTAACACAAAGCAGATGACATCTGAGGATTAGGTGTTTGGTATATGGTAAGTCTATGACTGACAATCATTTGTATCCCTCTCATTTTTCTACATTCTGGTAGATTATTATGATTTGCATTTTCACAATCAAATACAAACTTAATTCAAAGAATAGTTGAGCTGGTTTTGGCTGGGATGGAGTCAATTTTCTCCAGTAGCTGGTATGGGGCTATGTTTGGATTTGTACTGAAAACTGTGTTGACAACACAGATGTTTTTATAACTGCTGAGCAATGCTTACACAGTATCAAGGTATTTTCTGCTTCTCACACCATCCCACCATGGAGTATGCACAAAAGCTGGAAAGGGACACAGATGGGACAGATGATCCTAAGTGACCAAAGATTCTATACCATATGATGTCATGCTCAGAATATAAAGCTGAGGTAAGAGAAAGAAAGGGTGAGATGTTTGGTGTAATGATGTTTGCTTCCCAAGTAACTGTTACATGTAATAGAGCCCTGCTTTCTTGGAGATGGCTGAACATCTGCCAGCAGATGTGAAGTGCTGAATTAATTCCTTATTTTGCTTTGCTTGAGCATGGGTTTTGCTTTACCTATTAAAATGTCTTTATCTCGACTAATGAATCTTCTCACTTTTACCCTACCGATTCTCTCCCTGATCCCACTGGAGGGTAATGAGCTGGATGGGGCTTAGTTGCCAGATGAGGTTAAACCACAACAATACTTTTAAGGTCACTATATTCAGATGACAAATCTCCAGGAAGAAGAGTGCTGTCTAAACCTGTGTAAAGCCCAGTAAAATCCAGAAAAAATAAACACAGCTGCATGCAGATTTCATTAAGAGTGAGGCAGTGAGGCAATTACAAACACAAAGATAAAGGCAACACACACTTGGAGGGGGTTGCAGCTGGCTCTGTATTTAGGTCACATTTGTTTAAGCTTAACTTTCTAATTTTTTTCCTCCTTACTTTGGGCCGCCAATGCTCAACACCATGCAGTTTGTTTTCATATCCTGTGGCATTTAAATTTCCTATTTGTTACAAGGGGTAAAAATAGGTAGAATCATAATGACACACTTTCAAAGCAACACATCTTTTTCAAGCGTAGTGCTTTAAAGTTTAGCTTGAAAGTTAAAGACTTCAGAACTGAGTGTACTAGAGATGTAGGTACTACTTAAGGCAAGACTCAAACTGGAAAAAAAATTAAGAATCACAGAATATATCCAGTTGGAAGAGATCTTGAAGACCACCCAGGCCAACCTTTGACCCAGCACTGAAGGGCCAGCACTAAACCATGTTCCTGAGCATAAGGTCCACACATCACTTGAACACTCCCAGGGATGGTGACTCTATCACTGCCCTGAACTGACCATTCCAACGTTTTCTTCTTTCCTCTCAGAAACCCCTTCTCCATATAGCATATTCATATTTAGCTATGCTTTAGGAATGTATAGCTATCTATGACATATGTGCAGAACTTTATCTTCTATATGAGGTTTTTTGCAACATAATTGTTCCAGAATTAATTTTTTACACCAAATGTTCTAAGTATGCAGAAAGTATTTTTTTTCAAGTTACAGTTTATTTTGAGTGATTTATGAAACACAAACACCTAATATAAAATGTAAATAAATTATTGAGTTTATGGTATTTAGGTTAGAACAAAAGTAGCAGTCACTGCTCTAGGTTTCAACGGTGTTGATTTAAAAATGTACTGAGATTTGGTTTCTCAGCTTGGCTGAGCTATCCACTTATATATTGCATTGACTTACACCAAATATATTTTATTTATTCCAGAAGTAGAGCTAAATTCACAGAATCAATGAGACATGGACACAAAACATCACTAGAAAATTAGCACCCCAGTATATGCAAGTATTCAATGGTAACACTTTAACATACTTCATGATAACCAAGTTAGACAAAGATGTGCATTAAAAAAAAGCGGCATGGAAGAACAAATCAGGAGATGGGAAAGGAAAAAAGTTTCATAGCAGGATACCTTTTTTTGTCTATTTTCAGCAGCAGCCAACTGAGCTGCCATTCTTTCTTGCATTTTCCTGCAGTGAGCCATAACAGCTTCTAAAATGGACAGAGGGTTCATGCATATTGGCTTCTTTTCTTTATCGTCAGCACCTGCCTCAAAGTCTCTCTGAAGAGCCAGAAATGGGTCACTCATATTAAATCTTCCATATCTTTCCTGGATAAAAACTTCTTTGCGACGGGCCTAATAAAAAAACCAAACAGATAAAGAAATAAATCTAAATGCAATCTTTGCAGTACATCCACACACAGAAAATACCTAAACCACAGGGAAATGCTATATTACTTACACTGTAAAAGTATTTTCTTTAGGTATTTGTTTACAATTTCTAAAAGAAACACATATGTTGCTCGGACATTTCATTATAGTCAGTACAGTTTACTACATAAAAAGATCCCTTCCCACTCTCAATTCAGTACAGAAATACCAAATTGATGCATTTTCAGAAGTATCAGAAAAACAACATTTTATAAAGTGGCTGGTACACAAAGAGAAAAGGGAAGAAAAATAAGAGAAAGTTCTCTATTTCTGCGTACTACAATGATGCTAACAGATATGAAAACACGGTTTGTGCATTTGCTGCAGCAGCAAAATACATATTTTTCAAATAAAAATTTGACTATGTTTACACATACAGAGATTTTTATAAGTAATAGAAGACAGAGAGCACAAACACAAAGGCTTTTCTGAAAACTTAATGATCGTGTTTCTTCATGGTATTATTTTTAAAACAATTATTTTTCCAAACTACAGTATAAAATTTCATTGACATAATACAAAATATTACATAGCAAAGGTGACAGGAAGTTTTGCTTGACTCATTTTTGCTCCCTCCCTGGAGGTGTTCGAGGCCAGGTTGGAGGAGGTCTTGAGTAAACTGTACTAGTGGGAGCTGGGATTGTTTAGCCTGGAGAAGAGGAGGCTCGGGGGAGACCTTATTGCGGTCTACAACTACCTGAAGGGTGGTTGTAGCCAGGGGGAGGTTACCTTCTTCTCCCAGGCAACCAGCACCAGAACAAGAGGACACAGTCTCAAGTTGCACCAGGGGAAGTTTAGGCTGGAGGCGAGGAGAAAGTTCTTCATGGAGAGAGTCATTGGCTACTGGAATGGGCTGCCCAGGGAGGTGGTGGAGTCACTGTCCCTGGAGGTGTTCAAGGCACGTTTGGATGTGGCACTTGGTGCCATGGTCTAGTCTTGAGGTCTGTGGTGACGGGTTGGACTTGATGATCTTTGAGGTCTCTTCCAACCCTGGTGATACTGTGATGTCCCTGCCTACGGCAGGGGGTTGGAACTCGATGATCCTTGAGGTCCCTTCCAACCTCACCATTCTATGATTCATATGATTCTATGATTTTTTGTTCTTCAGCCCCACCAAAAAAAATCAGTTTCAGAGAAGGTGTTTTTATACATTTAATATGCAGTATACTGGAAGGCCACAGATAAATACTGACTTCTAAAAGTTTTCATAGAAAATACTGTTCCAAAATCTCAAGCTTAAGAGTCATATCATTTATGGGAGGAGAGGGGGGAAGAAAAACAAACAATCAGGACCATCAAAAAAAATACAATGATTTCTAAAATTTTGTTGTGATTTTGTGCTTGCATTTTCACCAGACAGCAGAGGAAAGACCCAAACCATTATAGCACAACAGTTATAAGAAAAATGATGGCATGTTACCTTAAAAATTAAAACAGACATCAAAGCATTGCCTGCATGTTCTGATGCTTGAAACACTTTTAATCTATTTTTCAAGTCGGTAATATAAATAAAACTTGAAAATATTTATAAGAAAACCCCAGGCCTTTGGGGCATAACTTCAGAAGTACATGTACAGAGTTCACTCAGACCCAGTATCTAGCTAGGGCTATGAAGTCAAGTAGCGGCTGGTTGTGGACAAAAATAAACTGGTAGAACCCAGTTGTTTGTTTGATTTTTTTTCTTTGCCCTTCTTTTTAAAAGGGCAAAAAGCCCTTAATTAGTCCATTATTTTAATATAATATCATTAATCTGGACTTCAAAATAAAAGAGTTAACTCCAAAGGTTACAAAGCCAGATAGGAAGGGGCTGTATTTGTAGTTCCTGGTTCTGTGTATACTGAATTTAGAGAACAGTCTGCAGCTTAGGAATTGACATAAAGAAAACAACTGAAACCAGAAACTTGATCTTAAATGTATTGAAGTGATAAACAAGCCAAATAAGATGACAAACCCAAGCAGGTTAAGAATTTAAATGCATGTGGAAGCACAGTCTACATATAAATTATTAGCAGTGTAAAATCCACTTTATACAGAAGTGAACCATCAAAGTAAAGGAAAAGACACTTTTGTAGTAGCTCAGTTGTAAATAAAAAAAACCATCAGAGCCTCCATTCTTAAATCCAGAGATCAACAGCAAAAGAGAAGCCAAGTATATTAATTGATTCAGAGGCAAAGGCCTTCAGGGAAACAAAGGAAGACAACCAGTGAAATAATCTGTTCTTTCATTTTTTTCTATGACTTATGACTAGCTGTCCTCTTGGAATGTGCTGCATGTATACAATATGAATCTATTCTGTGGAATGTTCCTTCAACATAACATAACAATCAACAGAGCAAGCAAAGTTTATTGTGCACCTGGGTATTCGGATTTATTAAGCAAGAAAATGATGGAACTATACTGGAAGGGATGAGCTCCATCTGAATGAAAATCAGGACAATCTGCATGCACAAAGAATTCAAGTGGCTAGAAGAAAACCTGAAGGCTAAAGACCTGGGAAAAAACCAAAGGTCTTGGAACAGCACATGGTTTGGGATAGTAGACTCTGTAGGGCTGAAGTCATAGCTATATGCCCTCAACCATGGGATAAAACAAACTGGTAACTCTCCAACTGTAAACAGCAAAGTCATCTCAGGGTGCTTCCAACCAAAAAGGGAGCTAAATGTAAAACATTCAAACAGAAGCTTCCATGTTTCTATACAAAGACTAAAACTGTAATACAAAATGATGAGATAAAGATCATAGAATCATAGAATGGTCTGGGTTGGAAGGGACCTCCAAAGGTCACCTAGTCTAACCTGCTCTGCAGTAAGCATGGGCATCCTCAACTAGATCAGGTTGCTGAAAGCCCTGTTGAGCCTCAACTTTAATATTTCCAGGGATGGGGCTTGATTTCAAATGAAAATACTACAAAGATAAAACAAAAGGTTGGCAGAAGGGAAACAATGAGTAGTTCTCTGAAGTTCAGGTGAAAAGTGACAGAAAGACAAGATAGGCTTATTTATTTTTTTTCACATGATTCCTCCAGCCTCCCAATAACACTTCTATTCCTTCAGCCTCCCCATAACACTTCTATTCCTCCAGCCTCCCAATAATACTTCTGCCCTTTTGCCCTTCACTGAAGTATATCAGATGGGACAAACACAAACACTAGAATCAAAACATTTTCTCTCTTAGACCATCTTTCAGGACTTCATTTCAAGCCTTAAGAGCTATCACTAATGCCAAAACATCTGTTTTTTACAATACTTATTGCTTAAGGAATGTACAGTCCAATATTGCATGGGCAATGAATCCCTTAAAATAATCTGTGTAATACGGTGGCTGTGATAAAAGAGCATTAGCAGTGTCTCACATCCTATGTTCAATTGCACAGTAAATAACATTTAAAACATTGATTTGTGAATAATTAACTGAAGGTGCTTTCAGACAGCAATTTCAAAACCACAGAATATGCAGCCACTGTAGAAGGTAGTCAGGACTGCTGCACTGGGAAAGGTGCTATAGGAATTTGTAAACTGCCGCCTCCGTTCTTCTGTACATACTCATTTGCACAGTGACTAGATTTTTAATGGAAGGATTGAAATTGAAAGTATTTTAAAGGCATGAAAAGATGACCACAGAAAATTTATAATTTTTATAGTCAGTGGTACACAAGTTACGACTAAAGACTTAAGAGAAATTCTCCATCAGGCAACTGCTAATGAAAACTGACAGTAAGCACAGATAAATCAAGAGAAAATATAAAACCAAAGGAAAAAAACCTCTCAAATATTCATTAAAATTCACTACTGCAATAGAGTAAAAGCTTACATTTATTTATAAATGCTTTTGACTTCAGTTCAATATCACAGTTACACAGAGCTTTTAAATACTTACACAGGAATTGAAACATTAAACAAGGAGATTAAAAGAGGATTTTAATTGCCACTTAAAAAGAATGTAAACCTGAAGTTCATTTATAGACAGCTTGGCATACAGCATTATGTTAAATTAAGAAGAAGCTTATAGCCAAAAAAAAAAAAAAAAAAAAAAAAAGTAGAATCAAAAAACATCTTCGGAGAAGAACAAAAGTTGGTCAAAAGGTACCGCACAGGTTCACTTCATGGAAAAGCTAAGTTTAAATAGGACTTCCCAGTGTGGAACAGAAACAAAGAGTCATCATGCTTGAAGTCTGCACACCGAAAGGGCAAGTAATAGAGGGAAGCTGCAGCTGGACACAAATTATTCTCACTGAGAGTAGATAAGCACCAGAACATGTTGCCCAGGGAAAACACATAACCACTGTCACTGGAAGATTTCCAAAACTAGATTGGATAAGGCCATCGGCAACTCAATCCATGTTTGACGTTAGTCCTGCTTTTAAGCAGAAGATTAGACTGAACAATCTCTTGAGGTGCCTTCCAACCTAAATTACTCTATGATTAGTGATTTCTTCTAGGACTGTTAATTTTTATCTTGTAGATGCTGGCAATCTCCTCAAGCATCAAATGACAGAAAGGATCTCTCAGAGGAAGAAGGAACAAGCACTTATTTGTGAAACAAGTTTTGTGTCTTGCTTCACATCATGAGAAAATTTTTATTATGTGACTTAGAAAACAGAACTTTTATTGTGTGACACTGTAGGAGGAAAAAAATAAATCAGTGTTGAATAATCCTAGGCATTATGGAACTGTGTGACACAGGAAAAGTGTGCTCTCAAGTATTGTCTCTTAGGTCTGCACCAATACTTTACATCCTGATCCTCCAGATTTGTAAGTGGATTCTTCTCTTACTCACAGGAAGCTTGTCTCCTATCATATACAGCAAGACACCTCATTCACACTTACATCTTTCAAGCTGACCCTTTGTAGTCACTGACTCCACTTATGTACTGGTAGATAAAGACTATCAGCAGAATGTACAAGGAGAGGAACAAAAGGAGAGGAGGTATGTGGATGATGGGTTGTGGAAAAAATAGCAAATCCAGTACAAGAACTGGCTTGCAGTTTCATATGTTCCACTTCATAAGGAAGAAAAAAAAATAAATTGAGACAGTTATTTTCAGCAACCAAACTGAGAATTATTGAAGTCTAATTAGATTTTTTCCCTGTTATTGAAATAAGAATGTAGGAAGGCAGGGAGGCCTTCAAACAGTATCCACCCTAGTGTGGACTTGTAGCTAAAGCATAAAAAAGTGAGGAAAAGGAAACAGAACCAATTAATAACTAAGAAATAAGCCAAATAGCAAAACCCATAACATTACTCAATGTTCATAATATTCAAGTGACATATTATATGATATTAATAATATAATATGCCATATCGTTAGCTTTCTTTTGGTGATAATCCACATTGATATTAGTTGTACACATTTGCTGAAATAAGTTTACATAATCGGTAATAGAATATATAAGCAACAGTATTTTTAAGGTTAATACTGCATTTTCCCTCCAACATATCTTAGATTCCTCTTCAGTTATCTGCCAAGTTAAGACTTAAGCAAGTCCAAGCCTTCCATCAGCAATTGATGATAAACATCAAAAGCAGGACTGCATGTCCTACACTGCTGTGGAACAATGGAAAAGCTGCCCCCCAAGCCCTTAAACAAAATTTCCTTCCTTTCAAGAGCGTTTGTTCCTCTGATTAATTTCCTTTTCCACATATACTAAAATTGTTTTAACAGATGTCAATAAATTCATATTAACATTTTCTCTTGACATATGTATTAGGGAATGGTAGAAATGTTTTCTAAAACTAACCAGCACAGAAGAGGAAGTAGCAAAAGCTTATTTTATATACTATGTTAAAGACAAGGATGAGTCCTTAATGCTAAATAAATTTGAAAGGGTAAAGATTTTTTAAAAGAGGAAAGTGTCTGAAGGAGAACATGTTTATGAATCTTATTTATTGGCATTTTACAGCGTTTTGAAATTATTTGCTGGAGCTACTTATTTAAACAAAAGAGAATTATAGATGAACACATACTTATAATGAAAACAGGACTTTCAGAGATACCTGCAAAACACTTGGGTGGGGATGAGGTGGAGATCCACCCACGGGTCCTGAGGGAACTGGCAGATGAAGTTGCCAAGCCACTGTCCATCATATTTGAAAGGTCATGGCAGACTGGTGAAGTTCCTGCTGACTGGAGAAGGGCAAACATAACACCCATCTTCAAGATGCGAAAAAAGGATGACCCTGGAAACTACAGACCAGTCAGCCTCACCTCTGTGCCTGGCAAGATCATGGAGCAGATTCTGCTGAAAGCTCTGCTAAGGCAAATGGAAAACAAAGCAGAGGTGATTGGTGGGAACCAGCAATGGCTACACCAAGGGCAGATCTTGCCTGACAAATGTGGTGGCTTTTTATGAAGAAGTCACAGTGACAGTGGACAAGGGAAGGGCAACTGATGTCATCTACCTGGTCCTGAGTAAGGCATTTGACTCTGTCCCACATGACATCCTGGTCAC
>VWZE01007661.1:29057-41540 GCA_013396675.1 Eubucco bourcierii | reverse complement strand
TGGCTGCTCCCTCCCTGGAGGTGTTCAAGGCCAGGTTGGATGAGGCCTTGAGTAACCTGTACTAGTGGGAGGTGTCCCTGCCTATGGCAGGGGATTGGAACTAGATGATCCCTGAGGTCCCTTCCAACCTTACCATTTTATGATTCTATGACATAATTAATTAAGAATGAATGCTAGTAGTTTTGTTGCACAACAGGGTTTCGAGGATTTATCTGTTAGCCTTTTTGGTCGTTTTTACTTTTAAAACGCAGGTGTTAAATATAAGATGGTACTTTCATATAGTTTTACAGAACAGAGTAAAAATGGAAGTGTAAACATCAGTGACTGCTGAAAAAAATGCTATGCTGCAGCAAGTTTTCTATTATGACTCCTCAGAATCTCAACTACAGCCCAAATTCCTCTCTTCAGCACTGTGACAGTGCATGTCTATGTGAAATCTACAAATGTGTTACCTTTTCATATCATACTGCATCCATGAAAATCTATCTGCCTAATATACACAAATGGTCTGTATCCATTTGAAGTGTCAAGTATAAGACAGAAACTTGTGTATATGCTTTAGGGATAAAAATGATGGAAATTCTCTGAAGAAGACTGATGATTTTAAGAGTTTCTAGTTTAAAAAATGTAAAAGCAATACAGAGAATTGAGAAATAGGAGGATGCAACCAACAGGTTAAAAAAAAAACCCAACATATGGATTAGTTATGCTCTGACAGACCTATCCAAAGGTTTCATACCATAAAAATCGCTCTTTACAGATGACTGATCAGAATCATGAAAGAATTCAAAGCCTTTTAAAAGTGATTCTAAGAAAGCCAATAGAATATACTTGTTTAGTATTTTTTTATGCAAGACACATGGTCATAAAAAGCATTCATAGAATCATAGAATGGTAAGGTTGGAAGGGACCTCAAGGATCATCTAGTTCCAACCCCCTGCCATAGGCAGGGACACCTCCTGCTAGTACAGGTCACTCAAGGCCTCCTCCAACCTGGTCTTGAACACCTCTAGGAAGGGAGCATCCACAGCCTCCCTGGGCAACCTGTTCCAGTGCCTCACCACCCTCACTGGAAAGAGCTTCCTCCTCACTTCGCTGATTCAAAACTACCTCGAATCAGTGAAGCAGACCGCAAGAAACTGAAGATATAACCAGTTTTTCTAGAAAAGGTATCTCAAGCACGAACCATTAGAGTAATAACAAGAAGTTGCACTATTCTCATATTCACCAGAATCTATACCCTTTTCCCAGAAATTTCTGATTCACAGTGTGTTTCTCTCAGACTTGCATAGTTTTAAATCCAAGCTTTTAAAGAACTTTAAACTTTAAGTTAAAGAACTTTAAGATTATATGTTGCTTTATAAAACTATCCTAAATAACTTCCATTTAAATTAAACAAACCCATCATTTTAAGACATAAAAGGTCAGGTCTTACCTAGCAGCTGATGAAAACAACAGCAAAACAGATTTTCTCTGTTTCATGCCAAGTACCCAAATATTTTTACATGTTTTTATAAAAGCTGCTCTTCTCTGCAGGAGGAAGCAGACTCAACAGAACTCAAACATGCTTAACAATTAATTCAAATCTATCTGTGTATAAGAGGACAGACATTACATTGTAATTTCTGACTTACAATATTACAGAAGGCACTGGAGAAAAATTATACAACCAAGGTAATGGTGAAGCCTGAATTTCCTTAGGGGTCTAACTCCAGAAAAAGATAACATCATCTAATAACACAAGTTTATTATTACCCTAAGAAAAGTCTTCATGCAAGGAAGAGGTACAGAAAGCCATATGCTTCCAATTTTTCATCACTAGTTTTCTCCCTTAATGAAAATCCACCATTTTGGAGTTCTGAATTTAAAATTGAAATGGGAAAAATTTCAAAGCTAAGCTCAGTTACTAACTGATCAGTACTGATAAGAAAAAAAAAAAACAAAAAACCAAACCCACACAACAATACAGTCAATAGAAAATACTCTTCATTTGTTACAGATGTAATAGGTGAAACTCAACCTTTGCACTAAGTTTCCAAATGAGGAAAACAGAAAAAAGCTTGGGTTCTGAAATAACATGTGTTTTTAATTCAGAAGAGCCACCCAGATGTTCTATATAAAAACGACACTAGACCTATTCTATGACAGCTTTGTTGTCTGATGTTTAAACATTTGAAAATTATAGGTCAATATTTTGTAAGGAAGTATTACTGTTCGATGATCTGATTGTCTAACCACCCAGACATTTATGTCTGAAAATAATATAGGATTTTCATACTGCTAATGAGTCTCGACAGATGGAATAGACTTGAGCTTTCTGGTTACTTTAAATAATCATTTGTCATCTAGACTTTTTGCATGTTCAAATTTATAGTTCAAATTCATGCAAATCAGTTCATAATTCTTTGCATGGAAATGTGTTAGCCCTTCTTCTGAAGTACTGAATAAAATCAATCTGACTTTACCGCTACCCAAAAAAAGAACATTTGAACACCCACACTTAGCAGTTTAAAAGTTTCTTCAGCTCAGTAACAGTCAAAACTTATCAAAGACAGAAAGAAAAACTTTAACTGAGCCAATCTGTATTTCTTCTTATTTTATAGCATTTAGATTTTCATATTTTCAGGCTATCAAAACATGAGTTTAAAAAAAAAAAAAAAAGAATCCCATAATACTGCATGGCAATTACATGAGTACCACATTTTTAAACTATATCAATGAAAAGGCATGGTGTATTCCAGGTTTACAGTGCAATTGCCAAGCACAGTTAAAATGGCTTCACAAAGAGAAAGTCCTGTTTAACTGATCTGATATATTTCTACAATAATTCACCCTCCCATTGGATGAAGGGAAGGCAGTGGATATAGGTTTCCTGGATTTTATTAAGGCTTTTGAAACTGCCCCTCACAGTATGCTCCGGAACAGTTGTCCAACTGTGAGACAAGTAGGTCCACCATGTGCTGGGGGAAGAACTGCCTGTAAGGCATGGCTCAAAGGGTTGTAGTGAATGTGACTACATCTGTCTGAAGGCTGGCCACCAGCGGTGTTCCTCAAGGTTCCATTCTCAAACCAGTCCTGTTGAATATTTTTATCAGCAACCTGGACGCAGGAGTTGAATGGTATCATCAGCAAACTTGCTAATGGTGTAAACTGAGAGGTCTAATTGTCTCTTTTAATGGGTAGGCCTTGCAAAGGGATCTAGATAGATTAGACCATTGGGCAATAGTGTAGAATTTTAAAAGTTTATTAATGATTTATCACTGGGATGAAATTTAACAAGTTGAAATGCCAGATTCCACACCTAGGATGGAGTAATGCTCTGTACAAGTACAAATTGAGAGAGGAGTGGTTGGAAAAGAGCCTGGCAGAAAGGGATCCTGGAGTGTTGGTCAACACAAGTCCCAGCAATGCTCTGGGAACCAAGAGGGCAAACAGCACCCTGGGGTGAATCAAACACAGACCAAACAGCCTGTCAAAAGAGGTGATCAGGTGCAGCCTCAGGCTGAGTACTGTGTGCAGGTCTGGGCTCCACAATTTAAGAGGAATGTGAAGGTCTTTGAATGCATCCAGAGGAGGGCAACAAAGCTGGTGAAAGGCATGAAAGCAATATCCCATGACTCTGAGCTTGTCTAGTTTGGAGAAAAGGAGGCTGAAGGGCAACCTCATCACTCTCTAAAAGCTTCCTGAGGAGCGGAAATGGAGAATGATGTGTTGATCTCTTTTCCCTGACATGCAGTAACAAAATGTGTAGGTATGGAGGTTTAGGTTGTCATTAGGAAGCATTTTTTTACCAAGAGGGTCGTTAAACACTGGAATTGGTTTCCTAGAGCAGGTCAGTGTTTAAAGAGGCATTTGTATCATGTGTATCAGGCAGTTGGACTAGATGGTCATTATAGGTCCCTTCCAATTGAAATTATCTATCCTATTCTATTAACAGTATAGATTTATTTGAGGTAAGAGAATTTAGTGTTTTCAAATTATTTCCAGTATTCACTGGAAGGTAAATTGAATGAATAGAATAGCTATAACTGTTCTATTAACTACAAATTAACAGAGTTAACAAATTTGATTTCCAGAATGAAACATTTTTAAACAAAATGTACACCTGCAATGTATATTCTGGACTTTATGCCCTTCATTAAACCTTTTAGACAAAATTCCAGCTCTTTTTACAGATGCCATTACTTTAAAGTTACCAATTTAAAATTTGTCACGTAACAGCTATTTCCACTTCAGTTAGCTAAAATTTGACCCTGCTACTTCAGAGAGAACTCACTATAATCACAGTAAGCTCTATTTTCTCAAATCTGTACAAATGAAACATTGGCTTTTATAAGAGACCTAGTGCTAAGTATTTTTAATACATTGCTGAAGTTTCTATTAGGTTTTTCGTTCTGGGAGAACTGCAGATGGAAAGACTTAGCCACCAGACAAACAGCATCAAAATGGAGCGCGAAAGAGAAAAGCATGGGAACACCTACACTCAAGAATAAAAATAATTGCTGCTATGTAAGTATTTTCACAAGTGATGAATTTTAAAAGGATCTCAATCAAATTTCTTATCTTAATTATCTTTTATAAGTTACTGTCATTATTTATTTGAAAGAACCAAGAACAAACTTCATACAAATTTTCTTCAGCAAAAGTAATGCGAGGAGACACAAACAAAAGAAGTGTTACCAGTTGCACTTTAGTGCTTCCATGAACAGTTATTAACTGTACCACTTATTGGCACAGAGGATATGTCCTCACTTACCATAATAATACAGATAGAAGACTCAGTTAACATTTCTCACTGTCAGCAACGCGAGTAATGATGGCAAACAGAAAAAACATTCTAAGTAAGTCACCCTGACAATAAAGTCACAGCTGTACTATTCATAAAAATCACAGAAACTGAGAAATAGTTTCATTAACATGACATTGGAAAATTTTTGTATTATTTTTATAAATAGCATGTGTATCTCATTAGTTTATGTTGGATTATGCATAAAAATCAAGGGTAAGAAGAGTCAAAGTGGGAAAGGCAAAGGAATTATGCAGATAAAATGGCAGAATACTTTCAGCTAAATTAGCAGTTACATGCCTGGCAATGCTACAGATCTTACACGAAAAATAAAAAGATATTATCACTTTAAAAGTTACTACTGGAAAAGACAATGCAAAAAGGATGTGGCAATGCAGGGCCATAGAGTTTTCATACTAGAAAACTCTTCCCATAGGTTCGCAGTTGTAGCCTCCAATTTTCAGAAAGCCTGGAACAGGAGTATTCACCTGAGTAGTGAAGTTCAAGACTTGCAAAAACATATATACAGGGACTGCTCACCATAAGTTTCGCCGTGCTCAGTACTTAATACGTCCCTCCAGTGAATAGCAAATAACTACCATGAGAAGTGATGTAACACTACTGAAAAGTTTCGTCAGTAGCTTCTAGATCAAGCCTTTTTGTGTGTCAAAACAGCAGAATCCTTTAGCTCAAAGTTAATCAGTCTAGGGACTGCTGCTGCTGCATCTCCCACATCTACTGGAAAAGGTGTGATTTGGTTCCATTCATCATGAAGTGCAAGAAATAGAGGTGTTACTTGAATGAAAATCCAAATACAGTTCACTTGATACCTTCCATCAAGCAAAAAAAAAAGTATTTAGGGTTAGTTAGCCACATTTACAGAACCCTTACTACAAAAAACACTGAATATAAGAAAAGCAAATACTTTCATAGGCATCTGAAGAAATACCTTAAATAAAATGCTATATAGAGAGGCAAAATACTAATACTGCTGAACTATTACCACGTGAACTCTGGCACTATCAACTATAAGGTGCAAGACTGCTATTCAGTTTAACATTTCCTGAAGTACAGTGTTAGGCTCTGCTATACTAAGCAGGTTGGGCTGTTTGGGTTGTTCTGTTGTCATGAAACAAAAGCTATTTTCTGACATTGTAACCAGTCATGCAATTCTCAAAAATAGAGGCCTACACAGTTATTTACTGGAACAGTGTTAGATTCTTGAATTGCTTGGTAATAAAGCAGTGTATCAAAACAAGTCAAGGAATTTTATAAAAATAAATTTAACTGATGTAATATAAACTAAAAAAATAAACCCCAAACAATACCTACAGTAAAAGTAAAATAAAAATTTTGATCACTCTTCATGGTTATATCTAACAACACTTTTCCAATTAGGTGAAAAAAAAAACTATGCTGCATTCCTTTAAAACTTTAAATAAACCACAGATGAAATCATTCCAAATTAAGCACAGAAAAAAACCCAACAAAACACCTACTAACTTGTCTGAAGTTCATTCATATTTCATAGTTTCCTTGCAATCAATTTTAAATGGTTTACAACAATGAAATAACACTTTTTAACAGCCACATTTAGAAAATTACCACAAAAATAATATTAAGAAATTAGAAGTTTTAATCATAGCCAGAAATGCTGAACAGGTGAAGACAAACTATACTCAAGAGCAGGGGAAAAAAAAAAAAAAAGAAATCATAATTAAAGTCAAATCAAAAGCAGTAATCAGAGGAGTAAGGGCACAAACTGTAGATCATTATCTCTCCAAAATTTAGTAAAAATTAAACTTCTGCAAACAAGGCATTATCTGACTTCTATTTCATGGTTCACTTCTGTCATGAAGGCCGACAGCTGCCATCATATTTTCTACAACAATAACCTTCTGTTACATATAGTTTAGCATCTTCTGCTTCTCCTTCTGCCTAATTGCCATTTTTCAAAGACACCTGCTACAGAACAGGTTGCCAGAAATCTCTAAAGCCACCTTCTGTGTGCTCTTAGCTCCATTTTTCATGGGATTCCTATGTGAAGGAAAGTGCAGCTTTTCATTTTATACACAACTTTGTGCAATTACTGCAGGCAAACTTCTTCATAATTCATAGGTGGTGTACTTCCTTTGACAGATTACATGTATTATACATGTAATTTTTCTACCTATGAATCAATTTCAGAATAACTAAACTCTATGGATTCATTCAATTTTTCCTTCTAATTATCAAATTTCTTCCCCTCTAACCTCAAAGTTCACTCTAGAAGTACTAAGTCTTACAGTATGATTCTTGTTGACTTTGTGCAGTAGTTCAGGACATAAACTTTATCCACATGCAACAGATAATTCTGGTGCTGGTAACAATTCTATTATAATGTGTAACACATGGAGCAAAGGTAAAAACAAGTACAATCTCATCATAAGATGCAGAAAATAACATAAAAAGGACATAAGAACTCTAACTGACAAATAAAATTTTCTTAAGTCCATTGGAAAAGACCTCTGAGATGAAGTCCAGTTGCTGAGACCTAACACCACCATGGCCATTAGACTATGTTCCAAAGTGCCATGTCTTCATCTTTTTTAATACCTCCAAGGATGGAGACTCTACCACTTCCCAATTCCAATGCCTGACCACTCTTTCAGTAAAGACATTTTCCTGTTATCCAATCTAAATCTCCCCTGGTGCAAAATCATGAGGCGACTTCCATACTGTTAAAAGCTGAGGGGTTTTTTTGTTTGTTTGGTTTGTTTTAGACTGGGAGCTTTTTAAAGAGAAAGTTAATAGAATGGTTTATTAAACTTAAATGTTGCTATGAGGTATTGTTCCATGATTCATTAATTTCTGTCTTTTGACCTACGTGTTTCATTACATTACTGTCCACACCTTCATTGCTCTTCAAGAATTCCTACACCTTGCTAGGGGAAGTCAGAAATTTTAAGATTTTCTACTCAGACATAATAAATAGAAAGTATGATTCATTTCCAGATCTGTTGATTAGCCTGCAGGCTTGTCAAAATGCTTAGATTCAGGGAGATAGATTGTACTTCCAATTCAGGCAGAACTAACACCCACAGCAGACATATTTTTCTTCTCATCTTTTTATAAATTTTGATTGTCTAACTTAAGTTCTCTGAGTAGCTAAATTAACAAAGTCTGACTTTCCCTAACTCTGTCTTGTACGATTCATACACTGTGTTCAATAACAAACACTGCAAACCTCTGTCCTTCCTTCAACTAAGATTCTAACAACAGTATGACCTTTCTTACACAGCTGCCTGGTTTTATGACACCGCCATAGCATTTTATGCTTAGCATTTTGTCAGATTTTGCAGAAACTGGCTAGAAGATTCAACAGACACAGGTACAAACACACACAGATGAGAAGTTTCCCTGACTTTGGAAACTGTGGTGAAAAATGTAATACATTAGGACTTCACAACAGCAAAGAAACACCTACAACCTAATCTGCACTGCTATTCTCATCCTGCCCTCCTGATTGAGCCATTACATATACGGAATGTGCTGACCTGGAAGTCAAACTCAGAGAAAAGACATTGCTCCACAGAAATGCCATCGATACTGTAGTCAATGTTCATTAAAAGAAAACATAGCCATTGTTGGTATTGACAATTCTATTAGCCCTTTATTTCACTGGTGATTTTTCCCAACAATCCAAAGCACTTTTTCTAAGTCTATGCAGTGTGGAATATTAAAGGATTGGTATGAGAAGAAGTTGCACTTTTTTGCTGACATTAATGCAGAAGTATAATAAACATGTTCATTGCGGGTTGGACTAGATGACCTTTTGTCCTCCCTTACAACCCAGACCATTCTGATTTTACCATTTACCACCTCATGAAATTTACTTAGGAAAATAAAATTATTTAAAGAGCAAACAAAAATCCCAATTAATATAGTTTGTTTTTTTTTTATTTTAGATGAACCTATTAATGTTTTAAACTTATGAGAGAATCACCAATAAAAGTAGAATTTAGGATTTCTATTTCTATGCTTGACAGCTAACACCAGCACTTTAAGTTGTACTCATAGCATGGGTATGAGCATTCTATGTACTCATAGAAGCGACCTTTAAAAATCAGCTAGTCCAACACCCCTGCAGTAGACAGGGACATCCTCAACTAGATCAGATTGCTCAGAGCCTCATCAAGCCTGACCTTGAATATCTCCAGGGATGGGGCCTGCACTATCTCTATGGGCAACCTGTTACAGTGTCCTGCCACCCTCACTGTAAAGAATTTCTTAAAGTCCAATCTAAATCTACCCTTATCTAGTTTAAAACAATTGCTCCCTGTCCTAGTGCTACAAACCCTTGTAAACAGTCCCTCCTCAGCTTTCTTGTAGGCCACTTTAAGGTCTCTCCTGAGCCTTCTCTTCTCCAAACTGAGAAGACCCAATTCTCTTAGCCTGTCTTCATAGGAGAGGTGCTCCAGCCTCATCATATGAGGTCATTGTCCTTTTAAAAAAATCCACTAGAAAGGAGCCAGACATTTTATGTCTGGATTACAAGCAAACAAACAAAAATAAAACAAAACCAAAACCCACCAAAAAATACCAACCAAAAGCCCCAAGAACAAACAAACAAAAAATAATGCTGTATTTGAGATCACAGTTGTGGGAGGTCAGATCTATGCTTTGATTATGTGGCCACATTACCTCCACATTAGGAATATATCACCGTCTTATTACTAGCAGATAGTTTATTTGGGTAATTGAGACAGATGGAAGCAGCAGCTACAGTTAAGTGTCCCTTCTTTTTAAAGTATGTGCATTCTCAATAGCAATTAAACAGCATGTTACATCTCATTAACAAAATAACTTTCAGCATTTAAATGTTTATCTGAATTTATTTTTAATTGCAGTGTCATCCTGATCACGGAGCTACTAAAATAAAGAAATTACAGATTCCAAAAGAACCATCTCAAGTCATTTGGTGTAGTATCTATACAGAATCAGAGTGCTAATGAGAAAGAATTACAAGAAGACTGCCTTCTCTGAAGTGAATCCTGCTGCTGCTCTCCACAGCAAATTAACTGTTCCCTTGGAGAACAAACCTTGAAATCTGACCGTAAGTGTGACGCAAGCCAGTTTCTACAAGAAGACTGAAAGATCTAGTTTTATAGTCACACAAAAAGACCAGAACATACAAAACTACTTAAAAATGTATATACCACAGTGACTGGAAACTGTCAGGAAAATTACTTAAGAGGGAAAAATAAAACACTTTATCTACTAGGGATGGAAGTTACTAAGCTTTGATCTATCAGAGAAATTAGGTTTTGAAATAGCCCTGTAGTCCTAGTAGGATTAAAAAAGAACAGACATAATAAACAACAAACTCCCCAAATAAACACACACAAACTTTCCTAAAATTGAAACAGAATTTGATCATATTTTGAAATAATAACCTAAAGAATCTTTTCCTTACTGAAAGCCATTTCCTTCTTGCTCTAAAGATACACACTGTATTCATGTCAATTTTCTGGGAAAAGAAACCCACCCAACCCAAACCAACCAAATTAAAAAAAACAAACCCGAGTACCAAATTTGACATAATTCCAATGTAAATCTCTTGTCAATCACAACCTGTCTTGGCCTATCTAGTAGTTTATTTTGTGCACTGCTTGAAGACTCTAATACTAATATTGCTGACTTGTGGCTGCCTAACTGAAAAGCCAGGATATCCAAAAATATCATAATCCAAGATATCAAGCTATCATTTTCCAGTAGGTAAAACTTCTAAGTGTTCCAATACTAGGTAACCACCAGGTGAACTGTCTGGAAGACTTGAATTCCTCATGGATTTTTCTTTAGAGTATTTTACTACAGAATACAAGAACTGGAAACTGAGATGCAAGAGAATTAAAAAAACAAATAAAATAACACCCCCCCCCCCAAAAAAAAAAAAANAAAAAAAAAAAAAAATACCCCCCCCCCCCAAAAAAAAAAAAAAATTTTTAACATTCATATACTGAATGTGAAACTGCAATCGTTCTATATTAGGAAATTAAAAAAACACCACTGTGTACATCGTACCCATTTCAGTATGTGTATGGGAATCATCTTTTTCTTTCTTTTTTTTTTTTTCCTCCTTCTTCTTTGCCCTTTTTTTTTTAACTTCAGTTCAATTTCAATACACTCATCATTTGGTATGCAGCATAGTAGCTTGTGCACGAATATGTATTAGAGAAAATTGTCTTGAGTATTCTATTTGCATTCCTCTAAAGTTAGAAGAGTGGAAAAAAAAGAGATTCTGGATAAGGTATGCACATGGTTCCAGGTTTTACAAAACTTTAACTGGCAATCAAGGAAAATAAAAATTCCCAGCTCAGTCAAATGAGATGTGAAATTCTGAAACAACTAGATAATGAAATGCACTGCCTTTCCATATGCATATACCTGAAGGCCAAACACCAAACATCTTCAAAGGGCAGTAATTGCCCATAAGTACATTGTTTCCAGTTGTCATTGTCATTAATAAAGGAAATTAATTGTCATTAATAAAGGAAATTTGAATAAAGGAAAATTGAATTTTGTAATAAAATATTGTACCTACAAGATCTTTAGTTACTAAGTCAGGTGGATCGGTGACAGCTACTTTAAGTGTTCATCTGCATCAAGTGATCTGAAGCCACTAAAACAACTTAAAATTGAACAAAAATCCATTTACAATTGTTACTGACGTTACAAGGAGACAGTGTTCCCAAGCTACTTGACAATCATTACACATACTATTAAAAACTAATATTGTAGATATTTATTACATTGAGATTTTGCTTCAAGAATCCTTAAAGACCATATTTCCTCTCCAACTATGCACTATAAATCTAAAACACCTAAACATGAAGTCTGTTGGTAGCTCTGTTAAATTCTATTCTGTTTAATTTTGAAGTCATTACAATAATAAAAAAAAACATATTTTGATCAAAACACAGTTTTGTTCGTACATTTCCATTCAACTTTCTAAGCTGCCACTCTTCTGAAGGTGAAAACCAACTTCCATATGTGCCTTGTAAAGTGAAAATCTAATCAAGTATTTGTGTGTGCTGTTAAAAGTATACATCCCATATTTAATCTTTCATTTAAAAACAAAAAAAAAGGGTAAACAAAAAATAACACCACAAGAACTTTTCCGTAAGTGGGCCATCCAGTTTTGTTTCTCCTTCCATCTTACAAAACATGAATGTGTTGAAGAGACCAGACGCACAAATATTGTTCATTACAACAAACAATGAATGGATTGAATTTTCCTTTGAAGTTTCTCCTTCTTTTCACAAATAAAACCCCACAATATAAAATAAAGAAGTAATTTTGCAGTTTTCATTTATTTCACTGAAGTTTTGTCAGCATTTTATAACAAATTACATAGAATTACCAAAAGGCAACAATTAAATGAGGAGTATTTGTGATTAACAAGATTTAGTCAACCCGAATGTTTAAAAATCACAACTTGCTCTTCCACTAGTAACAGTTTGTGTAGTGTAAAGGAAGTCCACAACAACCCCATGCAGAGCTATAGGCTGGGGTGGGAGTGGCTGGAGAGCAGCCACTGAGGGTGATTGACACCTGCCTAAACATGAGCCAGCAGTGTGTCCAGGTGGCCAAGAAGGCCAATGGCATCCTGGCCTGCATCAGGAATAGTGTGGCCAGCAGGAGCAGGGTGGTCATTT
>VWZE01007661.1:11264-28888 GCA_013396675.1 Eubucco bourcierii | reverse complement strand
TCACTGAGAGAGTAATTTGTCACTGGAATGGGCTGCCCAGGGAGGTGGTGGAGTCGGCGTCCCTGGAGATGTTCAAGGCGCATTTGGACGTGGCACTTGGTGCGATGGTCTAGTCTTGAGGTCTGTGGTGATGGGTTGGACTTGATGATCTTTGAGGTCTCTTCCAACCCTGGTGATACTGTGAAGTGGCAAAAGTGAATTAAAAAAAATAAGGCAATGAACTACAGCAGCCCAGTAACTTACCCGCAAGGCTTCAATAACAAGGTCTCGTGCTTCTAGTTCTCCTTCCATTACACTCAAAAGCATTCGCAATTCTGGTTTGCTCAAGCTGTCCACATCAAACTCTATTTTCTGTAAGAAAAAAACAAAATATATTGATGAACAACCACGGGGACTGAAACAATTTAGCAAAATCAGAGGGCGAAGGAAGGCAAGAGATGGTGGAAGAACCTAAACCACAGTGCATGTATTTCAGTGTAACCTCTGCCTCATTTGCAAACATTTAATATCTTTACCAATGATGTGGATGAGGGAATTGAGTGCACACTTAGTAAGTTTGCAGCTAGTGGGAGTTTCTGGACAGGTTGGATTGATAAACTGAGGTCAGTTGTACAAGATTTAACAAAGTCAAGTGCCAGGTCCTGCACTTGGGTCACACCAGCCCCATGCAATGCTGCAGGTTTAGGGCATAGTGGCTGGAAAGTTGCCTGTCAGCAAAGGACTTGGGGTGCTAGTTGGTAGCCATCTAAATGTGAACCAACACTGTGCACAGGTGGCCAAGAAGACCAACAGCATCCTGGCCTGTATTGGATCAGTGTGGCCAGCAGGAGTATGAAAGTTATTGTGCCTTTGTACTTGGCACTGGTGAGACTATACCTCAAATATTGTGTTCATTTCTCGGTGCCACAGTACGAAAAAGACATTGAGGTCCTGGAGCACATCCAGAGAACAGCACTGAGGCTAGTGAGGGCCTTGGAGAGCATGTCATACAAGTAGTTGCTGAGGAAGCTGGGGTTGTTTCTTCACTAAAAAAGAAGTCAGGTATTGGAACAGGCTGCTCAGGGAAGTGGTGGAATTACCATCCCTGAAAGTGTTCAAGAAACTTTGGGACGTGTTTTAAGGGCCATGGTGGTGTTAGGTTGACAGTTGGACTTGATGATCATGGAGGTCTTTTCCAACTGAAACAATTCTATTTGCAATTCACAATGGTTAAAATTCAGTCAAAGGTTGTTTGTAAAATGTGGGTAGCCAAACAGAGCCCACACATAAGCATGCAGGCATCCAGGCAACTGGTTGCAATGAGTGTGGGAGCCTGGAACTTGAACTTGAGGGTGGCAGAGACACTGTCTGCATTAGGTGCGAGCAGATCAATGGTCTGCTTAACCTAGTAACTGAACTGAAGGATGAAGTAGAAAGACTAAGGACTATAAGGGAATGCGAAAGGGAGTTAGATTTGTGGTACCAGGCTCTGCAGACCTCCTTAGCAGAGGGAGGTGACACAAGAAACAGGAAGCAATGGATACAGGTGCCTGTCAGAAGGAACAAGGGAAACCCCTTCCAGACCCCCTCACCTCCTCAGCTGCCCTTGCACAACAGATATGGGGTGCTAAAGGTTGGGGTTGAGGTGATTTTGGAAGCTGAAGTAACACCATCTAGAGGGACTGACTAATGCAAAGCAGTCGCCCCCATTGCATCAGAACTTGTACCCAAAAAAAAAATAAAAATAGAGGAAGGGTAATTGTTATTGGCGATTCACTTCTGAAAGGAACAGAGGGCCCCATGCCAGCCAGACTCCTCCCACGGGGTAGTCTGCTGCCTCCCTGGGGCCTGGGTCAGGGATATTACCAGAAGGCTGCCTAATGTAGTACAACCCTCTGATTACTATCCCTTGTTGGTTATGCAGGTGGGAAGTGATGAAGTCAATACCAGAAGTCTAAAAGCAATCAAAAAAGAGACTTCAGAGCACTGGAAAAAGTAGTTGATGGATTGAGGGCACAGGTAATCTTTTCATCAATACCCTCAGTTGCAGGTAGGAATGCTGAAAGGAACAGGAAATCATGCCTGATTAACAAGTGGTTCAGAGGCTGGTGCCACCAACAAAATTTAGGGTTCTTTAATCTTGGGGAACTTTATATAGTTCCGGGTCTGCTAGCGACAGACGGGGTACATCTGTCCCAAAGTGGGAGAAAGATCCTGGCACATGAGATGGTGGGGCTTGTTGAAAGGGCTTTAAACCAGGTTGGAAGGGGGAGGGGGTTAAACACAGCAGTACTAGAGATGAACCAAAAGAGGCTGAGGGTGGTAAGCCAGAGATAGGGGTAAAACCAGCAGCTCAGCTAAAGTGTATGTACACTAATGCACGCAGTATGGGTAATAAACAAGAGGAGCTGGAAGCCTTGGTAGAAAAGGAAAACTATGATGTTCTTACTATCACAGAAACTTGGTGGGATGACTCACACAACTGGAGCACTGTAATCAATGGCTACAGACTCTCCAGGAGAGACAGGTGAGGGAGAAGGGGTGCAGGAGTGGCCCTGTATATTAGGGAGGCTCTGGACATAATGGAAGTAGAGATTAAGGATGATTGAGTAGCTGGAGGTTGCATCAAGATCACTTGCCCTTGTTCTTGTTGACGACTTTAACCTGCCAGACATCTTCTGGGAATTTAAGACTGCAAAGAAGAGGCAGTCTAGAAGGTTCCAAATGTATGAAGGATAGCTTCCTAGCCCAGCTGTTACGTGAGCCTACCAGGAGTGCAGCCCTCCTCAACCTGATGTTCATAAATAGAGAGGGGCTAGTGGGAGATGTGGTGGTTGGAGGCTGCCTGGGGTACAGTGACCATGGAATAACAGAGTTTTCAATATACAGTGAAACCAAGAGGTGCATCAACAAAACCTCCACACTGGACTTCTGAAGGGTAGACTTCAACTTATTTAAGGAACTTACTCTGAAAGTTCCCTGGGAAATAGCCCTTAAAAAATGAAGGGGTCCAACCAGGCCAGAACTGCTTCAAGAAAGAACTCTTGAAGTTGCAGGAACAGACTGTGCCATTGTGCTGGAAGATGAGCTGACAAGGGAGACCGACAGACTGGATGGGCAAGGAGTTTCCAAAAGAAATAAGGGAAAAAAAGAGAGTGTATCACCTTTGGAAAAAAGGGGAGGTATCCCAGGAGAGTTTAAGGATGTTGCTAGGTCTTGTAGGGAAAAAAATTAGAGAGACAAAAGTCCATTTAGAACTTAGACTGGTCACTGCTGTAAAGGAGAATTAAAAAATGTTTCTATAAATATATTAATGGTAAAAGAAGAGGAAAGGACANCCATCATTTATCAACACTCCTGGCTCACTGGAGAGGTCGCTAATGACTGGAAGCTGGCCAGTGTGATGCCTACNTGAAAAGGTAGAGGTACTTAACACCTTCTTTGCTTCAATCTTTAGTAATGGTACAGGTTGTCTCCAGGACAACTGGCCTCCTGAACTGGCAGGTGGAGCCAGGGACCAGTACAGTCCCCCTGTAATGCAGGAGGAAGCAGTAAAGGTACTTGCTGTGTCACTTGGATCCTCACAAGTCCAAGAACAGATGGGATCCATCGTGGGGTGCTGCAAGAGCTGGCAGATGAGCTGGCCAAGCCACTCTCCATCATTTATCAACACTCCTGGCTCACTGGAGAGGTCGCTAATGACTGGAAGCTGACCAGTGTGATGCCTACCCACAAGAAGGGCTGGAAGGAGGAACCAGGAAATGACAGACCTGTCAGCCTGACCTCAGTGACAGGCAAGGTTATGGAAGAGGCTATCTTCAGTGCAATCACACAGCACCTACAGGATGGCCAAGAGATCAGGTCCAGCCAGCACGGATTTAGGAGGGCCAGGGCGTGCCTGACCAACCTGATCTCCTTTTACAATCAGTTACCTGCCTGGGGAATGCAGGGAGGGCTGTGGATGTAGTCTGCCTGGACTTCAGCAAAGCCTTTGACATTGTCTGCCACAAGCTCCTGGTAAAGTTGGCAGCTCCTGGCTTGGACAGATTCACTCTGATATGGGTCAAGAACTGGCTGGATGGCTGGGCCCAGAGTGGTGGTGAATGGTGCCACATCCAGTTGGCAGCTGTCACTAGTGGTGTCCCCCAGGTATCAGTGTGGGGCCTGATCCTGTTCAATATCTTTATCGACAATCTGGACCAGGGGATTGAGTCCAGCATCAGTAACTTTACAGATGACACCAAGTCAGGAGCATGTGTCAAACTGTTGGAGGGTAGGAGGGCTCTGCAGAGGGACTTTGACAGTCTGGATGGGTGAGCAGAGGTCAGTGGGCTGAGATTTAACAAGGTTAAGTGCAGGGTTCTACACTTTGGCCACAACAATCCCAAGCAGTGCTACAGGCTGGGGACAGAATGGCTGAGANGAGATGTTGAGGTACTGGAAAGTGTCCAGAGTAGGGCGGTGAAGCTGGTGAGGGGCCTGGAGCACAGCTCTGTGAGGAGAGGCTGAAGAAGCTGGGGGTGTTTAGCCTGGAGAAGAGGAGGTTCAGGGGTGACCTCATCGCTCTCTACAACTACTTGAAAGGAGGTTGTAGTCAGGTGGGAGCCGATCTCTTCTCTCAGGCAACCAGCAACAGAACAAGGGGACACAGTCTCAAGTTGTGCCAGGGGAGGTTTAGGCTGGATATTAGGAGGAAGTTCTTCACAGAGACACTGATTTGCCATTGGAATGGGCTGCCCAGGGAGGTGATGGAGTTGCTGTTCCTGGAGGTGTTCAAGGAAAGACTGGATGAGGCACTTAGTGCCATGGTCTAGTTGATTGGTTAGGACTGGTTGATAGGTTGGACTGGATGATCTTGGAGGTCTCTTCCAACCTGGTTGATTCTATTATAACACACTAACTGACCTCAATACTTATAGATTTGAAACACAGACATATCAGCATCCTAATTATGGGTTCCTTAAAGATTTGTAACTGTTGAGGTTATTTGTATTATTTGTAGTAAAGTCAAAATTAATAGTCTGAAATTAAAAGCCCTCCAGTACGACACTATTACAAATTCTTTACTGTTGAAAGGAATTGATTCTGCAAAGTCTTGTGTATGACAAAAGTAAATAGTAAAAATAATAATCTTGTAACTAACAGTTCCCTCAAACAGTGAAGCACAACTTGTGAAAAGATGTAGAAGTTTTATCTCTGTGCTTTCTTCAGTCCCATTTGTTTAGGCTTAACAAGCAGCTAGCAAGCTGAGTTAAGTCTGAATTTGAGCCCAGCAAGAAAGAAATTCATACTGATGAATAAGATGGCTGAGCACACACAGAGATGTGTGTGAGACACCTGTGACACACACATACTATGTGTTGAGAATATCAGCGTGGCTTCTGTAAAACCACATCCACCTCACAAAGCGCTACATACAACTGTTTAACAATGTCAATAGACACATAAGTAAGGGGAGCCACTGGACAATAATATATCTAGATTTTCAAAAGGTTTTGGACAAGGTTCTATATAAAATATTGTTACAGAAACCCCTATCCAAGAGCACTGGGTGAAAAGACACTTCAAGGACAGGAAGTAAACATTATGGATAACACACTTTTCAGGATGGTGACAGGGAAGCAGTGGGGCATCTCTTGGGACCAGCTTTATTCAACTTCTGCATGAATAACCTGGAAAAAGGATAGAGAAGTGCCACGATCATCATATGAAAGCTGGCACATAACTCCTCACTTAAGAGGTTAACATTCTCATTTTCCCACTATAGAAAACCCTGTTAAACCCAAATCTCAAGTACTGCATTAAGTCCTTACTTAGAGTTACAGAACTGGCCAACAATAGGACAAAGAGAGAAGGAGCAGCTGCTATATGAGGAAAACCTAAGAAGGTTGGAAGTCTTGATCTTGCAGGCAGGGATTGGGGAATATTATTAATATTTATAAACCCACAAAGAGAGTAGATAAGATTAATACAATCTCTTGTTCACCAATATACACAAGTAACACATACTGAAACTAGAAGAGGGTAATTTTAAGGGAGATAAAGTAATATTTATTCCATGCACTAGATACAGCTGATCAGCTTGATTTCCAGTATGCTATTCACAAGGGAAATGGGCAAGTCCCTGCCGTGATGTAGATGTGCCTCCCAGCAAAGCCCTGAGATGCAAACATTCAGCTACCTTTAGTATGAAGGAATCAGTTGCCAAATTAGCTGAACTGTGTATCTGGATATACCACCAATTTTCTAAGAGTCTGCTTAGCTAGGAGTTTAACTTCATCACAGGAAAATTAAAGCCAATGCCATTTCTGCTTTCCTAAGACCAGAAGAATGAAATACAGTTGTTCTTCCCACAGGCTAGAAGGTCATACATCAAACCTACAAGAAAGTTACAACTATTTAAGATTTACTCTGCATATTCCATTTTTACGTTGTACTTAAAACACACAGAGGTGCACAATTGGTTGGTGAGAACTGTATGCTAGAACTTTATGATTTGCATTTGATGTACTGGATTGAGCTACTTTGTCTATGTGAACACCATGGATCAAGAGGAACAATGATTTCTGTTAAGCATAACTGTTTCATAGACAGGGCCATCCACTCTAAACGCTATTTCTAGACTGAACAGTTACACTCTATTTTTTGCTGCCTAGGTCAGCTATTCCTCTAATTGTAAAGGTACATTTTACCCTCCATGTCAGTAAAGGTACATTTTACCCTAACCAGCTCCTCTGAAGGTTGTTTTCCAACTATGGCAACCTCTTATCATAGAATCACAGAATGTCAGGGGCTGGAAGTGACCTCAAAAGATCATCCAGTCCAACCCCTCTGCCAGAGCAAGATCACCTATACCAGATCACACAGGAACGTGCCCAGGCAAGTTGTGAATATCTCCAGAGAGGGAGTCTCCACAACTCCCCTGTGCAGCCTGTTCCAGTCTTCTGTCACGCTCACAGTGAAAAAAAATCCTCCTCATGTTTACATGAAACTTCCTATGCCTCGACTTACAGCCATTGCCCCTTGTCCTGCACTGGACATCACTGTGAAGAGCGTAACTCCATCCTCCTGACACTCACCTTTTACATATTTATAAACATTGATGAGGCCACCCCTCAGTCTCCTCTTCTCCAAGGTAAAGAGCCCCAGCTCCCTCAGGCTTTCCTCCTAAGAGGGATGTTCCATTCCCTTAATCATTTTTGTGGCTCTGCGTTGGACTCTCTAAAGCAGTTCTACATCCCTCTTGAACTGGGGGACCCAGAACTGAACACAGTACTTCAGATATGGCCTCACCAGGGCAGAATAGAGGGGCAGGAGAACCTCTCTCAATCTACTCACTACATCACTTCTAATACACCACAGAATGGCATTTCCCCTCCTGGTCACAAGAGCACATTGCTGGCTCATGGTCAACCTCCCATCAACTAGGACTCCCAAATCCTTTTCCCCTTCGCTGACTTCCAACAGATTGGTCCCCAACCTGTACTGATCCCTGAAGTTGTTCTTTCCCAGGTGCAAGACTCTACACTTGCCCTTGTTGAATTTCACTAAATTTCGCCCTATCAATCTGTGGATGTACATAAAGTGGTAAGTTACTAAGTATATACAGTTCCTCATGTAATCTAGTGTCAGCACACTAGATTTTACCCTATAGATTGCAGATTTCCTTCTCTTCACTTCTACATTTAATTCAGTCAGATAGCAGAACTCATGCACTCTCCTCCTATGAACCACTTCATAATATCTAGTAGCTCAAGTACAAAAATTGATTTATTCACGTATCTTCCTTTATAGTAGGGGAAAAAACCCAACTGTCTTCATTTTTCAGATTGAAAACTGATGCAAGGATTATTTTTTCCAAACAACACAGAAAGCAAGTAGTATAAAACACAATATTCAGTAACAGTCTTAAGTCTCCATTCAGCAGTTTAAGCACTACCTTATCTTCCTTTTCTAAAATATGCTTGCTTTCTGTGACAGAAATGGCACCCAATGTTTCTGATAGACAGGGACAAAGCTAAAAGGAGCATTCACAAGAATACAGTGCAAGAAACATGATCCTACTCTTCTCTCCAAGTCAATAAATTCAGTTTGTCAGGAGGTACAACATAGGGCAGTTCTTTGTGAAAAGACTGATTGCATATCACAGGTGAAACTTTTTATTCCTGCAATCTTCCACATGACATAAACGAAAACACTTTCACATACTTAACAAAGGAGAGACATTCTTCAACATACATGATGCAGTGATGAGCTTTTTAATTATGCATCTGGCCAAGTAATTAAAGTAAATGTTATTGAAGTACACATCTTGACCTAGAACATATGAAAAGACATCAATAACAAACTATTAAGAATGTTCTCTGGTCATTTTCAGTTAGATGTAAACTAAACTGAAAAAAAAAAAGTTAATAACAAGACATACCAACAAGATACACAAATTACGGTTTACATTTTTCATTTTAAAAACTTGAAATAAGAACTAGCTAAATCATATAATATATGAAGTTCTAGCACATCACACTAAAAGCCCACTTTGCCAAGCATTCTGCCTCCAAAAGAAGCCAATAATGAACACCTTGCAATAAGAAGCAGAGTAAGACAAGCACATAATGATACTTCCCAGAAAAACAGTCCCCCAAACTCCAGCAATTTTCAGCTTAAGAACCGTCAGAGCCAGAAAATGTGATTTTCCACAGAGTAGCCCTTGGTTGACATACCTGTTATGAATTTGCCCTGTTGCTTTTTGAATATCTATGTATTTTTAGCATCCACAACATTCCCCAGCACAACTACACATTTTATGAAGAACCACTAACTTTGTTGTCAGTCTGCCATAAGCTACTTCTGTTTGATGTCTTCTGGTTTATTAAGCACAGAAAACAATCTATTATTACCCATACTCCCCACACTACACAGCGCATCAGGCAAGTCTTCACATGCACATAAAGAACAAGTTTCTCAAAACTGATATCCAAAAAACAACCAGAAAAACACAAATGGAAAACAAACAAACAAACCAACCCCAAAAAAATCCAAACAAATAAATAAAGAGCTTTATTGGATGAAAGAGAAAGTCATAGTTTTTCATGTCTTGTTCACGAATAATTTTATGCCCACTGAGACTTTCTTATCATAACTTTGTCCATCAAATACTGAAATTGGAATGACCACCTTTTTTCCAGCAGAAAAGGACAATTCAGATCTGTTCACTATGAATAAATATTATTGAATCCCCTCATGCAGAGTAAGAGTTTGCAGGGCAGTTGCTGAAGAAGCTACTACATGTACCCATTCACACCTCTGAATCAGCACTTAGGGAGCTATACTGTAGCTTACCTTAAGTGGACCAAAATACACAAAGATTTACTATATTCTCAAGTATAGTCATTAATACATTTTTAAGATTTGAGTACATAAAGCATATGGAGAAATAAGACTCTCCTTTCTCTTAAATACTCCCTGCCACCTTCTGAAGATAGAGATGTCAGTCATGGCAGGATTGCCTGAAGTTTTTGTGCAGATGTAGCACGGTTTGCCTAAATAATAGAAAAAGCATTGTGTAGATCTAGAAAAGTAATCTTCCTAACATCTTCCAGTGGAGAAATAAGTCTTAGATCTCCAGAAAATAAAGACTGCATTAGTAGTTCAGGGTTTATGTGTCATCTGGGGTTTCGCTACAATGCCTCTGGTAGAATGCCAAGCTGTAACAAATTAACCAACAATTTAACAACAATGTAACCAAGCCATCCATTATATTGGTTTTATAACAGAGATGTGAATATATTGCCCCAGGGTGACATTTGGCATATTCAACCAAAACACAGAAGTTTTTTCTCTACCTCTTTTGGATTTTAAAATGTCTGGTTTATATGATTTATAAGAATAAAGTACCTGAAAGACTACAATTTCTCTCTCTCTCTGAAACTCCATGTTATTTTTCACATAAGTTTTGTAAGGGTTCTGTGTTGCCTGGCAGCAAGTGCACTGACAATAGAGCAAACTGCTAATTAGCTACAGCTCATTCAATTACCTGTGTATGCACCACAGAAAGCAGGCGGGCAAAATAATAACCCACACTGCCAAAGATTAAAAGAAGCTCTACTGTGAACAAAAAAGATGACAAAAAAAAAAAAAAACAAACCATACCTTCTGAACAAGAGAAGGACAACAGCCATCAAGATGGACAGGCACTTTTCCACCTCTGTCATCTTTGGAAAAGATGGAAGGAGGGTGAAATTGGAAGGTCACCAAGAGGCATAGGAACAAAAGGGACTGCTTCCCACATGCATTGCTGCTTGGATGAGAGACGGCAAAAGTATTTGGGGTTATGTTTATCCCACTATTCTCCCTTAAAACAAACAAACACACATACAGCACTACCACCAAAAAAACCCAAAACAACAAACAAAACCCACAAATGAAAGCAAAACTCAAACAAAACTCAAAGAAAGACCACCAAAAAAACCAAACCATAACACACTCCCTCAAAAAAAAAAATCTCCCAACACCCAAAAAACCAAACCACCCAATACCAAGAAGAAGGACCAAAAAAATGCAGAGGGGGAGCAAAATCTTGTGAGGGACTGACAGTGCCAATACTTTGGGTTTGCTGACCTAGTCCAGCTGACAGCACCTGCAACTTCAGGAACTAAGACTGCCATTCACTTTGGTCCCACAGAAGCTATTACAAACACTGCTGCCTTCAGTAGAGGTCTGAATAGGTTAAGTATGAAAGGCAGAGTTTTGTGCTTTCCCCAAGCAGAACAAAGGCAAAAATCAAGTTCACTGTGGATTAATCACAAGTGACCAGAGAAAACAAGCTCCTTCTTGCTCAGAAAGCAGCTACATAGCTTTTTAAAGATGGAGCTTGGTATTAACCCAGGACTTAGGAAAGAAACCCGTGGAGCATAATTGAGGGCTTAAGTGAAAAGACATGGGGAGAAGTATAAAAATAGTGTACAGAAAACACATAGGAAAGTGTCCTAGTGAGGCCACATGTAGAGTACTGTGTCCAGTTCTGGGCTCCCCTGTTTGAGGCAGACAATACTGGATAGAGTACAGGGCTACAAAGATAGTAAGGGGAGTGGAGCATAATTCTGATGAAAGACCGAGAGACCTGGGGTTCTTTAGTCTGGACAAGACTGAGAGGGGAGTTTTATCAATGTCTATAAATATCTAAAGGACTGGCACCAAGAGAATGGAGCGAGTCTCTTCTCAGCGTTGCCTAGTGATAGGACAAAGGGCAATGGGGACAAACTAGAACCAGGAAGTTCCACCTAAACATAAGAAAAAACTGCTTTACTTTTTAGAGTGACAGAGCACTGGAAAGAGAAGCTGTGGAGTCTCCCTCTTTGAAAACTTTCAAATCCTGCCTGGGCATGCTCCTGTGCAACCTGATCTAGGCAAACCTGCCTTTAGCAGAGGGCTGGACAAGATGCAGTTGCTTCCAACCCCTACACCATTTTGTCTTTCTGTGAAAAGCCATCAAAAAAGAGTCCTTTCAGAAGGAAAGGAAAAGGTACATATTTACATTTGTTACACATTTTATACTGAGTTCCATTAAATAGACACAAAACCCCTCTTGAGGATTCACAAAATAGACTTCAAAGATGAAATTCTAAAATTTAAAAGTGTTGCTATTACATCTGAGATGGTACAAAGTAAAATTTTAATACCATGATGCATCTGACCCAAGAAGCAACTGTGCCAGGAAAACACAATCTTTGATTCATACATTTTACATTAAGTATGACTCCCAGGTACAACTCATCTGACCAAGTATAAAAATGTGGCTTGACTAATTCTATTTAGTCGCCTAAAGTAGAAGTATCAAACATGATTGAACGTGTCTCTGAGGAATTAGAGATATCTTTTGGGGATAGGTAGATATGATATAGCACTTAGGAGAATCATATATGTTATCTGGAATACCCCAGAGTATCACATATGGACCACTAAAAGAAGTCCTCGAGATAGAACAAAGACAGATTGAAGTAGGTGTGAGCTATGTAAGCTAGGTACCTAATGTCCCTTTGCTTTCAATGGAGAACTCATCAGTCTAGTCAAAACAACCAAGAAAGCTATCCAACCAACCAGCCACCAGAACTAGTTGTTCATGGCTCCACTGACTGTATTGGTCAGATTTCGGACTATAACAGGATGTTAAACACTATGTAGATACCTACATTTAAAGTGTCTTGAACTCCATCCATGCCTTTAGGAGTCAGCTGTCTAAGCCACTTCACTCAAAAACAGAGAAGCTCACAAACCTGTTTCTAAAACAGGTTATTCCTTCCAATCATGTACTTCACTCTACCAACTATAAAGGGAGGTTTCAATATCTAGATCAACAAAACCATGGATATGTGGTAATGAATCCTAATCCTTTTCTAATAAAGAACTCTGCAAACAGAGTATTAAATGAAGTAGTTATAATATCCATAATATCCATTCATGAATATTTCAGGGAAAACCACAATTCATTGCTTTGGCTAGGGAAGGCTTAGTCTGAAAACTATGGTGAGGAACTGTGACCCCACAGCCCTCCAGAAATTACCTGATGCACAAATACATGTCCATTACCCATCCCATCCAAGATGAACTAAGTAAGATGTGATGTCTAGGAATGTTCTTTGCAACAGAAAAAAATATGAAGTCAGAGAAATGTCTTTCCAGGAAAAGCAATGCTGTGGAACTTGCATACAAATTGCAATTGAACTTGCATCAGGAGACAGTATCATCTGATGTTAACATCCGGTTGTCACATAAAGTTTCATACAATTATATCTGAGGGATCATGAGAGGACTGTACATGCATTTAATTACTCCCACACAAGAGTTCAGTGACTTTTGTTGGATTGTTCACCACAGATTTATCTGCCTTATTCTTCCCTCCTCATCTCAAGCGCAGCTCCCTTGCATTTTGTTTTTTCCAAAGGTTTCTCTAAAAAGCATGGGGAAGGTTTTGTTTAGTTGTGGGTTTTTTTAGCTTGTGCCAACTATAAAACTTTTATCAGCTTCAACATAAGCACAAACATACAAACTGGGACGTTTATTTTGGAAAAAAAAATTCAGCCCCAGACCTCTCAAAAATTAGTAAGACACTGACCTTTACACATACCCAGATACTGTCATTGCTGCTAAAACATATTTGCAATCTATTAACAGCTACAAAGGTACTTAGACATTTTGTATTTCAGTGCAAGTCAGGTAATTAAGTATCTTTTTATGGATATAGGCCCACAACCTTCAATAGCCATGTTTAAATTATTGCTTAAATTTAATAGGTAATTTCTATTCAGAAAGTTACTTTCAGATGTCATTTCTAAAGCAAACAGTATATTTGCAGGTGCATATTTTAAAGCTATACTCGGAAGTTTTCCAGAAGCTATTTTTAAGCATTCTAGAATTTTGCACCTTACCTTGTGCTACAATACAACAAAAAATCAATGCTCTGGAAAGCTTTAATTCACATACCATAGAGGCAGTATCTCCTTCCTAAGTCTGCTTGACACCTCCTGGAACATTTACATATTTGAGGATTACACAGGCTTTGTAAATCAACAGATCCCTTTTTTAGGTAAAGTGGTTGCAAAGGCAGACCTCAAGTGCTTGTCTTCCTGAGTTCCTTCCTTCCCACTGCAATTTCCATCTCTATTCCTATCCTGCTTAACTCTGAGGCCAAAGCATTGCTTACACAACTGAAGTCAAAGTGATCGGGAAAACAGCAGGATGTATTGCATCCTACAGATTCGCATTTCCAAGACACTTTAACACATCCAGCCTACAGCATTGCCCCTCTACACTTCACCTTTAAGGACAGGCACTGTGATGAGTCCACATTTAGAAGAGCCAGAAACAATTACATGGACTACATTTAATGGTTTTCTTTTCTTGTGCCCCAGGAACTTCACAACACAGGTCATGGAGCAGAAGGCACAGAAAAGGCAAGGCTATAGTAGAGGGGAGGAGATGCGGAAAGGAGGTTTGAAGTCTACCATTGCAAAATGGATCACGGCCAATCTCATCAAGGAGGAGTAACAGGACTAATCAGACATAACTATACTATCACTGCACCTTACCTACATAATAAACCACCACAACAGTACCACACATATGACTAGATGAAAATAACTTCTCAGAATAATAATGCTACATTGAGAACTTCTATTCAGATTAGACAGTAGTAGTTAATCAATGTACTTTTGCAAGTGACTGTTTTCCACAACATAATCACTAATAGGACATAACATTCTTTGGTTTTCAAGGGTTATGGTCTCGTTTTCTGATATTTCCAATATTTTTCAGAAGAGAAACTTTTCAACTAATCTAAAGCGAATTGATCTGGTCAAAATATTAGTTAGCATTTCACTATATTGACCAGAATGGTTATTCTACTACAAACATACTTGCAAATGGATAGTGAATATACTAAGATAAGAATAAAATCCTACACAGTATCACCACAAAGTGTCATGGAATTCCTCTCCATTTATCAATTGTTTTTTGGTGTCATTTTACAATTTTTCTGTAGAGTAACTTTTCTTTACTGTTATGTGACTTGCAACAACCCAGATGGATCCTTTTAAGTATGCACACAATTCATAACGAAATTTTGACCAATGAAGACAGCAACAAAATCCCTACTCACTTAAGAGAAATCAACATTCCACTCTACCAACCTCTTCAATAAGTACAGCTTCACAGGTATTGAAAGGTATGGCCTTTTGAAGAAAAACAGCATTTTTGCTTTTGATCACTGATCAAGCAAAATCGAACCCAGAAAACGTTACTGAATAATTTAAACAAACTTATCTTTGATAAAAGAGACTTTTCCATAGGCTTTGTTAAAGCTACACTGAAGCTGTAACATGTCCTAAGCTAGCTCTCTATGCACAGTAGGTTGATGATCAATGTTTCAACAAAAAGACTGTCAAAATGGATTATTTCTTGCTATTATATAATCATTATTGGTAGAAATTATGCAGATGGAAGTCATTAAAAAATATTTTATAATATACACATATGTTTTCTCTCAATTCTAGTCCAGATTGCACCAACACAATTTCCCTGGCACATTAAGATGTGCAGGTATGAAAAAGAATCAGAATCACTTGCCTAACATTTTTTCCTCGTCATTCCTACCACTATAAAAATACCAGCGTTTTGTGGGGAAGTGTTAGGCTTATCAAATATTGTGCTACATCCAAGGAAACTCAGAATAACAAGACACCAGCTTTGTCCCTAAATGTAACACACTATAGAACAGTCTAGGCTTTTTCAGTCAAATTCCCTGGTGAATATAAAAAAAGAAGGGAGGTGGGCACTTCTTTTGCTGCTTTTAGAAGCACTGCAGAAAAGGATTAGATGTTTTTTTTTCCAGTGATGGTAATGATAGCATAACAATATAAAATAACATTTAGCATCAAGAAATCCTGCTGTATTGTCTTGTTATACATCTCCTGCTTACACTATAAAACTGACACATTAACATTACTACAAATAACGTTCTTACAATTTTCTTTACTGCACTGTTTGTGTAATCAGGATTTTGGGAACTGAAAAGAGATAAATACATAAAACTGTACTGAAAACAGTATTTCATAATAAATTGACGTTGGGTGTGATTTACAAGACAAGTCACCTGGATGTTTACTGTCATCCTAAAAGTAAGCAAGATGATCCAGTTCATAATTTGTATCCTAAAGACAGAAAATAAACTATTCACCCTAGCACTTCAAAAAGAATATTGGAGAATTGTTTGTTTGGTTTTTTTTTAATCTTTTCATGGCACAGAGGAATTATTTTTACTTTCCTGTACAAGAGATAAAAATGGAACCACGAATGCAACACATATTGGCCAGGAGAAAAAAAGGATGAAAAGGAATATTAAATATTTAATGACTAAATTAAAAACAATAATTCACAACATATTTTGTTATTGCATGAGTGCAGCTATTACTTTTACTAGGGAGCAGCACACAGGTTACTTCCTAGTATCTCCTCAGTTTAAAAAAAATGCTCCTGTCTTTCACAATAACATCAAGTTGCATGAGTGGCTAAAACTGCACTGCCTAACAGGACGGTACTGGAGTGCTATTTGGTTACAAGCTACTTGTTAGTTTGAAAAATGAAACTTAAGGCAGTAAATGAGTATACTGAAGAGTTTAGTATAAATGTTTTTTCGCTCAATATTGGGGCTTTGAAGTTTTTAATAAGTTAGCATTCATGAATTCTTACCTAAATATTCTTTTGTCATGGTTATGTGAATTTTTAAATTATTTTTTTTAATCCAGTGATTATATATATATTTCCTATGCAAGGCTTAGAGGCTGTAAAAATGTCCACAACGCCGCAGAAGTTAAAACATGCAAGGAAGATTAAGTGCAGTTACAATTAGTGCGTGTTTGAAAGAAAGCAAAAAAAAAAAAAAACCAAACACCCCCAACAACCAACCAACCAAACAAAATGCAAGCAATAACCTCAATTTCACAGAAACTAGTGTTCTCTCCCTTCCGGGGTCATCACCTTCAGAAACGATCCCACGCAAAACCTCCACGGCTTTAATGCCCTAAACTTTGCATGTCGCTGGGAGATCGAGCCCTTGGCAGCCTGATTTTGGATCCGGCCACGCCACCCTCATTACGGCTGTCACCCAGGCCGTTAACACAGGCTTATTAGTTGCGGTCCGTGTCCAGGCAGGTTTGATCAAGCCAGCTCGCCGATGCGCTGGGCAAGGGAGAGCTGTGGGGCTGAGAGGGGTATGCCACTGTACGGGTGAGGAGCCGGGGGCTTACCAAAGGCACAGGCCACCCTAGGGGATGGGCTGCTGCTGCCCTGTCGGAGCTTACCGTTTGGGCTGGTTAGGTAGGACAGGGGAGCCCGTCGCTCGCCAAGGTGAGCACAGCCTCCACCCGACACCGTTTTAACGCCTGTCACCGTTTTAACAGGCGCCAAAACCACCTCAGGGTAGAATAGAACGAGAAAGCAAGCTCCTCGCGAGCCTGGCAAAGGGTTAATGATGAACATTTCCCCTCGCCCTGCTCTGACAGGTCCCATCGCCCGGCCGCAGTCACCACCTCAACCCGCCCGGAGAGACAGGGTGCAACCGCTCTCGCTGCAGCAAAAAGAGGGGTGGGGTGGTATGAGAGAGGCGAGACCGTGAGACGGACCCCCGCCTCCGTGCCCCTTCACGGGCGCCACACGCCAGCCCTGCGCCGGGGCAGCGGGAACAATGGAGGAGAAACCCGCCGTCTCTGTTAGGGGAAGCAGGAAGCCGGCAGGGAGGTACACTTCGCGCCCCCTTTTCTTACCCGGGGCGGGACGGGGCTCGGTGCGGCGAGTACCGCAGCCGAGTCCTGTCCCGCCCAGGGGGAGAAGGGCGGAGGGACGGAGCAGGGAAGGCAGGTCTCCAAACGCCGCTTCGTCCCATCCCCACAGGAAGCCCTCTTAGCCCCGGCTGGGTCAAGCCCTCTTCTCCCGCCAAGCCAGTTACCGATGCCGTGGCCGGTGAGTCCTCCCGTCCGTCAGAGACCGGCTCGCCACACGCACCCTCCGTCGCCATCTTCCCGCTGTAACGGCTCCTACGCGGAGAGCAGCGCGGAGCCGAGTGGCGGCAGCCTCCGCCAGGCGCTTAACCCCCT
>VWZE01007661.1:0-11116 GCA_013396675.1 Eubucco bourcierii | reverse complement strand
CACAACTCTTCTACTATCCTTCCTCTGTGGCAAGGGGCAGGAGAATGAAATGAAAGGTTATGGATGGGGGGGGGGGGAAGGAAAGGGTTTTTTTTTACAGTGAGATCCTTAAAACGGCTAAAGCCTTTGAGGGAAAGGCATCTCTTTGCCTCTTTTCTTGTAGAGGTGCTAACAGAGGGAGTCACTTCTCCCTCCCTGTGCCCAGTGGAGAGTCTCGGGGGCTGATATTTCTGCTGACAACCTTGGTTAGTGGCTTATTTTCAAAGCAGGATGGCCTCAGAGCCTGTGTGAGACTGAAACTTCATCTAAGCCCAATGTATCAGGCCCAGGCTCCAATATCTCCCAGCCCCAGCCCTGGAGCCCACCCTGGCCTGAGGCTGCTCCTTGCCATTTCAGGTGAAGCCAAAGCCTGTTCTAACTCCTCTTGAGCGAGGTACAGGTTGCTGAGCCCAACCTTGGATCACACAGGTTAACATTGGCCCCTCCGAAGCACTTCTTATCTATACCACACTGTGCCTTCAGGGAGCATTCCTCAACGTCTTGCTCTATGTTCCCCCCTCCACAATGGGAACCTGCGTAGTGAGCTATATATCAAAACCAAACCCAAATGCACCCTTCTGTGGAACGACTTTCCTGCCATTATAAACTAATTTTGCAAATACCTTCCTTTGAGAGAGCAAATGTTCTTCTAATCATGCTGTACCTGAAGATGTACATAAAAGCATTCACAAACTTTTCCTCCTCTTTTGCATTATTGGATGGGAAACCAACAAGCCACTGGTAGAATTAAACTGTAGCATAAATGTACACGGAACAGAGTAGCAGAAGGCAGTGTATAGGATCCATTACAGGCACATAAAATCCAATCAAATACATGCATTCCGGGTTTAGGATTTGTTTTCCCTTTTCCTTAAAAATCATCTATCTTTCCTCCTACACAAGCTTTATACTTTTTGTAACTATGGTGAGTACTTGCATCTTTTCCATTGCTGAAGCTGAGAAACTCATTGATGACACAAAACCTAAACCACTGTTGTTTTTTATCTCGGTTCCTAGAACTCAAATACCATTTAACTACTTTTTACTGTTGCTTGCTTATTACTTGAGAGAAAAGTACCATACACTACTCAGAACAATCCTTACTATCAATACAGACTGGGGGATGAAAGCAGCTCTGTGGAAAGGGACTCAGGGCTGCTGATGGGTGAGAAGCTAGAGAATTGTGTGCGTACAGCCCGAAAAGCCAGTCATATCCTGGGCTGCATCAAAAGAAATGTGGCCGACGGATCCAGAGAAGCAATTCTACCACTTTACTCTGCTGAGATCTCACCTGGAGTACTGTGTCCAGGTCTGGAGCCCTCAATACAGGAATGACATGGACATGGTGGTGCAGGTCCAGAGAAGGGCAAAGAAAAGTGGAACACTGGAACAGGTTTCACAGGGAGATACTTGAAGCCCCATTCCTAGAGGTATTCAAGGTGTGGCTCAACAAGGCTCTGGGCAACCTGACCTAGTTGAGGATGCACCTGCTTACTGTGGAGGGGTTGCACTGAGTGACATTTGGAGGTCCCTTCCAACCCAAGCCTTTCTATGATTCTTATTATTTATGTAATTTTTGAAGAGTATGTGATGCTTTCCCATGGAGAAACTCAACAAGAAGTGATGTTTACTATGGACTTTGTCATACTTGCTCCTCTCCAAAGCTTAAACATGGAAGTTTTTTAACTGGTTTGAGATTATCTTTTCTCTTACTGATTCCTGTCTACCATTCTCACTGCCAGTATTTCTCTACTGTGTTAGAATCATCTACTGATCATCAGAGTTACTGATACGTTTTTCTAGCTGAGTTGGTATAAAGCACAAATACAACATACTATATAGGTGTAATTTTTAAACTCCATCCACATCACAGTAATGATGTAGGAAAAGCTGCAGCATTTATCTCTTGCTCTGCTGAGATCATGAACTCTGGTTTAGCTGATATTTTATCAATTATGAAATGTACATTTATCAAAATAACAATGAATATTAGATTAGTCATAGCTTTCCATCTCAGACTTGAGAACCAATCTCTCTTTCCTCATCTGAAGATAAACTTAGAATGATTTCTGAGAAAGATGGAGGATGTTCAGATTTCAGCCAGCCAGAAATTGATAGATGGATCAGGAACACTTCATTTAAGAAACCAAACAACTAATATTCAGCACATCATCCAAGCATTGGAAACAGTTTGACATGCTGCTGTGGTCAAAAAGATGACAGGCATACTTTTGAAAGAGGAATGGTCTATTTTTCTTCTTTATACTGTGAAACAAATCACAGCATTTGGAAAATATTACTGATTTTTGTAATTGTGTGTTTTTCCCCTCTTTCCCCAATTACAGCAACAAGGCTTGCTGTTGGCATGAGAGCACTAAAATCCATGTTAAATATTACCAGTTGCTATTGGGAGTAGATTCTCACACTGCGTAAATTGTTGCTGCCTCATCAGTGATGGTGGTAGGACCAAAATAACTTTGGGTTTTGGCTGTTTTGGACTTACAATCATCTTCAAAGTAGGAAATATTTTTTTTACTTGATAGTACTGCCTCTCTGGACAAGGTTTTACTTGCTGTTTAGTCTGTTATGCTACTGATACCCTCTTTCAGAACTGGCTTTAAGAACTCATTAATACAGCATCTACACACAGAATAAAGGAGTTGAGGGAGAAGGACAGCATGGCTTCATAACTGCTGCCATAGAGCTGTCATTGTGATGCCTGCAGTATACAGGGTAAAACACCTCTTTAATGGATGATTAAACCAGAACCCTTCTAGGAGAAGAAATTGCCTGTGTTTTTTTACAGATAATTTTAGTGTTACACTAAGGCAAACGGGTTGCTTTTCTCAGAGAAAGGTGCTTACTGTTTTACTAGTAGCACACAGCTGGCAACATGAATGCAATTAACTCTTTTTCTGCTGTTCCAGTTTTATTTGGCATGAGTGACACAATGAAAAGGCCAAATCTAGAAGCAGGCCTTACAAATGAGTTTTAAATGTATTTTTTTCCCTATGATTAGAGAGCTGGCACAAAGCTGTGGAATGTCCACACCTTACAGGATGCATCTGCTGGTGCTCATTCCCTCCATTAGCACACAACTGCTGTGATAGAATATGCATGGCTTGGCTTTCATCAGCAAGGAAACAAACTGCTATGTATCTAAATCATACAATTCATTGAGGCTTTATAGCCTTGCTACTAACCATTTACATGAAACAGAAAAATGCAAATGATGTTTTATTCGCCTCTTCTAAATAAAAAAGAAGACTCTGTCTGAATTTAAAGGAAGCAGGAGATGCTGAATTCCTAGTATATTTTTTTACAGAATATTTGTTATCTGAGAAAAAGTTACTAATTATTGTATGATCACAAGCTTTTCAAAGGTTAACCCCCAATGCTAACAAAGCATTTCTGCCATGACCCTCGTCTAGGACTCATCAAGCCAAGTCAAACAATGTAATTTAAACACTTCATTGATTATCTCTTTAGGGAACCTTGGTCTTGAAGACATATAAGCAATATAAAATACCCTGATAACTGAACTATTGGCTTGAGTTTTGTGAAAAGGGTGCTGCTGTCTCTGGAAGATGGCATACCACTCCATGGATGAAATTCAATAGAAAAAGAATCAATATTCACAGATTCACACTCTCACAGATGGCATTGGGTTGGAAGGGACCCTCAAAGGACATCTTGTCAAACCCCCATGCAATGAGCAGGGACATCAGGCTGCCCATGGCCAGACTGAATCTGATCTTGAATGTCTCCAGGGATAGAGCCTCAACCACATCTCTGGGCAACACATTCCAGTATTTTATCACTCTCATTGTAATGAAATTCCTCCTTATGTCCAGCCTAAATCTACCCTGCTCCAGTTTAAAACCTTTGCCCCTTGTCGTATCATGAAAAGCCCTTCTGAAACAGTCCCTTCCCCAGCCTTCCTGTAGGTACTTTTCAAATATTGAAATCATAGAATCAACCAGGTTGAAAGAGACCTCCAAGATCATCCAGTCCAACCTATCACCCAGCCCTAGCCAATCAACTAGACCATGTCATTAAGTGCCTCATCCAGGCTTTTCTTGAGCACCTCCAGGGATGGTGACTCCATCACCTCCCTGGGCAGCCCATTCCAATGCTCTCTCTGTGAAGAACTTCCTCCTAATATCCAGCCTATATCTCCCCTGGCACAACTTGAGACTGTGTCCCCTTGTTCTGTTGCTGGTTGCCTGAGAGAAGAGATCGGCTCCCACCTGACTACAACCTCCTTTCAGCGATGAGGTCGCCTCTAAGCCTTCTCTTCTCCAGGCTAAACACCCCCAGCTCCCTCAGCCTCTTCTCACAGGGCTGTGCTCCAGGCCCCTCACCAGTTTCATCGCCCTTCTCTGGACACTTTCCAGTACCTCAACATCTCTCTTGAATTGAGTGGCCCAGAACTGGCTACACAGTACTCAAGATGTGGCCTGACCAGTACTGAGTGCAGGGGCAGAATAACCTCCTTTGTCCTACTGGCCGCACTGTTCCTGATACAGGCCAGGAGGCCATTGGCTGTCCTGGCCACCTGGGCACATTGCTGGCTCATGTTCAGCTACTATCTACCAGTACCCCCAGGTCCCTTTCTGCCTGGCTGCTCTCCAGCCACTCTGTCCCCAGCCTGTAGCACTGCTTGGGATTGTTGTGGCCAAAGTGTAGAACACTTTGCCTTGTTAAATCTCTTAGCCTTGTTAAATCTCATCCCACTGGCCTCTGCCCACCCATCCAGCCTGTCAAGGTCCCTCTGCAGAGCCCTCCTACCCTCCAACAGACTGACACATGCTCTCAACTTGGTGTCATCTGTAAAGTTACTGATGATGGACTCAGTCCCCTGGTCCAGATCATCAATAAAGCTATTGAACAGGATTGGGCCCAGGAGTGATCCCTGAGGCACACCACTAGTGACAGCTGCCAACTGGATGTGGCACCATTCACCACCACTCTCTGGGCCCAGACATCCAGTCAGTTCTTGACCCATATCATAAATGTAGCTATAAGGTCTTCCAAAAGCCTTCTCCCCCAATTCTTTCAGCCTGTCTTTGTAGGAGAGGTATTTCAGCCCTCTGTCTTCTAGAAGACATGTTAGTTGTTTCTAAGGATGTTAAACTACATAAAAAAATAAGGTGAAAAGGTCATAAAAATCAAAGTATTGAGAACAAAATGAAATCTCCAGTAGGCATCAACAGAAGAGACACTTTAATTGACTATGCACAAGGAGCACCGCTGATAAATAAAAAGTGTTGGAATTGTTGATTTATGAGCATAAGTTCAACAGTGCTATACCATAAGCTAATGATGTGATCCACATGAGTGGAATGTTGAAAACTGGCTATAAACTGCTTAGAAAGGCATGCTTGGAAAAAAGGAAAGGAAAACATTATCGAAATGGAGTGTTCTGTGTGTCAGCATTGCTGACATCTCAGGAAAGGCTATTTGAATGTTTATAAATTGTGTTTTAATGAAATTAAGTATTAGTGCCTGCTGCAAACCTCACATCATACTTAAAAGTACAAAATTACAAGACCATTAAGTATCTTCTACACAGAAAAAGAAAGCTACTATCACCTCAAGTTCAAACATTTTACCGATACTGTAACAACCTGGAAATGTCAGAGTTACAAGTGACACTTCAAAAAGTTAACCTCAATCAGGAGAATTCAAAATGATATCTCATTTTAACATATGAAGAGGGAAAGCTAGCTCCAACTGGAATAAAAAATCTGAGCAGTTGCTGTGCCTAACTTTTGGAAATCTGAGCCCAGAAAGGAATCCAGAAACTAAAAATGGGTACAGCCTATGATTTGAAACATTTATTTTAGAGACGTTTCACACTCTGAGTTATGCAAAAAGAAAAGATCATGCACTGGCCTCCTTGTTGAGTTGAAATCTCTAAGATGCAATGTCTGTGCTCCAGTATCTGAAAAAGGTCATTTGCTTGTCTTGCATGTCTCTCCCTTTAAGGAAGGAGGTGACAATTCATTTGCTGTCAAGTCAAGAAAGAGTGTACAGCTTTTTAAACACTCAAAAGTTACAGAAGAGTTACAATTATTGGAGTGAAAATGTACAAAAATATCCAGAAAAGCTGAATTTCTCTCTTTCACTCGTCATGGGTACAAGTGATGCAGATCCACAAGAGTGGATCTGAAAGAATAAAGGTGCAAGAATCAGGAATTCTCAGAACCAGTTTGCCTGAGCAGGCATGATGACTAATGTAATTTTACAGNTTTTTTTTTTTTTTTTTTTTTTTTTTTTGTCCTGGACATGAGAGAAATGCATACTGGCTGTAATGGCAAGAGCAGGGGAATTCATGCTGCAGCTGCCAGATGTAAAAGAGTTTGTTCCTTCACTGGCAGTGATCTGCAGCACTGGGAAGTACACTACCTCATTTTGGAATTTAACTCTTAGCCCACAAATCACCACATCATGAAATTAATTTCTTCAATGATTCTTAACTCACTTCATTCGAGAATTTATCTTCCCCCCTCCCTTTTTTTTTTTTGTTTTGTTTGTTTATCTGTTTGTTTTTCCATTTGATAAATAATCAGTTGATTGCTATCCCCACTGTTTTGGCATTTCCCCCTTTTTATTATGCAAAAGATTAATTTTGAAATTTTCTTCTGCTGCTGTCTTCCTATAAAGAAAATGGGATCGCTAAATGCCCCCCTGTAGAGATGAAACTGTACTGCCAAAACAGACCGCTGTATCTTAGAAGAAACTCAGCTGGAATGGAAATGATAGCACACAGAGTGGAGGCTGTCCTGCCTGCCAAAGCTCCGAGAGCTCACTCTGCAAGTGCAATGTATGCGAGCATTCAGCACATGAAACAGCTTCAAGAGGACCTTCACTCTCTAATTGTAGAAATAAAATCTTAAGGGAGTTCAATCAATTCATCGCTAAGAAGGATCAGTCTTGGTAAGGTGGCAGCTACCCTAGAACTTGGATTGAACTTCTTTATGGGAACTTGGTAATGAAATGTTGTTTGTATTGAAATACTCCACTAGGGAGATACTCCCTTTCTAATGAAACAAAACTGCTTCAGTAGGTTGTTAGCTCCACCACTGACACTGTAGAATCAGAAACCAAGGGAGTTAGAATCAGAAACCAAAGGAGTTAGCTCCTGTGCTGCTGATGTAGGACAGAAATCATTATGTTGAGGAGTTAACTCCCTCCTGGAAAACAAGCATATGTTAGAATAAAAGAGCACTTTTGCTTGCTTGTATGGAAATTATGCCCTTACCGATGCAATTTGACTTTTGCAGTGTTTATTTATACTATTAAAGCTGAAAAATAGTTCATTGAAGACAAGAGAACTGAGAGTGTGTTCTATAAAACTGCAATAATGTGATCGTATGGCCAAGACTCATAGTGACTTGAACTAAAGACAGACAACTCCTCTGCCAGTCTGTGATTGAAATTTGTGGGTAACAGAAGTGCTGATGAAGGTTTTAATCAGAAAATAAATTCACTAAGACAGACTTTGATAGTGAAATCTTAGGTAAAAAAGGTGAAATTGTAATTAATGTAGCATTCAGGATGTGTATAAAATTCATTTGTTTACATGTAAATGAGGCAGACAGAGGAAAAGCAATGAGCAGGAGAGAGATAATCCTGTCTAGTCTTTCCTGTCAAGCACAAGCGTCTTTCAGTGTACGACTGCACTGAAATCTTTAAGTCAGGGATTAGGGATTCTGCTTTTGCTGTACAATTTAAATTCTGGATATCCTTATCTTTCATTAGAATTTTGCTCAGTGTGTCTCTCAAGATTGAGGTGTTTTACAGCATCACTTAGTGTATGGGAGTTTGGTTCCCCAGCATGTCCTTTGTCTACCTTACTGGGAATTAAGTGAGAATGATTTTTTAACTTTTTTTTTTTAAATCAGTATGAATTAGCCATGTTACAGAAATGGAAAGGATGTCTAGGTTTTGCCAGCTCTCACTGAATGCTGGGGACTCTCCTGCCTTCTGTGCCTTGACAACTTCTTCTGAGATTTCAAGACCAGGGACAAATACAAACCCAAAGCTCCACAGAATACCTTCTGCATCTGAAAATCTGTGTGATTATAATGACTTTACAAAATGTCTCAAAGGACTGAATAATCTTGCTGCAGGACAATGGCAGAAAAAAGAAAAAAAAAGAAAAAAAAAAAAAGGAAAGTCAGTGGAATTGCAATGAGGAATATTTATGTAATATTTGATCCTTGATGTTTTAAAACAACTGCAAAATATGAGTCATAGAGGCACAGGACTGGACTACCAATCCTATTCTAGCAAACCTCTTCCAGATCCTAACAAATGTATTAGACAGTCCTGTCAATAAAACAGTAAGTTTTGCTGTATCTTTTCTATTCAAACAATGCTGAATGTCTTAGCTTAAAACTATATAATATCTGCATTATTTATGGCAAAATTAAATGTCCTGATACTGGTGACTTTTCTTTAAGGGCTGTTAAATAGCATAGTAGCTACTAATAAAGCACTACAGTATCTTTTTGAGTCTGAAGATACTTGAGCGGCTATTTAAATGTAAAAACAAATGATAAAGGAAAGCCCACTAATTTGCTAAGGATCACAGAACAGTTCAGAAACTGTAGCTGAGAAAGGAAATCCTGGAATACTGATATCCAGCCTCTTGCTGTTATTGAAGTGACCATCTGAATAAATACATACATTTAATTAAGTGAGATTTAAATGTCCCTGTGCCAAGACAAAGAGATTGCACTGGAAAAGAACTGGTACTTTAAAAAATGGTGCTATCAAAAAGGAATGCTTTCACAGCTGTGGAAGACTGCATTTTGGTGAAGTGATTTCTGCTCTGTATATATCAGTGAGATACAAAAGTACTTGTATAAAAAACACTTCATAGCCTCAGTCATCTCTTAAATGTAATGTATAGTTTGAAAAAAAATAAATGTAAAAAAATCATCACCGGAAACTATTCTAGTTAGAAATTAATCCATATAAACAGTTCCTTTGGAAATAAGGCTTTATTATCGAAGGATGACAAGAGGATAGTGGTCATATTTCTGATCATAAAAGGTATCCCAAAGCACAAAAAAACCCAACATATGCAGCATTTGGCATTTGTTTAGCGTTTGAGGAGGCTTTTCAGACATGCAGTCTTTTAAGGGATATTTCTTTTGCAGAGATCACTCTAGAAACAACCAGAACAGACCATCAGCCTAGAAGAAAACTGCTTCTCACCCATGGTGGTATGAAAGGATCCTGCTATTGCCTTTATTTGGGGCCCCTTAGGAAGCCTAAGAGATGCTGGTTGCTAAGCAATGCCCAAAGCAATAGTGTTTGTAGCATTAGGTATTAATTATTGTCATGGGCCTTTTCCATGGAAGATCCTGAAAATATGCAATTAGAAATGTCACAGGATAAGTAGTTTTGCATTCTGATGGACAAGCATTATTAATATGCAGAAAAGTGAGAATTTGACAAATTGTTCAAAGATGACTGTGCCAAGCCTTCGTATTTTCTTTTTGTCATGCTGGGGGTTTGTGGTTTTTTTTCCTTTTTTTGGTAATTGCAGTAAGGGGATTTGAGCAACACTATGGTTACAGTAAACTGTTCAAAGGTTCTGAACTACAATACAATATGGCTTAATTTATTTCTCTGCTTAAAATGCCTAGCCCTAAACTGACCTGTGCCAGCACTCTATTTTGAACAGTTCAGGTCAGCAGTTGAGCAAAAGCCGAGAGGAGAAAAAGAAAAAAGAAAATAAAAGAAAAAAAGCAGCCTTAGAATACGAAAGCTATAAAATATTTAATAGCAGCTGCATGTTGCAACACAGAAGTAGAATTAAACAACAAATTGAATCTTGTGAAAGAGGCAAGGTTTAGTCTACTAGTGCTGTCCTTGAGGTAAATTTCTTCATATCAGTCATGACATTAGCTTGTATTTATGAAAAAGAGAGCTGCTCTTTCTTCTTTAGCATTGTTTACCTAGCTAATGATCAGTAGTGTAACAGGATGTATATACAGTACGTTCCAATTTTAAGGGGATGTTTATCCATTGTATGAGACAAGTTATAACTCCTGAAATTAATTTGGGCAGCCAAGATGAGACTCGAGTTAGTACAAATAAAAATGAAATTCACTGTAAGGCAAGTCACTACCAAAAGTGAAAACATATCCAGCAGCATATTGGCAAATCCTGCAAAGTGACAGTGACAAAATACAACCAGCACCAAAACAAATAAACTATTGTCTCAGCCCTTCAACTGAGTAATAAGCAAATTATAGAAAGAAATTATAAGACTTTTCTCAATTACTGTAAGAGAAAAAAGTGCTAATTATTTTCTGGTTGAAAAGTCGAGACTGTCGATATCGTGACTGGGAGAACCTCAGTGCGACACTGAAAGGAAGCTGTGTGGCTGAAAAATCTTTATACACAGATATTTGTAACGCTTGCAGAGAGGGAGAGCGAACTGCAGCAAAGAGGAATAGGAAGCACTTTGGTTTATCTTACCTGTAATTGAGCCACATGATAGGGGGTAAAGCTTCCATTCTGTTTCCTGAATCATGTCTCTTTAAGTGGATATATGGCAGAGAACTGTAATGAATATTGATGTCTGATAATTTGTCTTGGGATGCTTCAGAAAGTGGAACATTTGTCAGGCTGGTACTGTGCTGCTTCAAATACCCATAGAGCATGCTAGTGAGCAAGCAGGCAACACAACTGATAAAAATCAGAAAATCCCTGAACCTGTCTTCTTACAGTAGGCAGTGAGAGTTCAGACATTCCATTTCAGTCAGGTGGGGACAGAAGTCATGAAAATTTCACTGCTGTTTCCATAGCAGGTCTCAGCTCCAAAACATGACTGTCCAGTTGTTGAGGCCACTGGCAATCTTTCTTTTCACTTCTTCCAACTGGAAAGGCATGAGGAGCAGTCATTTCATCAACTATTTTGATAGGCACACAAATGAGGCAAAATTGCTATCTCTTGGCCATTCCTAGTAACAAATGATCTAGAAGAACATTATCTTGATCTGTTTCTCTCTATCATAGCATTTTTGTCAGTGACATGGACAGAGGAATGGAG
>VWZE01007660.1:14362-24739 GCA_013396675.1 Eubucco bourcierii | reverse complement strand
TATGGCTTGGTAGTGTGGCGGGTTCACCTGATTTTGCAGCTAAAGCAAAGTAATTGCTCTCAACCTCAGGGGTGGTGGATGCCTTAGTACAAGAGACAAGTAAAAGTACGGGAATCTCGTAGATACTGGAACTCAGAGAGGGAAGTCATCTGTGACAAAGGGATCTTCACTCCTGCACACATTGAAAACAGAGAAGCAGACTATAGCCACAGCTTGCTGTTACTTGAAAGAGTGAAAGTGAACTGGACTTAGTTGCCCCACTTGACTCCCCCAGGAGCGGAGACAGACCGGTTGAGCTGGTCGTGAAGCAGCATAGGAGGGGAGGAGAGGAACACTGGGGATTGCGGACTAGTTTGGGTTGGGAGAAGGTTTAAGGGGGTTGTCATGTATCCTGTGTATGCACTGTAACTTTCCTGTATCTTTTCAGATACAATTCTGTATTTCTTTCCAATTAATTTGAGAACATCTTACTCTGTTCGCCCTTTTAAAAAACACAATGTGCATTTAGATGATATTTCACGTGTCACTGAATTTATTTCCCTATATCTTCCTCCACAGTCTAGCTTTGATTGTGAGCTGGCAAATCAAAACCGTGCATTCAGATAATGCCATCACTTTCTTTATTTTCCTTACATTCATTCATTTCAGGATTTTGTTGTGTTTTGATTTTTTTCTCCTATCAAGTGCTCAAAGTATACCGAGATGTTGGAATCACTGCTGGAAATGAGGTTTCTGACATTCAAAGAGACCAGTCAGCCGTGCCTGTTCCTGTGTCAGGTGTGGCTTCGCTCTTTCTGTTTCACTTACTGCTTGGGAAGTCTACAAAATGACAATTTTAGCATGATTTTTGTACATGAGGTATATTAATGCAACAGGGTGCAAAACAAATGTGAAATAACTGTAATACTGTTTGTGAATAAATAGTTTGGCTGGAATTTTTCACGGTGCAGTGTGCTAGTGCCTTTTTATTCCTGTATGAGAATGTACACTGGTAGATTTTTAGCTTGATTTTGGTGCAGTTTAATCTTGGGAGTTGGTGAAACCAGTTGGATTGACTGGTGAGATGTTAAAACAGATCACAGCTTCACATGAAATCAAACTGTAATAGCTCAGCTAATTAGCAGATACATGGAACAACTGTCTTAAGTTGTGCAGTAGCTACATGCCAAGTAACAGTGTTGTGGTCTCAAGCAAGAATTTTAATCCTGATCAGTCATCTCTTGGGCCAGTTTGTAGAACAGAAAATAGAAGGTAACTTTGATTTTGGGCCATGTGAAGATTTATCTTGATATGAATTTTCTCCCTCCATTTTATAGAACTTTGGTAGATTGTATTATGTGGAATTTGGCACCTAAAGTATTTTTATTTTCTATAGCACCAAGTGACTGTGTTTTTCCTTTCTTTTCAACACTTTTGAACACAATTGTTCAATTTGGAAGATTATTTTACTACCTCAATTGACATCTTTGTATATGGTTATTAGAGTCCTTTCTAGCCAAGTAGTATAATTTATTCAATCAAATAAAGATCCAGATTTTTTTTTTTAATCTATTCAGGAGGGAATTGGAAATTAAAAGCAATTTAGACTGCAGAACACTGCTTTGATTTCATTTTTTTGAGTATTTTTTTGGTAATTTATCATTAAAATGAAAAATAGTTTAGTAATTTATTGTTAGAAGCAAACATTAAAGAAAATTATTAAGCTATATTGCCTATATTTTTTTAACAAAATGCTTAGCAAACTTTTTCTTATAATCTAGAGAATGCAGACTTGTTTCCAAATACTTTGATTTTTTTTTCCATTTACTATAAATATACCTACTAACTATTACTCTTTTCTCATAGAATCATCTAGTGCCCCTGAGACACTACACCCAGACATACATTTAAAAGTGAGATTCCCTACTGAAGTGAAGGAGAGACCTTTACCATCCTTTCTGTCAGATGTTCCTGATTTGGTTAGTGTCCCAGTGTACTTGTGGTTAAAATACATTTTAAATCTACTGTTGTTTTGCCTCCTGGATTTGGTATTATTTTGTCTGTTGTATGATACCATGGTTATTTTGTCTCCATAACTTAAAGTGATAAGAGAGAAATGGTTAACAATGTACTGAAAACAATATATGCAAAACTCACTATATAATTCTTTATCATCTTGTTCTTATTTAGAGTGAACATGAATATCTCAGTGTCACTGACATTGAAGGCACTGACCTCCTCCACTTGCCCATGATACCTGAGTCTGCAGAAGAGATAGGTACTGTGCAGCAAAATGAGGAGTTGGAAATTCCATGTGCTGCAGAACTTCATCACATGACAGTTTCTGTTACTGATGCAATTCCACCCAGGGTGCTTCCAAGGAAGGGTAAACCATCTCATTTTTATCATTGTTTAAAAGCAAAGCTGTACACTAAGCTCCCGTGGGAAACTTGCAGCCTTTCTCCCAACACATCACCTGCTTTTTCAGTCTTCAAAACATTTATATATTTGATGTGTTTCATGACATTTACTGCCTCATACAACATACTGTTAGTTACAGCACAGTTAATTGCCTAGTTGCTTGTAGTACTTAAATGTTTACTGTTTATTCAGTGATGCTGGTGTGCTTTTCTTATTTCAAGAGGATCATCAGAAAAAAATATCAAGCCAAGTACAAAAGGAAGAGAAGAAGTCAGATTCTATTAGAGATAGTGTCACTTGGAACATTGTACATGAAGATGACAGAACTTTTCCTTCTTTGGGGCTTCCATCAGTATTAACTGGCAAGGAATACTTTTCCACAAATCAGCAACAAATGGAGATGCAATTACAGAAACTACAAAAAATAACAGAAAATATGGAAGAAGATTTTCAAAATACCAGGCTGGTGAGTTCTGGCTCCTACCTGTTTTCTGAAGCAGTTCATTTTGTAAATTCTTTCAGCTGAAGATAAAGTTTACGTTTTGGAGTGATGTGTTTTTTAATCTCAATACATACTGAGACAGATCAAGAGTAATACACAGTTCTGCCACATTTAGTGCTACATCTTTTGGAGAAGCAGGTGCAAAACAGAACACAGAAGGTTTCACGTGAACTTAAGAAAAAGTTTATTTACTGTGAGGGTGACAAGGCTGCCCAGAGAGGTTGCAGAGTTCACTTCTCTGAAGGCTTTCAAAACCTGCCTGGATGCATTCCAAGGCAACCTGATCTCGGTGAGCCTGCATTAGGAGGGAGGTTGGACTAGATGACTACCAGAGGTCCCTTCCAACCCTTACCATTCTGTGACGTGGTTAGTTACATTAGACCAAATGCTGGCAGAATGGTGAGGTAAATGTGATTAGTGAATGTGCAGAACACATTTAATTTCTGCCTAGCTGGGTAAATGGTACAAAATTCTAGCCTCAGCAGAAGACCTTTTAGGCAAGGTTTTCTGTCACTGTTCATCTGCAGAATATAGAATGCAGAATGTGACTATTTCTGAAACCTCTTCTTAATTATTTGATAAAATATTTGCATTCTGGACATCTTTATAAAGCTAAATGTAGAAATAAAATAAATGCATTTTGGACATAGAGCATTCAGGTTTTCCTATATATAATTCAGGAGTTACTATTTTATAAGTTATGGTAAAGATAATGATAAATAGTTTAAATTTTTCAACACAATAATCTCCCAATACTCTATTTAGTTGAATTTACCTAAACTTGAGCTGTGGATGACTGTAGTTACAGGAATTGGGGAATGGTGATAATTATTTCTTCACACTACTATGTTTTTTGGGTTTTGTTTTGGTTTTTTGTTTTTTTTTTTTAACTAAGTTTAGAGCAAACTGGGAGCAACTAAGAAAGAGCCATTAGGCTGTGATTTAATCTAGACAAATTCTTTTGTCTTTGCACATGAAAAAAAAAAGAAGTCAGTGTTCAGTTTCTGTGGATTTGAATTCAGCAGTACTGTTTACTTCCACAGCATCCACTTTGTGTATAATCATTCAATTTAATAGTGTCCATTGCCTGCCTTTCCACATACTCACAGAAATGTTAAGGACCTCACTGTGTCACTTACACAAAATTGTTAGGTGGTGCACACATCTTGGTCTTCCTTTTATGTAGCAGTTTCTTACATATTAAGAGATGAGTTTTAAGACCTATTCTTTGATAGAACAGCAGAATGTCCCAAACTAAGTTAGTCAGTTTTCATTTGCTAGTTTTAAACTTGGGTGAAAGTTCAGGATATTTTATTTTAAAATAATATGATCAGAAGGAATAAAACAAGAATATTCTTGTTCACAAGAATAGTGCATTTCATATGTATTTTATTGACAGTTAAGGTCCAGGGATTTAACTCTCTGGATGAAATAAATATGCTTCAGCTACTTTAATTTGAGTCAAGGTGCTTCATTAAAATGCTTATAAGATGCTGAAGGGAAAAAAAATTACTTAAAGCAAACTGCATGACTGCTTTCAATGTAAATCTCAGAAATATCTTGAAGAATATACAGTTACTTTTTTTGGGTTTCATTTATAGCTAGTGAAGAAAATAGAAGATTCTGAAATGGCTGCCAGTTCAGACCTTGGTGCTTGTTCTTCGTTCCTTGAGGATGCTAGAATCATGGATGATGGTATGTGTTCAGTTTGTAGGGCAATAAACCTCCAGTTGACTCTTAAACTTCTAATTAGTCCTGAAGTTTACTACAACTCCAAAAGGTGTTTGTGAAACGTAGAAAAAAGTCTTACTGAAACATAGCAAAAGTCAAAAAATGAGAGGAAAAAACTCAAAAAGCAGAAATATTGTGGGTACTCCTTCAGCAGCAGTGTCCTTCGAAATATCTGCATGCTTTCTGATCTTCTCCTAAACCATAATGCAGCACTTCATTACAGGCTTTTAAAGGTGATAGTCTGTATTTCTGTTACACCATGTTAAAATATGGGGCCTATGAGTGCTTTGATTCCTAGTACAAAGAATATAAAATTTAATCTCAGTTTTCTCTGCATGAAGAAATTTTTTTCACACGCCTTTAGTGACCATTAAGTTGTAGTACCTGCTGATTCTTACATCAGATGAGCTACTTGGAGCTGATGTACTGAGTTATTTATTGTTCAGATAACAATTAACTCTGTAATACCCATTTAACTTGTACCACATGATGGATCAAGCTGGGGAATACAAACTTCAGGTCTATTTTACATATACACCAAAACATGTTCAAGACTGGTACATAACTGATTGAGGTGGAGGTTGTTCTCCTTTTGACACATAAACTAAATATGCTACTGTAGAATAGATGTGAGTGACATTTTTTGCATTGTGAGTTTTTTTTTTCATTGATCTACACTAATTTCTGTTTTTTTTTTTTTTTATGGGATCAGAACATTATTTGGGAAGCATAATTTTTGAAGATGATGAAAAGAAATTCTTGAACTTGGAAGATCCTTTACCCAGTTACACTGCACCCTCTGCTTCTAACCTTCACAGTGACCTAAAGTCTTCTGGTATAATTTTTTTATGTCTGTTTTTCCTTTACTCTCATTTTAAAAATAAGTACACCTTCCCAGTAAATATTTTCCCATTGCTTTTATACAGGATATTATGTAATGCCAGTGAGCTCATAAAAGTCAGCTGTCCATCCTTCTAGATAGCATTATTAACAATGGCTTCGTGGATGTGGATTGGTTTATATGGTGGTACAGTATCACTTAGTTTTGAAAATGGAAGTGAGTTATGCTTGCACTCAGATTCACCATTACTGAAAGAAAATTCCTTCCTTCCAGACACCTGTACTGCTTTTCAGCCACGTTTTCTGAATTCCTGGAGTTTGTACCCTTGCTTCTTCGAGATTTTGGAACTGATAATTTCCAGTTAGTTGGAATTGATGAGCTTAGTTGCATCATGGCAGACAGCTGACAAGTCATCTCATCTTCATAGCCAAACTATCCATGACAGTTATTTACCTCTTCTTGAAGACTCTGTATTAACCTGGCAATTGATGACTTACTCTATTACAGGTCATTAAGCCTATGAACAATGTTCATTTACTTTTAATGTCATCATGTGCAGGTTGATCTAGTTCTGTACTTTATCCCACTAACTGTTTAACATATGTATTGTTAGTTTGTGTACAGGTGCAAGACGTTTATTAACAAAGGCTGTTTGTGTTTCAGGCTTTCGTGTGTCTGGAGATCTGTGTGATAGGTATGTATTTTAACATAGGTTTTGCTGAAAATTGTTTTTCTTTATACTCTAGCTTTTGGTAGGATAAGGGACTGTCAAAGTGTAACTGAAATCTAGGCATTCATTTTCAAATGGAATGAAAGCCTTTTATTAGATAATTTCAGGCAGTGATAGTGCCTGTTAGATGTGGTTTATGCAGAAGCGTTGAAACTTGCTTTATAGTTACAAGTAACAAAGCTGTAAATTAAGACACTGCTATTTTTTACATGCATTTGTTACTTCTCCAATTTGCAAAACCCAGGTTTTGAACAAGTACATGTAACTGCTCCTAGTAATCATCTACCGAGTCCAGAAATCACCAGAAAGTTTTGGAAGTGTTACTATACGAACAGTGTAAAGCAACAAACTGAAGATTTCAAAACTGGAATATCTTACACATGAATTGAAATGGTCTGGCATACATATTTTTTTTTATTGTGAACTGCTCTTAGTCTTCTGGATTCAGTTGTGCAGTAGGAAACAGGACCTGGCTTCCCATTCTGCCTGAGAGTTCTGCTCAGTTAGTCACATTTATTGTTTTGCTTGAAGTATAGTTTAAAGTATTTTAAGTGAAACTGCTTGTTGTAGATTAATCTACTGAAGTAGATTAGTTATGTAACCTCAAGTATGGAAGTGAACCAATGAACTCTAATAGATAGTCATTCTTACCCAAAGGAGTAACTTGAAGCAACTGTATCTTATAAATTACATGAGATTTGAGGTTTTGATTGAGAGCAGCTGATGAAAAGAGAGGAAATGCAAATAAAACTATTCGCTCGCTCATGCTGATTCTTACTCAGAAGGTCACTGAGAGTTGAAGCTTCTGAAACTGGTGTTATTTCAGCATGACAGCACTACAAACCCTCTTCATGCTTCTGGCCTGGGCTGCCAGGCTTAACTTCCTCTGGGCCAGCCATGTTCATACACCCCAGCTGAGCTCAGGCAGTTCAGCACTGGACGGGGCTGTGTTCCTTGGTGTTTTATTCAAAGCCCTCTTTGCTGCAACACCCCTGTCTTGCATTAGCAGTGGATACAGTTGGTAAGAGATAAGTAATGTAAGAGATTAATCTTGTTGTGTTCCTCAGAGATTGAAAGGGCTATGGGCACCTAGACCTACCTCTCAATAGGAATTTCAGTTAGTGCCTTGACTGCAGGCCCAGTGGCAGGTGCACAGCCTGTCTGCTGTAGGTCTCTTTTGCCTTCAAAAGCAGCACAAATAGTGGGTGCACAAATACTGCAGTTTATTGATATGCAACACAAACAGATTCTTTAAGATTGCCAGTGATAAACACACTACACTACAGAACAGCTGTATAGCTCCAAAGTATGACTGCCATCAAAAACTCTGTCCTGCTGGGGCAGTACTCCCTGTAGCTGAGGTCACAGATTTTACCCAAAAGGTGTCCCTTTTGGATTAGAGGTGAGTTGAACAAAATCCACTTATCTGTCCCTGCTGTTTGGTATTGAATTCTCATTCCCCTCCAAATAACATATGAAATTGGGATCATGTAATGTTTATACCTCGTTTTCTACTATTGTGAAAAGTGTACATGTTGCACTGTGATCAAAGTGGTCAAACCATTGTTGCTTTACCAGCTGCTCAAAACACCTTAGTTTTGAGATGACTCCTCTCTGGTCAGCACTGCTGGACTTGATAAGATGGAACAGTGCAGCCTGCACCGCACTCCCCCATTTTCCCTGATGTCATGGTAACATAGACTATGGATCTCCATCCAGCCCCTGTCAGCTCTGGTCACCAGGGTAGCATTCCCCTGTTTTGTGCTTCCAACACTGTGGTGTTGGTCTCAATCATTCTGTTCCATTCACACTGGGGAACTTCAAAGTTGAGCTGGCTAAAGTGTACCTAATGACAGTGAAACTAAACTGATGGGTTGTGACTTTTTAAAGGCAGTGAATCATCACGTGTAATCCAGATACTGCTTGTGTGCACTAACAAAGTGAGATGTAGATGAAAGACAATTCAGTCCAAAGGTGTCTGGAAAAATGACCTGAATATTCTTATTTTCAGTATAAAAGGAAGGATTTTAGCTTTTTGTTGTTTGCAGGCATATTCTACTTTAAATTAGTAACTTTTTTTTTTTCCCCTCTGTCTGACTTTAAGCTCATCAGAAGATCCGCTGCAAATTACTGGTCTGAGTGGTGTTGCTGACATCATTAGGGATCTTGTAGCAGAAGGTGACATCTCTCCATCTGAACTGGGCCTTACAAAAACACAAACTAAGAAAATCTCTAGGTAGTACCATGACTGCTGTTTATTATCTGTCTGTTACATCATTTTAACCCTGGTTATTCTTTTCATAGCTCAGACCCCACGAACAGTGCAAGCAAGCATGTGATTTGAGTTCGTAGTAATGAAACTACTGTTAGAACTGTTTAACAACCACTGCTTTACTGGCCACTGTTCTCAAATGTGTGTGTTAGTTTTTATTACTTTGATTTTTTAATTCTTCCCTTCCTACTTGCTTCTTCCTGCTTTCACCAGGTATAGGCTGGAGCACAGCTAGGCATCTACAGCAGATTCAGTTTAGCCAAGGGGACAGGAGCTTTTTTAAGTGGTTGAGGAAAGCAGAATGGAAATTTCCTGTCTGTGGGAAGCAGTTTTAGAAACTTGCAACCTTGGACTCCAGCTTGTCACACTTTTCTTCCCTGCTGGAGATTCCCACACCTTTCCAACTATCAGTTAGAAAATCAGATGTGTTCTTTACCAAGATAAGTTGAAATCAGAGCTGTTTCCTAATCTTGTTTGTGACATCAGTTGCTTAAAAGGCATAAGTGGAGCTGCTGAGGATGCCAAGCAATCTGTTGTGTTGATGCAGCTGTTCACACTAGCGTAAGATACTTGATTCACTAAGGTGTAGTGCTCTGGTTACTTGTTTTAATATTTATTTGAATTGCAAAAGTAGCTCAACTGCTTCACATCTAAATATCTGCACAGACCATAATATCCTTAACGAGCTTTTAAGAATTCTGAACACATTAATAATTATTACATGAATATATAAACGTTGCTAGGTGGACTGTTTGGTGAAAATTTCAGGAATACATTCAAGTAAAAATGGGGGAGTCGTTTTTGCCTGACAAACGAAGAATAGATGTATTCTGGGGGGGGCACTGATGGAATCCTTCAGATGTTGCAGTTTTACCTTTTTTTGTGTGAGGATTTTCAAGCTACCTGTTTCTGGGGATTTTTTGGCATAAAAATTATTCTTTTATCCTGGCCACACAAAGTAGGCAGTGACATCTATCTGCAAGTGACCTCCCAACTTCACTGACACATCTTAAACAAAATTTATCCTTCCAACTTACATTTCACTCAGTACCAGCAGTAATTAAACAGAACTGTGACTTTCCAAGCTACAAACCACATTTGTTGGACAAACATAACTCTCCACATTGAGACACAAGCTGTCTCAAACCCAAGGACTGTTATTAGGAGATAATGTCTTTGTTGGTTTCTGACACCTCAGAAACAGAAAACAAATCTGCTGAAATATGCAGTGGATTTCATCTCCCTTAAAAACAGATCCATGAAATACAGAAGTGTATTATGTCAATGACATTACCAAAGCAGGCTATCTCACTGAATTTGGAATCCCACTTCAGGCTACTGTGCTCACAGGACACACTTAAACACAGCATAGAAAATCTGTGTAATGATTGAGACAGACAAGACTAGCAGAATGTTCATGAGGTATTACAGAAGAAACACCTCAGTGGTTGCGGACTGAGATGGGAAACTCTGAAGTGACTGCTGTTACTGAGATGAATGATGTTCTAGGGTGGAAGGAGGAGAGGGAAAATGGTCTGAAGGAAAAGATGAGGATGGAAAGAAAAATCTTGCATCTGTTGTGGCAGGACCTGAACTTGGTTCAAGCTGCAACATGTGACAGCAATTTGAATTTCAGTATATGAGGTTATAGTTACTACTGACCACAGCCACAATGAAAAAGTACATAAAATCTTTGAAATAATGGTCCAATATATATATCATACTGAATTAGTAACAAAGATGCAAACTTAGAATCATAGAATCAAAGGACTGCACCCTCAGCAAGTTTGCAGATGACACCAAGCTGTGTGGCACAGTCGACTTGCTAGAGGGCAGGGATCCATCCAGAGGGACCTGGACAGGCTGCAGAGGTGGGCCCAGGCCAACCTCATGACATTCAG
>VWZE01007659.1:10321-24413 GCA_013396675.1 Eubucco bourcierii | reverse complement strand
TTCACCTCTGCAGAGACACAATAACATTCTCTATCCTAAGGTGGGACCAACAAGCCTTTCCATTTCACATTTTGTCTTCCAGTATCTGAAGGGGGCCTACAGGAAGGTTGGGGAGGGATTATTGACAAGGTCTTGCAACGACAGGACAAGGGGCAATGGGCTTAAACTGGCAGAGGGGAGATTTAGACTGGATGTTAGGAGGAAGTTCTTTACAGTGAGGGTGGTGAGGCACTGGCACAGGTTGCCCAGGGAGGTCATGGATGCTCCCTCCCTGGAGGTGTTCAAGGCCAGATTGGATGAGGCCTTGATTAACTTGTATTAGTTGGAGGTGTCCCTGCCTATGGCAGGGGGTTGGAACTAGATGATTCTTGAGGTCCCTTCCAACTTTACCATTCTATGATTCTATAAAGAACGCTCTCAGTATAGCTGTAGCAGAATTTCAATATGTCAAATGATAGCAGCTAAGTGCTAGGGCAGTGTGGAGGAGGCAGTTCCTTTCTCTGAAGCAGAAGTCAGACTCCTGTCAGCAAAGATGAACTGAATGACCACAAGTCTGTGAAATGCAAGAACAGTGGTAGGGAGTGATGATCTCAAAAGATTCTCTGATCCTTCCCTGTCACACACGAATAGAAGTGGAGTGCAGAGGCCATTAAAGGCACTACAGGCAAAACTTCAGGACAATGCTTTCTTTCCAGCTTTCCTGCTTTGTCAGGTTTAGGTTGGAAGGAATCTTTAAAGTCGTTTAGTCCACCTCCCCTGCAGTAAGCAAGGACATCTTCAACTAGATCAGGTTACTCAGAGCCCTGTCCAACCTGACCTTGAATGTTTCCAGAAAGTGTTTCTCCACCTCTCCAGGCACCCTTTCACTCATTGTTAAAAATAAAGAATCTTCCTTGTACCTAGTTTAAATCTATCCTATTTTAATTTAAAACCATTCCCACTTGTCCTCCCACAATAGTTGGGTTATATCTAGCAATTGATTACATTATTTTTTTCAAAGCATTATGTGGTTCCAAATGCAAAAAATTATGTTGTCCCCATGGATTATTTCTTTAACATGTTATGAATACTCAGATGAAGTAGGAAAAGCTTTAATATTTTTGCTTTCTGACAAGAAATACAATTGCAAATATCCATAATTCAAATGCAAAAAAGTACCTAATATAAATCATAGAATGACTGAGGCTGGAAGAGACCTCTGAGATCAGCAAGCCCAGCCTCTGCACTAACAGCACCACATCAGCTAAACCATACCACCAAGTGCCACAACCAATCTTTTCTTAAAGACCTCCAGGGCTGGTGACTCCACCACCTCCCTGGGCAGTCCATCCCAGTGCCTAATCAACCTTTCCGTCATGAAGTGTTTCCTGATATCCAATCTAAACCTCCCCTGGCACAGCTTCAAACCATGCCCTCTTGTCCTGTCACAAGCTGCCTAGGAGCAGAGCCTGACCCCCACCTCACTACAACTTCCCTTCAGGTAGTTAGAGGGGAGTTTAGCACTCTCTACAAGTCTCCACTTCTCCAGGTTGAACACTCCCAGCTCCCTCAGCCTCTTCTCATCAGACTTCCCCTCCAGGTCTCTCCCCAGTCTCATTGCTCTCCTCTGGACCCACTCCAGCATCTCAACATCCTTGCAATGAGAGGCCCAGAGCTGCACAGTAATACTAAAAAATGGTTGTTTAAAATTTACTGCTTGCTCCCTCCTCCAACACAAAAGGTGTGAAAACACCACCAGAAAATTTAGTTCATTGCAGGAATACCTCTGCACCTGCAAACCACTGACTAAGATTACAGTCTGTTTATAGAAGAACAACATATAATTTGGAAAAAAAAGGATTTGAATATTTGCCTTCCTTTTTAATTTAGCATTTTGATTCTCTTCCATTTCAATTCTGATGAATGAATCTTTCAACAGTAAAGATTTGCTTGGAGTTATATTTCACTGGCCTTTAAACTAACGTGCATTCATTCCTGTCCTACAGGCAAAAGTCATTTCTGAGTTTCTCAGTCTTTGATGGAGGGAAATGTTGACCTAATTCTCTGCAACTTTAAAGGCAAAAGATGTCAACAATTTTTAAACATGGCTTTTAAAATGCAAGTCCAACACAAGGTGCTCTGATAAAAAGTAAATAACTTTAATTTGCAGTGGATTAAGTTATTTTGTTTGAAAATGGAACCAGGTACAGCCCACAAATGAACCCTTCCATTGGATGGTAGTAACATTTTAGGTACATATGACACCAAGCTGGGGGCTGATGTTGCTGGGTTGGAGGGCAGAAGGGCTCTGCAGCAGGACCTCGACCGCCTGCACAGATGGGCNTTAGGCCACACCTTGAGTCCTGTGTCCAGTTCTGGACCCCTCAATTGAAGAAGGACATTGAGGTGCTTGAGTGTGTCCAGAGAAGGGCAACGAGGCTGGGGAGAGGCCTCGAGCACAGCCCTATGAAGAGAGGCTGAGGGAGCTGGGATTGTTTAGCCTGGAGAAGAGGAGGCTCAGGGGAGACCTTCTTGCTGTCTACAACTACATGAAGGGTGATTGTAGCTAGGAGGAGGTTGCCGCCTTCTCTCAGGCAAGCAGCACCAGAACAAGAGGACACAGTCTCAAGCTGTGCCAGGGGAAGTTTAGGCTGGAGGTGAGGAGAAAGTTCTTGACTGAGAGAGTCATTGACTGCTGGAATGGGCTGCCCAGGGAGGTGGTGGAGTCACCGTCCCTGGAGGTGTTCAAGGCGGGTTTGCCATGGTCTGGTCTTGAGGTCTGTGGTGATGGGTTGGACTTTATGATCTTTGAGGTCTCTTCCAACCTTGGTGATACTGTGAAATAAATTAAAACCAGCTTGAGAATATATCTGTTCTTCTGCATTACATAACCTGGTATCAGAGTCCTCATGTTGTCTTGTTTTGTGTGTGTGTGTGTTTTTTCCCCTGAGAAGTACAAAAATTTCTAACATATATAACTTAAAGTGCATTCTCAGTTGTAAACTCTTGCTATGCTGAAAAGAAATGGGTCTCACTGAGTTGTTCAGCATCCACAGTTTCTGACAATCACTTTATTATGCTCCAGCACATATTTATCATAGAATGGTTTAGGTTGGAAGGGATCTCAAAGATCATCTACTCCCAACCATATTTAAAAATATGGTTTTATTTTGAAATCCCTGGATTCTTTTATTGCAAAAAGTACAGGTTATATGATGTAGTGGTTGACTCAGAAATTAATGGTGTTTGTATCTGAATCAGTCCAGAGGAAAAAAAAAAAAAATTCCAAAACATTGGAATTCATGGATGCAGGGACACAAATGCTAAACACTTCAGCTACTTTTTCCTCTTTTATAGAATCATAGAATGGTAAGGTTGGAAGGAACCTCAAGGATCATCTAGTTCCAAGCCCCTGCCATAGGCAGGGACACCTCCCACTAGCACAGCTCACTCAAGGCCTCCTCCAACCTGGCCTTGAACACCTCCAGGGAGGGAGCAGCCACAACCTCCCTGGGCAACCTGTGCCAGTGTCTCACCACCCTCACTGCAAAGCGCTTCCTCTTAACATCCAGTCTAAATCTCCCCTCTGCCAGTTTAAACCCATTGTCCATTGTCCTGTCATTACAAGGCCTTGTCAATAGTCTCCCCCCAGCCTTCCTGTAGGCCCCCTTCAGATATTGGAAGGCTACTATAAGGTCTTCTGGAAGCCTTCTCTTCTGTAGACTGCAGAGCCCCAATTCTCTCAGCTGACCCTCTCCAACACTTCCATGTCCTTCCTGTGCTGAGGGTTCCAGAACTGCACACAGGACTCCAGATGGGGTCTGAGGAGAGCAGAGTGAAGGGGTAGAATCCCCTCCCTTGCCCTGCTGCCCACACTACTCTTGCTGCAGCCCAGGACATTGTTGGCTGCCTGGGCTGCACACGCACACTTCAGGTTCTTCATTTATATTCAACGAGTCAAGGTTGACTTCAGCTGAGTATCTCAATTATTATTTTTAAGTCCTTGCATTCTCATCATGTTACATGCACAGCAGAGATCAGGTGCTTCCCTAATGATGTCCTGCCCAAATTCCAGAAAGTGATATGTGAAGCACAGGGTGAGCTACACTGACAGCAAGAATTGGGGTCACTCAGACAGCTAAGGCACATGATACACCAAACTATGGACAGCAGAAACACAGATAAGAAGCAGAATTAAGGCAAATGCTCAGCACGAGCTGCAAGATTACCGCATTTCTTTTTTTCCCCAGATGTTTAATTCCTCTGTTACTAGTGTGATTAAGAAACATGATGACACTGCACATCTTATCAATGAACAATCCAATCCAATGAACAATATCCATTTTTTACTTCATAGTTAACGATCAACTCTGATTTTTTTTTTTCCTGGTAAATTTTAAGTTCTGTTTCTGAAAGATTTTTGCATTCAGTCACACATAGAACATGGAGACCCAAATTACAGGTATTGCAGTACTACCTTGTTTTGAGGATTAACACTAACAAAATATATCACACAATGGTAAGGCTGGAACAGACCTCAAGGATCATCTAGTTCCAATCCCCTGCCGTAGGCAGGGACACCTCCCGCTAGTACAGCTCACTCAAGGCCTCCTCCAACCTGGCCTTGAACACCTACAGGAAGGGAGCAGCCTCAACCTCCCTGGGCAACCTGTGTCAGTGTCTCACCACCCTCACTGGAAAGAACTTCCTCCTGACATCCAGTTTAAATCTCCCTTCTGCCAGTTTAAACCCATTGCCTCTTGTCCTGTTATTACAAGACCTTGTCAACAGTCCCTCCCCGGCCTTCCTGTAGGCCCCTTTCAAATACTGGAAGGTTACTATCAGGTCCCCTTGAAGCCTTAGAAAATTTGTAGACTTAGAAAATTACAGCATTATTCATATTCAACTCAAGGTAAAATGCACATTGAATATCTGCAATAGGTATATCCAGGCACTTAAGTAGCCACACCAGCACAAGTAATAATTATCCCAGCATTTACTGTGGCTACAAGTAGGAAAGGATGGGTTTACTATTTCCCATAGCATAAAATGGGTTATTTCAGACACTGAGTTAGGTCTAACATATTTAACATGACTTTTTTTTTCCCCAGTAGGTCAAAGTATGGTTTCAACAGAATGAATGCAAACAATTTGCATACAGATAGGTGTTCCATATTTCATCTATTCTATTTAATTCCAATGCATATTCGGCTTTCACTGCTGAGTGAACAGTACTTTGTAATGTGGTTGGAAAGTCAGCTAAAGAATCAGGTTGGCCTCAGTCTGTTAGGCAAGCTGAGATAGCTCTAAGCCAGTTACCTCTTCTGCAAAAAGAGGTGTCAAGGCATTCAGCAATATGCAACAGGGGAAAGCCACAGCTAAAGCGCACAAGATTCTCATGTGGTGCATGACAGTGGGTAGTAAAGCCAAGCTCTGCAGCCAGTTAGAGTGTAACACACAGAAATGCACTCCTTAAGGGGAATTAGGAATGCACTCCTTTGGATAAGGGGAATTGGTCACGTTGGCTCCACACAGAACACAACTCAGGCACCTGAGCCATGGAAAGAGACTGTACTTAGATGCAACCCAGGTTTGCAGCTGGATGCAGGTGATCACAGAAGTCATGGAAATGTTCTGGTTGGAAAAGCCCCTCAGGATCCAGTCCAACCCATATCCCTACTCTACAAGGTTCACCCCAAACCATATCCCAAAGTGCCACATGCAAATGACTTTTAAATACATCCAAGCTTGGTGACTCAACCACCTCCCTGGGCAGCTCATTCCAATGCCTGACCACTCTTGAGGGGAATTTTTTTTTCCTAATATCTAGTCTAAACCTAAGTGATGGAGGACAGCACTTTTTGCTCCCTGGAATTACAGCTTTCAGAAGAATGTATAGCACCCATCTGAACATTTCAGTTTTCAGAAGGTATAACAGCCTTCTGAACATTTCAGAGATCAATGTTCACCTGATCCAATACAAAATTATTCAGCTTTTCATCCAGTCAGACATTTTCCCTGAAATTTCTCTCCTCCCATACAAAGATGACATTTAGGTAAAGTAATATATATATATATACACACACACACACATACATATTTGTCTTGCCTGACAAATTTAGTGGCTTTTTATGATGAAGTCACAGCAACAGTGGACAAAGGAAGGGCAACTGATGTCATCTACCTGGACCTGAGTAAGGCATTTGACTCTGTCCCACATGACATCCTGGGCACCAAACTGGAAAAACATGGACTGGATGGGTGGAGCACTGCTGGGTAAGGAATTGGTTGGATGGTGGCACACAGAGAGTGGTGATCAAGGGCACAATGTCCACCTGGAGACCAGTGACAAGTGGTGTCCCTCAGGGGTCAGTGCTGGCACCAGTGCTGTTAAACATCTTTGTCAGTGACAAGGACAGAGGAATCAGTGTACCCTCAGCAAGTGTGTAGATGACACCAAGTTGTGTGGCACAGTCAACTTGCTAGAGGGCAGGGATGCCATCCAGAGGGACCTGGACAGGTTGCAGAGGTGGGCCCAGGCCAACCTCATGACATTCAACAAGGCCAAGTGAAAGGTCCTGCACCTGGGTAGGCACAATCCCAAGCACAAATACAGGCTGGGTGGGGAATGGCTGAGAGCAGCCCTGAGGAAAAGGACCTTGGAGTCTGGGTTGATGAAAAGCTCAACATGAGCCTGCAGTGTGCACATGCAGCCCAGACAGCAACTGAGTCCTGTTCCTTTTACTCTTAGTAACAAATAACGAGAGATTTAGGGTAGGGAGCACTGCCATAATTTCCAGGATTTTACTCATTCTGTACATATCTTGGAGTAATTCAGATCTGTTTCTGACTCTGCTGCACAGCACAGAGTAAGATGAACCCTTATGCACAAAACAAACTGAGCTGTATGGAAGTAAGACAGTGGTGTAAGTGGAGTAAGATGAGTGGTGACACCCAGGCTAACGAATTTACTTACTCTAGAAAGTTTTTTCCAATCTTCTATTTCCAGACAAATTTGTGGCCCTTTTTCATACAAACTGCAGACTGACAGCTGTGAATCAGCTGTACAAAACAACTCTCTGATTTTCCTCTCCTGGGGCACTTCTACTTCAGAAGCAAACTGATTTAATGTCACCTCAGCTGCCACTGGCAAACTCACCAGCGGTGCAGAAGAATCAAGCTGTGATGTGATGGGATCTAGCACTCCCTGAGCACGTCATCTATTTTTTGTGATGAAGCAAAAAATAGAGGCTGGACCTACGGTTAACTACATGTGAAAAGGACATAGAACACTACTTCACCTGGATATAAACTGCATTTATTTTTCAAAGAGTAAACCTCTGTGTAAAACCTTACTTTGTGCTGTCCATTCTTTGGTGTCAGCTGCGTTTCTGCAAGTAAATTTACTTCTTAAAAAGAAATGCCACCAGCATCAATACAGCTCAATACAGAACCTTTGGGTTTTTTTCTTTTATACTTTGATACAGTTGTAATGATACAACAAAAAATTGGACCTTTTAAACAAACCAACCTGCTACCAAGTTGACGCAAATACCTCAAGCAACTGGGCAGTGTGCACATGCAGCCCAGACAGCCAACCATGCCCTGGGTTGCATCAAGAGCAGTGTGGGCAGCAGGCAAGGGACGGGATTCTACCCCTTTACTCTGCTCTCCTCAGACCCCATCTGGAGTCCAGTGTGCAGTTCTGGAGCCCCCAGCACAGGAAGGACATGGAAGTGTTGGAGCGGATCCAGAGGAGGCCACAAAGATGCTCAGAGGGCTGCAGCAGCTCTGCTCTGAGGACAGGCTGAGAGAGTTGGGGCTCTTCACTCTGGACGAGAAGAGGCTTCCAGGAGACCTTAGAGTAGCCTTCCAATATCTGAAGGGGGCCTACAGGAAGGCTGGGGAGGGACTATTGACAAGGTCTTGCAATGACAGGACAAGGGGCAACAGGTTTGAACTGGCAGAGGGAAGATTTAGACTGGATGTCAGGAGGAAGTTCTTTACAGTGAGAGTGGTGAGGCACTGGCACAGGTTGCCCAGGGAGACTGTGGATGCTCCCTTCCTGGAGATGTTCAAGGCCAGGTTGGAGAAGGCCTTGAGTAACCTGTACTAGCGGGAGGTGTCCCTGCCTATGGCAGGGGTTTGGAACTAGATGATCCTTGAGTTCACTTCCAACCTTACCATTCTATGATGCTATGATTGTCTTGGGCATATCATTTTTTCTTCTAAAAGTATACAAAGCTTTGATAGAAAGGTTTGCAGACAAACAGGTTTGCAGACAGGGCATGTGAATGTCTTCTTAAATATCTGCCTGCTTTCCAGAGAGGTTGCTTTGGAGGGTTCTGCTTTAATTTGATACTTCAGACAGTTGTGTGCTGTTAGTCTGAAACTACTAGTGCATAATATGGAGCTTGGCTACTGCGTTTCTTAATGCAGAATGACACGGAACATTATTTGCCACATCAGGAAAAGCTGAAACTATGCCCTAAGGCACAACATCCTGAGTCACAATTATTCAATTATGGTGTTTAAGATCATTCACTGTTGTGTGAACACTGTGAAAATGAGGCATAATGAAGTGGATTACTCCAGGTCTGACATCTCACCCTTTTTTTGGATCATGTCAACTTCAGAGAATTAACTCAATTCCGTTGTAGAGTTCTGTGTGGTTTAATGCTATTTCCATTCTAATACTAAACTGGAAAATGCTTTATATGTCTGCTAAGGAAGTCTTCACATCATATGTTAAAAATCATCACCAAAACCAAAACCTATCCAAAAGAAAGGCACAAAAGAGCATGTATATTATGTTCTAATATGTATATACACACTATATTCATGTATAATTAGAATCATAGAATCATAAAATGGTAAGGTTGGAAGGGACCTCAAGGATCATCTAGTTCCAACCCCCTGCCATAGGCAGGGACATCTCCCACTAGTACAGCTCACTCAAGGCCTCCTCCAACCTGGCCTTGAACACCTCCAGGGAGGGAGCAGACACAACCTCCCTGGGCAACCTGTGCCAGTGCCTCACCACCCTCACTGGAAAGAACTTCCTCCTAACATCCAGTCTAAATCTCTCTTCTGCCAGTTCAAACCCATTGCCCCTTGTACTGTCGTTGCAGGACCTTGTAAATAATCCTTCCCCAGCCTTCCTGTAGGCCCCCTTCAGATACTGGAAGGCTACTATCAGGTCCCCTCAAAGCCTCCTCTTCTCCAGGGTGAAGAGCCCCAACTCTCTCATCCTGTCCTCATAGGAGAGCTGCTCCAGCCCTCTGAGCATCTTTGTGGCCCTCCTCTGGACCCGCTCCAACAATTCCATGTCCTTCCTGTGCTAAGGGCTCCAGAACTGCACACAGTACTCCAGGTGGGGTCTGACAAGAGCAGAATAAAGTGGCAGAAACCCCTCCCTTGCACTGCTGCCCACACTTCTCTTGATGTAGCCTAGGACTCGTTTGCTGTCTGGGCTGCATGTGCACACTGCAGCCTCATCTTGAGCTTTGCATCAACCCAGACTCCAAGGTCCTTTTCCTCAGGGCTGCTCTCCAACCATTCACCACCCAGCCTGGAGCTGTGCTTGGGATTGTGCCTACCCAGGTGCAGGACCTTACACTTGGCCTTGTTAATTCATACACACTATATACATATAGTAGAACATATTTAAAACCTAGGCAGCCAGAGAACTAGAACAATTATTAATTCATTGTTACTGTCAAAAAACCCTGGCACATTGAATCAGAATTGTCAGTGTTGGAAGGGACCTCAAGGATCATCTAGTTCCAACCCTCCTGCCATGGGCAGGGACACCTCACACAAGATCAAGTTGCTCAGAGCCACATCCAGTCTGTCCTTAAAGACCTCCAGGGATGGGGCTTCTATGCACCTCCCTGGGCAACCTGTACCAGTGTCTCACCACCCTCACGGTGAAAAGCTTCTTCCTAACGTCCATTCTGAATCTATCCACTTCTAGTTTTTCTCCATTCCCCCCAGTCCTATCACTACCTGACATCCTAAAAAGTCCCTCCCCAGCTTTCCTGTAGTCGCCCTTCAGATACAGGAATGTCACAATAAGATCTCCTCAGAGCCTTCTCCTCTCCAGACTGAACAATTCCAACTCTCTGAGTCTGTCCTCAGTAGAATACACATACTAACCTGTGCATGACTGTCCATTTTCTTACTATAACAGACTACTATGAATAAGGTTATTGGGGAATGCCACCAAGAAAGAGATTATAAACACAAAAATGTTTGATCTAAACAAAAGCCATAACAAATTAAAAAAAAAAGCTTCCAAATATTCATTCTGAGCTGCCCAGCCCTCTTGGAGATGCTTTAAAACCACATTTAATATGGTACAAATATTTTTAATATTGTACATAACAGAATTCATAAGAAGCAACACAGCCCTCAACTAATCACCCTTACAGAACTGAGGAGAGAGCAGTTTGCTGCCACTGAACAAGGTCCCAGCTTCACAGCCCTTAACTATAGGCAGCTCAGGGGGTGCAGGAGCCACCTCTCCTCTGGAACCTGTCCTGTTCCTCCTGTCCTATCCTTTTGAAGAAAATAGATCAGCTCACTTTTCTCCCATAATGTTCCTATCTTTAGATAGGCAGATTTGGGATGGTTTTGCTTTTCTCTTCAGCAACAGTAGAACCTGCTTGGGTTATTTTGAGTTGGCGTTGGGTTTTGGTTTGGTTTTGATGAGTTTGTTTGTTTTGGTGAGACCAAATGTTCTGATTTTTTTGAGAGCCAAGGATGATTGTGAGGAACACCTTTCTGCACTTCTTCATGCCTGCTCCTCCCAGCTAGCATCCTACAGCCGAGATGCAGAGTCAACAGTGGTACAAGGAGCAACCCCCTTGGTAGCATACTGTTTGACTTGGTTCACCAACTATTCCCTCAATTAGGAATATGGACAACAAGCAGAGCATCCTTGTGTTTGACTCTACTTGGGATTTATCTGTTGGAACGTGCCAGTAGCATATTTAAAGGGAAAAAAAAAAAATCAACAAAACCAAAGTAGGAGGTTTAGTCACCAACATCATAGAATGGTAAAGTTGGAAGGGTCCTCAAGGATCATCTAGTTCCAACCCCCTGCCATAGGCAGGGACAACCTCCCAGTATTATAGGTCACTCAAGGCCTTGTCCAACCTGGTCTTGAACACCTCCAGGGAGCAGCCACACCCCCTCTCTGGGCATCAGTTTGGCTGGACTAGCCAAAAGAGAAGAACTAAAATGCACCATTCCTGTCCTGCAACTATTGGGGGTGGGGGGGAAGAAAAAAAATCATACTAATATTTTCATCCTCATAGATAATGCTCAACCAGGAAAAACACATAACCTGTAAGTGTACAAATGATTTGTGGAAAGACAACTTTTTCCCAGGACTCAGACACAAGCCATACCACAGAGCTGAATATTGTTCAGTGCACACACACACACACACAGAGCAGTAACTCTCCAAAGTAAAGAATATTTTAGAAAGTTTAATCTGCTTTCTTCTTAGCTGTGGGGTAAAAGTTATGTGGGTTTTAATAGAATGTTGTGATAAATTAAGACTACAGTAAATATATGTACAGGTAGATGTGTCCTATTAAAAGCAGCACATAAAGTGTGAAGCCAAAAAAAGGGCTAAAAAGCAATTTAGCTGAAGAACAAAGATTTCAGGTATTAATTTACTGCCATAGCTATGAGCTTACAACTAGCACAAGGAGAGAACATTTCCTATGCAAATAGGCATGACAAGCTGGTCCTATTTTCCCTGGACATGTTCAATAAAAGGCAAACATAATATCATGGGATGAGTCAAAACAAAAAATCTACTCACTGACTTTTATACTGTAATGCTTGAAAAAAAACCCCAAACCTACAAGCATTTAAAACCTAGTACAGAGAAACCAACTGGGACATGCTCAAAAACGTGACACAATGCTTCCCCCTGCCATTATCCTGTGAAACATTTATTCAGGATGTGTGGCTTTTGGTAACTGTTGAGCATGCTGCTGTTGTTCTCCAATTTATTCTTCAGGTTTTTTGATCTGCCTGCTGATTATCCCTGAGTCACTGGTTCAGAATCTTAGTTTCTCCACCCTGCATCTTCCCATCAGCAAATTCCTTAAAGGAGGTAGGTCTCACTGGATGATCCCACCTTCTAAAGCACCTTACATGTTTTTAGCAAGACCAAGGCTGCTACAGTAACACAATAAATAAAGGCTGTATGGTCAAACTCGCTGCTTGCAGCAATGGAAATAAATACTTTGGGTTTATATGTATGCAAGAAACAAGAATCTTGCTCATTTGTATTAGTGTTTTTAGCCATAGAATTAAACACAGTGCACATGTATTTCTTAAAGGGCTGTGCTACATGCAGTATTACTACAAAAAATTGATGCAATCAAATTGAATACCTACTATGTGCAGTACTGGAGGCCCCAGCACAGGCAGGACATGAAACTGGTGGAGAGAATCCAGAGGAGGGCCATGAAGATGCTCAGAGGGCTACAGCAGCTCTGCTATGAGGACAGGCTATGAGAGTTAGGGCGCTGCAGCCTGGAGAAGAGAAGGCTTCCAGGAGACCTTAGAGTAGCCTTTCAGTATCTGAAGGGGGCCTACAGGAAGGCTGGGAAGGGACTACTGACAAGGTCTTGTAATGACAGGATGAGGGGCAGTGGGTTTGAACTGAGAGAGAGAAGATTTAAATTGGATGTTAGGAAGAAGTTCTTTACAGAGAGGGTGGTGAAAGACTGCAACAAGTTGCCCAAGAAGGCTGTGGCTGCTCCCTCCCTGGAGATCTTCAAGACCAGGTTGGATGAGCCCTTGAGTGAGCTGTACCAGTGGGAGGTGTCTCTGCCTATGGCAGGGGGTTGGAACTGAATGATCTTTGAGGTCCTTTCCAACCTAAACCATTCTATGATTATTTTGTCAACTTATGCTACAGCAGGGGACTGATTAAAACTTTACCTGTGATTAAAAAAAAAAAAATAAAAAAAATCATTTCCACCTGCCTTCACTTTGGGAATATATGTATGGACAGTTTCATAAAGGAGGTGTGGATGGCCTCCCTATTGAGAAGGGAGAAGTACTGCAATCCCATTCAGATCCTGGTGTTATGCAAAGTTAAAGAGCGGTAACCAGCATGGAGAGCATGTCCTTGTAGCATCCATTTTTTGGACAATCAGCATTTATTAGGTAACACTTGCATAGCCTAGAGTAATCTATGTGAAATGTAATAAATCTAAGAAATTAGATCAATAAAGAAGAAGTAACAATACACAGAGGCATTCCTCACTCACACCTTTGCAGATAAAAAGCTCTTGTGTGAGTATGAGTAAAACCAGCATAAAAATCAGCATCAGAGCCTCCTTATTCTGAAACTTTAGTGTGCTAATGCAATGGCAGGCATCAGGAATAAAAGAGTGGACTCAGACTGCAATAGTATGTCAGTACATTTTAGTCTGGCAAAGCCCAAAATTTGAAATGTCTGTTGAACTCCACTGGGTATCATCATTTGTTCTCATTCATTACCCTCTGCCTCAACAGCAGTAGGAGAATGGGAAGCAGTGTGTGAAGGCAAATTTCAAGACAGAGAAATGTAATACTTTGACTGAGATGAATCAACTACCATTTACACCTAACGTGTCTGTTAACAGAGGCAAAGCCCCTTGTCACGGATGCTGACTCCATATAATCTATTTGCTTTAAAGCTGAATTTAATTATATTATTATTTTTATATACAGTCTATTGCTTAAATGCCACGAGCCAGAACTTCTCTGCATTAGCTGCTGTGCAAACAAAGGAGAAAAAGGAGTTTATGGTCCAGAGAGTTTATATGATAATTTACTAATTTTTGATGAAGAGATAATCTGAATGAGGCATTTAGGCATTCAACAACAGAAAGTATTTAGTTTTATAATGCAGCTTGGTAGCATATTTCTCAGTCTGCATTCAGAAAACACCAGATACACTGAACACTGCTATGAACTGACAGTACAGAGGATAAAACTCTCTTTTGGTGTGAATGCTTAAAGTACTTCTAATATCAATGGGATTGTGCCTTTTTACAACAGAATTTCAATCCCCTATATTAAAAAAAAAAAAAAAAAA
>VWZE01007659.1:0-10279 GCA_013396675.1 Eubucco bourcierii | reverse complement strand
GTAGCATAACAAAAGCACACTCCCCCCACTCCCCTCTCCCCACACACACCAGACAGTAAATTACTAATACCACTAGAATTATGTTTGCTCCTATAACTGCAAAACTAAGTTTACTTCAAAACAAAATAGAAGCACTAATGGTAACTACCGTTCAACAGTAGCCAAAGCCTTGATGAAGATTCTGGGTTGGTTAAAAAGAAATCTGATGTTGCCTAATGTGTTTTTCCGGCAGCAAACATGGGAGCACTCTAAGGAAAATCTACTCAGAGCTAAGGAGTTAGGGTTTCATGTCCTTTGTGAAAGTAAGGAAACACAAATAAAGGCATTTGAGTACTATAAATATGTACTTTTCCCGCTTACAATAAATGCCCATACTTGCTGACTATAATGACTTAGAATAACTGGAAATGTTTAATCACAGAAACACTCAGGTTGGAAAAGACCCTCGGCATCACTAAGTCCAAACATTATCCCTACTCTGCAAAGTTCACCCTTAAACCATATCCCTCAGGCATTACATCCAAACGACTTTTAAACACATCCAGGATTGGCGACTCAAGCACCTTCCTGGGCAGCCTGTTCCAATGCCTGAATCAGAACATTACTTGAGAGTAGAAATACTAGGTTATGTTCCTTTGCCTTCCCGATAAAGGGATGGCCAATAAAGGACATCTCTAAATCCAAAACACAATCATCTATTTATCCATATCCCAGCAATTTCCTAAGCTGCTAAGCACATAATCAGGTAGTAGACATTGCCACAAGTTTCATATCATAGAATCATAGAATGGTAAGGTTGGAATGGACATCAAGGATCATCTAGTTCCTGACACACTACTTTTATATTCCTTCTTAAAAGTTCCCAAAACAAAGGTAAAACTTAGCACTTGATAGCAGCTATTACCCATTTTTATTTGTCACGATAGCACTAAATAAGTATTATCTAAAATTCAGTGATGATTACTGGATTTAAACTCTCTTATAGGTCAAGAGCCAGACTCCCAAATGAATAAACACTGCAGGAGGAGCATCCCTGACATGGACAGAGGAATTGAGTGCACCCTCAGCAAGTTTGCAGATGACACCAAGCTGAGTGGCACAGTCGACTTGCTAGAGGGCAGGGATGCCATCCAGAGGGACCTGGACAGGCTGCAGAGGTGGGCCCAGGTCAACCTCATGATATTCAACAAGGCCAAGTGTAAGGTCCTGCACCTGGGTAGGCACAATCCCAAGCACAAATACAGGTTGGGTGGTGAATGGCTGAGAGCAGCCCTGAGGAAAAGGACCCGGGGGTCTGGGTTGATAAAAAGCTCAACATGAGGCTGCAGTGTGCACATGCAGCCCAGACAGCAGCTGTGTGCTGGGTTGCAGCAAGAGCAGTGTGCGCAGTAGGGCAAGGGAGGGGATTCTGCCCCTTTACTCTGCTCTCATCAGACTCCAGTTCTGCTCTCTCATGGTGAGCAGCAATATTTCTTTAAACTGACTATGATACATTCTCAAGATTCATTTTTAAGAGGGAGTAGATTGTTCACATGGTCGTTATTCCCATTAAGTAATTTCTTTCAAGGAAAAGAGAAAAGTATTGTATTTTCAAGAATAGCAATTTGTAAAACTATGGTAGAGAGAATTAGATCTAGTACAAAAAAAATATTACTTTAATACTAAAGCAACCATTTTTTCAGCATGTGCATGAAATAGTTTTTAAATTAATCTTTAAAATTGCTTTAAGATTTCATAATTACATGTAAGCAAAAATGAACATGCAGTGTGCTATGCTAATGTCACCACTGAGTGGTATCATCTGAGACTATTCCTCAGTAGAGTAGAGAAATAATTGGCCTGAAAACTCCCATTTTAATTGCTGTGCACAGCCCTGGAATTCAAGTTTGATGCCTCTAATACCAAGGAACATATCCAATTCAAAAAATGAAGCGAAATAGATTGGGTCACTCAAAGAAATTGTAAGCACTGAGCCAGGGTATGCTAAACCACCTTCAAAGCAAAAGGGGACAATTTTACTATACCAAATAACAACAAAGTAAACAGGTCACAAAGGTTTGCTTAGCATTAAAAGAATATTTAGCTTGAGGAGCTGGACATGGGGAATTTGGTCAGCATTAAAATTCAAGGCTGGATAAATCCAGACATGAGATCTGAGGGAAGCAGCTTGTGGTGAGGAATACCAGAAGAGACTGGAGGCTTTTAAACCACAGGAGTGACTACAAGTACCTGACTGTGTTGCTATACACAGGTGTATTTTTCCCACTAATCCCTTCTTCCTCACATTTCCCCCTTCTCCAATTCATTCCACCTTTGAAAACTGGCTAGCACTCATAGAAGAATGGTAAGGTTGGAAGGGACCTCAAGGATCATCTAGTTCCAATCCCCTGCCATAGGCAGGGACACCTCCCACTAGTACAGCTCACTCAAGGACTCCTCCAACCTGGTCTTGAACACCTCCAGGGAAGGAGCATCCACAACCTCCCTGGGCAACCTGTGCCAGTGTCTTACCACTCTCACTGTAAAGAACTTCCTCCTGACATCCAGTCTAAATCTCCCCTCTGCCAGTTTAAACCCATTGCCCCTTGGCCTGTCATTGCAAGACCTTGTCAATAGTTCCTCCCCAGCCTTCCTGTAGGCCCCCTTCAGATATTGGAAGGCTACTCTAAGGTCTCCTGGAAGCCTTCTCTTCTCCAGGTTGAAGAGCCCCAACTCTCTCAGTCTGTCCTCCTAGCAGAGCTGCTGCAGCCCTCTGAGCATCTTCATGGCCTCCTCTGGACCTGCTCCAACACTTTACGTCCTTCCTGTGCTGGGGGTTCCAGAACTGCACACAGTACTCCAGGTGGGACCTGGGGTCCACTCAAAAGATGGAAAGTCAATTTGCACACACACTGGCTTTATTCTATGCTTGAAAGCATCCTGTGAACTCTCCAAGATACATTCCTAAGCATCTCCTCAGTAGCTGGTTAAAAAAAAAAAAAATATATATATATATATATATTTCTCTCCTTTATTTTTTCCCCCCAGCTGTAATTTTGTAGATACCATTACTTCCCACCTCCCCTAGGATTGGAGAGATTTTAAAATACACAGCTTCACTTCAAATTGCTCAGGTTTTAAAGTTCTTTGTATTAGTTCTGTTAAGCTTCTTCTAAAATGTCTACTTGTGAGGGGGAAAAAGAAAAAAAAAATCTTGGCCAATTTTCAGAAGCTTAGTATCTCTGAGATAATAAAGAGTTGTTTAAGTCAATCAGTTCTATAATGGAGAACTACCCTCAATGAGAACTTCAAGAGTGATTCTTGTCTCTTCATTGTAAATACCAAATTTGTCTAGAGACGTAATTTTATTTCATTATATGTTGTTTGCCATGTCAGAATAAAAGTGTTAGCTTCAAAATACTAAATTTGGGACTGAGTGATTAATAAACATGCTTTAAGTCCCACCGTGTGAAAAAGTGTTGTTGCAATTGTGTTGGGTTTGGGTTTTTTTTCCCCTCTTGAAGTGCTGTGGTGGGAAAGCTTGTTTTGTGTGTGCAGAATGCTCACACACAAAATGCATTTTTAACTACCACAATAGATCATAAAGGGAAAGAGAAGGAAACAAAAAGATACATTACGTGAACACCCTTAAGATTTCTTTCTCTTAATACAAAAGGCACCAGTGTTTCTTTGCTTAATCACTGGGTTCTACAGAACGGCATAAAGCTGATTTTTAAAGCCTTAGTTTTAGACTGGTAGCCATTTTACATTCTAAATGATGGATTGGCATTTTCTAAGTCAGCTAAACACAATGCACTGGGTTTGTTGCCTTGGAAAAGTAAAAGGGAAAAGTGGATGGTGCCAGGACGAATAAATTGCACTTTCGTACAAGAGAACAGAACAATGCTGTTGACACCAATATAACATCTGGGGTTAAGTGCCAAAAACAATGCAAAACTTATTAGCATCTGACTGAAAAGCTCATCTTCTATCCTGGGCCACATTACTCATTTGCTTAAGCCAAACAGGCTCTTTGTCAGCTTCTGTCTTGCCTTATGTTCTCATTTCCCTGGAAAATTGTGGTAATCAAGGTCCTTCTAACAGATGTTCCTTTAGACTTATTAACTTCTGCATCTTGTTGTTCATGTTATCCACCAAAAGTCAGCTTATTAGAAAAGACAATTATAGGAAAATGGAAAAATCACTTTGAGCTTTCGCCCCGCTCCGCGTGCCGACACCCAGAGCGCTTTCGCCGCGACGCCCCGCTCCGCGTGCCGATACCCAGAGCGCTTTCGCCGCGACGCCCCGCTCCGCGTGCCGACACCCAGAGCGCTTTCGCCGCGACGCCCCGCTCCGCGTGCCGACACCCAGAGCGCTTTCGCCGCGACGCCCCGCTCCGCGTGCCGACACCCGGAGCGCTTTCGCCGCGCTGCCCAGCTCCAGACACCGATACTCGGAGAGTTTTCCCCGTGCTGCTCCGCTCCACATGCCAATACTCAGAGAGCTTTCCCCGCGCTACTCCGCTCCAGAAACCGATACTCAGAGCACTTTCATCACGATGCTCCGCTCCAGAAACCGATACTCAGAGCGCTTTCATCACGATGCTCCGCTCCAGATACCGATACTCAGAGCGCTTTCGCCGCGATGCTCCGCTCCACATGCTGATACTCAGAAAGCTTTCACCGCGATACTCCGCTCCAGATGCCGATACTTAGCAAATGTATGCAGATGTTAATAATTTTTAAGTATGATACTTAGAGACTGTCTTAAGTGATGAGGGAGTTCTTGATGTCTCAAGAGATTAAGATATCAAGGAAAACATTGTAAATCATTGCTTAGCAAAGACTCGGATAGCAACTGTCTTGGTTACTGACAACAACTAAAGGCACAAAGCACTTTAATCCTACTTGCCTGAGGGAAAGTTATTTGGTGAGCTAAACTAACACTGCAGGACTATATAAATAGTATTAAAGCATTGAGCTTCGAGGAAAACATTAAAGTCTTGATGATTGAACAAAAAATACCTGAAATAAAGCCCTAAGAAGAACGAAACATTACTATGCACTGGATTTACTTTGTGTGCTGGTTTGAGGTTAATTGGAATATTTTAATGGAGAAAATTGGATCATAGGCTGTGAAAACGAAACAGTGATGATGTCTGCTTCACTCATAGGCTTGCTGAGATGTTTAAGAACACAAAACAAAGATAAGACACTCAGGCTTGCAGACACTCTCAGGTTGTCTAGCTTCTGGTCTTCTCCTACCACTAACCACTTTCCTTCTAACCCCTTAGGTCAAAAACTCACCTTGCACATAAGACAAACCTTGGGGTAAGGTATAGGGGTGGGAAGAAGGTGGAAGGGTGGTTGGGAGCCCCTCCTGGGGTCTCTGGTTTCTGGGAGGGGAGCTGTGTTTCTGTATTACCTTTAACTTATATTTCTGTAAATATTCCTGTCTATAGTGTATATCTCTGCTTGTACATTGTGCTGAGCTGTAAATAGAGCTTCAGTCCTTAACTTCCAGTCAGTTGAGTCTAGTCTGGGAGAATTTTACAAAGTGTGGGGGGCTGAGGAACTTCCAAATCATCACACTTTGTGGTACACAGGACAGGATAAATGACAGAATTTATTTAAGAAAGGTAATACTAGTTAAATCTTTCAAATCTGGGGCAGAACAAGTAACTTAGCTTTAGTTGTTGATTACTATATGAAATTCTGATACACTTCATTAAGTAAAGATGTCATGTGGGACAGAGTCAAATGCCTTACTCAGGTCCAGGTAGATGACATCAGTTGCCCTTCCCTTGTCACCTCTGGTTTGCTTTCCATTTGCCTTAGCAGAACTTTCAGCAGGATCTGCTCCATGATCTTGCCAAGCACAGAGGTGAGGCTGACTGCTCTGTAGTTTCCAGGGTCATCCTTTTTTCCCTTCTTGAAGATGGGTGTTATGTTTGCCCTCCTCCAGTCAGCAGGAACTTCACCAGTCTGCCATCACCTTTCAAATATGATGGACAGTGGCTTGGCAACTTCATCTGCCAGTTCCCTCGGGACCCGTGGGTGGATCTCATCAGGCCCCATGGACTTGTGCACATTCAGGTTTCTTAGGAGCTCACAAACATGATCTTCTACTATAGTAGAAAGCCTGTATGACTACACCACCAGTCACCATTACCATGCACAGACTCTAAAGTTCAGTGCCACTAAAAATGCTGACAGATTTAAAATAATTTGAATATAACAGGTTACTTCTAAGGAAATCCATCCTTAAGTTCAGAGGAAGCTACAGTAAGCACTTCCATACGCTAGCAGGACACCAGAAAATTTTTTTTTTCAGAAGGTAATGGAAGTCTGCTGAGAAACAGTTTGATAGATATTTGAAAACTGAGTAAATGTGAAAAATACAATGTTAGGCAAATGTCTATGATGCATTTTGAAGTCATAAGTATTTCTTTATTCTTAAGTCTTACTAAAAAATCAGCTTATGGTTTAATTTAGCCATTTACACGAGCTAAGCATTCTTACCCTGAACAAGGCAGTACTGTATTATCCTCTTTTACAAAGCATTTCTCCCTTGAATGAAGCAGAAGGAGACTGAGCCAGTTGCTTTCCTTTGAAATACACACACTGAATATACAAACCCCCCCAAAATATTCTACTGTCTCCATTGATCACTGAATAAATGCTAAGATCAATTGGTAAAGACAAGCAAAACAAAGGAGTACTGTGTCCTAGGGCCAAGCCATCATCTCTCAAGAGACCAAGTTCATGGAATTAGAAAAATGTTTTGCCTGCTGATGACAATCTCACATGTGAATAGCACTAAGAAAACAAAACTGAACCATTCTTTCACCAGCCCTGCAAAATATTTCACAGTTGCACTCACTAGCCAAATGTATATTTGGGTTATACACAGCTGTCAAACATTTTTTGCAGGGACAGTGTAAGGATGACTTACTTGAAAGTATTTTGTCCCATCTTCCTTTTAATGAACAGGGCATTTGCTTCTCAATTTTCTTATTGACTATCAGACTCAAAAAATCCAACAACAAACAGACCTCACTTTAAGGACATTCTCATACTATTGAGCCAATTTCCCTTAAATTAGCACATAGGAATTACTCCCAGCCCCATGTACACACAGAATAATGATCTAAGCCATCAAGACTAGCTACCACTTTGCCTATGTGTTAGCATATAACATGGACAAGAACAACATCTGTCTACTTTCTCCCACTTTAAAAACATCTTTTGCCCTCTACATAGTATAGCAACAAATGTGTGTGTTAAATTGCACCTTCACAGGCAAACTTGTAACGTCAGTCATCAGGTTGTTAGCTTCACTGCCTTGAAAAAACAGAACCTACCTTACTGATGGTCAAAAAATAAGTAGGACTTCTAGGACAGCTAAAAATCAGGCTGTGAAAAATGACAGCAGTTTCATTTTGAGTACACTGCCTCTTGTAGCAGTAGGTGCTGAGTTTGGTGAAATTCCAGAAAATTAACCCTATCTGTAGAATTTCTTTTTCTAGTTACAGAGTGATTAAATAAAAATTTACATTCCAGTTTCCAAAACTAAAAGGCAAAAAGGTTTTCTCAGCTAGTTCATTAAATTAGAAACCTTGTAGAGGAAATTCTCCAGTTCATGATTTAAATGAAAGTAGTTTCACCAACCGAAAAAAAAAAAAACCCTGGTACAGATCAGATATTTTAAAGACTAATACTGAACTACTTCTGATATTTGTATAAAACCACAAAGTAATTAGTAATAGTTATGGCAAGGGAGAAATTATTTCAGATGAAATTCATTGTGTTTATTGCATAAACTGTTTGCATCATAGCAAATAAATAAATAAAGCCATCAACAAAAGCTTTTAACACCACTTAATGTTTTTAAAATTGGCTGGTAAACAGGTGTGGCAGTAATAGGATTCAGCTGTGCCAAGTGCTTCCTTTTGGATCTCTCTAATCACAGCTAAATCTTACTGCCTGCTCATGGACTCCTCAGAGAAGCACACAGATTAATCTCTCAAATTGGCTGCTGAACTTCAGAATATTAGCATCATACTGTTAGAGGTTGGTATATAATCTGTGATGCCGGATTTCAGCAGGAGTCAAGGTACTAGATCCCTGGCCCTGGAATAATTGCAATCAACGTGAAAGATTCTAAAAATGCAACAGAAAAAAACAGCAGTAATTACTATTTATGTAAATTAAAAACATTACCTAACATCACAGTATCACATTATCACCAGGGTTGGAAGAGACCTCAAAGATCATCAAGTCCAACCCATCACCACAGACCTCAAGACTAGACCATGGCACCAAGTGCCACGTCCAAACCTGCCTTGAACACCTCCAGGGACGCTGACTCCACCACCTCCCTGGGCAGCCCATTCCAGCACTCAATGACTCTCTCAGGCAAGAACTTTCTCCTCACCTCCAGCCTAAACTTCCCCTGGCACAGCTTGAGACTGTGTCCTCTTGTTCTGGTGCTGCTTGCCTGAGAGAAGAAAGCAAGCTCCTGCTGGCTACAACCACCCTTCATGNCTCAGTGTCCTTCTTAAATGGAGGGGCCCAGAACTGGACACAGGACTCAAGGTGTGGCCTAAGCAGTGCAGAGTACAGGGGGAGAATGACCTCCCTGCTCCTGCTGGCCACACTATTCCTGATGCAGGCCAGGATGCCAATGACCTTCTTGGCCATCTGGGTACATTGCTGGCTCATACCAGCAAGTATGAGTACACAGCATAACTACAACACATCATATCAAGTGCTGCTAAGCCCCTTTGGTCAACTAGCATTGTTAAATGTTTATAGGATAATTTAGAAAAACAGGCATTAAAATAAACATTTAAATGCCTATGTGTTTGAAAATAAAGTTTAGCAATTTCATGAAGCCAATCTTTGGCAAGCATTTACTTGGTTAAAACTGATTGTTGACTAATTCCAAAGAAATCCAAATCAGGTGGCTGAACAACAAAGCGTGGGTTACTTAAAATGAAAGCTCTTAATACCAAGGTAGACGTGAAGAAAATTCCATTAGCTCCAAAGAAGTAATTTCTGATGTACTCTGCTCCCTGACCTGATAAAGCTGTGTGGTGTCAGTTTTCATTCAACAGCTATATTTGACTACAGTAAATTAAATTGCAGAATGATAATGGACTCACAGATCTTTTTTACTGTTATATTTGTCTATCTTAAAGCTGTATCTTTTCACCACAGTGAAAGGGAACAGTTATTTGCCTACAGTTCAAACTCTACTTTGTATACACTCTTTACACTGTACTATTCCTTTCAAAACACAGCGTGGACTGAAGCAAAACAGATCTTCCTTTTTTTGTCTGACACATTCCACTAGTTGAAGGCCTTACAACCTTGTAATAAAACACCACTGCTCCCAAACATGCAGCTACATCCAATACCTCTTCGAATATCTGTATACACAAATTAGACCAATTTAATACCAACACCAGTTATATACAGCAGGTAAGAATTAGCAGATAGGTGAAAAATTACACAGATTAATTAATATCGTGTTGCTTTGCTATTTGCCACATACATGCAATTACATTGCATCATTATACTGATTTAAACACAGGTTTGCAGGACCTAGAATGATCCTCACAGTAACCAGCTTCCATGTTGCAGAACATACCCTCCATGCAGGAGAAAACTTGAACTGCACACAGCATGTTCCAGTGCGGGAGCCCCCAACACAAGGAGGAGATAGAATTAGAATCATAGAATGGTAATGTTGGAAGAGACCTCAAGGATCATCTAGTTCCAACTCCCTGCCATAGGCAGGGACACCTCCCACTAGTACAGCTCACTCAAGGCTTTGTCCAACCTGGCCTTGAACGTCTCCAGGGAGGGAACAGCCACAACCTCCCTAGGCAACCTGTGCCAGTGTCTCACCACCCTCACTGCAAACAACTTCCTCCTAACATCCACTTTCAATCTCCCCTCTGCCAGTTTAAACCCATTGCCCCTTCTCCTGTCATTGCAAGACCTTGTCAATAGTCCCTCCCCAGCCTTCCTGTAGGCCCCCTTCAGATCCTGGAAGGTTACTCTAAGGTCTCCTTGAAGTCTTCTCTTCTCCAGGCTGCAGAGCCCCAACTCTCTCAGCCTGTCCTCATAGCAGAGCTGCTCCAACCCTCTGATCATCTTCATGGCCCTGCTCTGGACCCACACCAACAGTTCATTGTCCTTCTTATTGTTGAAGTGAGTCCAGAAAAGAACACAAAGATGCTCAGAAGGCTGCAGGAGCTCTATTATGAGGACAGGCTGAGAGAGTTGGGGCT
>VWZE01007657.1:109628-135418 GCA_013396675.1 Eubucco bourcierii | reverse complement strand
AGTGGTCCATCCATCAAGTCCATGTTTTTCCAGTTTGGTGACCAGGATGTCATGTGGGACAGAGTCAAATGCCTTACTCAGGTCCAGGTAGATGACATCAGCTGCCCTTCCCTTGTCCACTGTCGCTGTGACTTCATCATAAAAAGCCAGGGAACACAGGGAAGCTGCTAGGAATTGTGATGATGCAAGACAATTCAGGATCCTGTTCTGGATAAACATCTGAAACAGCGCTGCAGGTAGGTGACCAGTAGAGGAAGGGTGCATTATTCAAAGCATTCAAATTGAAAAATTAAACTTGTATTTATTGCAAGGAAGCCTTTCGGTGCTGTAGATTTATCAGCCAACCAGAGAATCAATACTGCTTTTTTTTTTTTTCCCATAGCACTTTTACTGCTGAAGTAAGGCAAAGATCTTTTGTGATTGTGTAGTTTATTTTTTTCTTATTCTTGTTCTCAAGTGAAGAGTCCACATAGGTCATTCAAAGTTAAATGTCTTGCTTGCATCCTTGTAGCCCAGTTCTAGTTTTCTGGCTATTAGCTCAAAGAAATTGCCCAGAAAAGCTAAATAAAATTGTGTTCTCTTTGAGCTGGTGGCAACATCGTAAAACAATTTGGTTGGCTATCTTTATTTTAACTTGTTCATACACAGTTTCAATAGAGAGCAAAATAAATACAGAAAGTGTATCTAACCAGAATTAACCTATGAAATACCACTAGATGAGAAGATGCCATTTTACTGTTTATCCAGGGAAACACTGAGGCCGTGGTCAATGACACTAAATGTTCAAAAGAACAATTTAAATTGTAGCGCCCCTCTGCTCCCAGCTGCTTGTCCTTGTTTCCATCACCACAACCATTTGCAGGGCTCCACCCTGAACGAAATTGAGAAATCGATCCAAGTAAAAATAAATAAATAAATGAAAAGCCCAAATAAAAAAAACAAACAATAAAACAGTAGAGAGGGGAGCAGAGAGAATAAATAAGCTGCCAAGCTAGAACTGCCATAAATTATTTTTTTTATCAGCAAATCACAGTCTTAGGTTACATTTGTACATGACTTTTTTTCTGTGTAAGATATTGTCATTGCATCTCCTTCCACAAACAACCGCAGCCCCTCCACTTGTTCCACCTTAGTTGCTTCTGTGCTTGTATTCTAAACTGCATTTGAGAAAGGATCTTTCTGCAAGAATGTTTTTATAAGGATTCTACTTGCTTGTTTATTATTCCTGGAAAGAAGGTAGTGGGTTTGTTTTTTAACTAGATAATTTGGGAGTCCTAGTTGAGTATGTGGCCAAGCCAGTGAAAGGAGTTACTGCTACCAGGGAAGAAGGAAAACAAGCAGAGTGCTGGAGACAAGGCAGGAGGAAGAGGTCCCACCAGAGGAAGCTTCCTGAGCAGCCACAGCTGCATTCACTGTGCTGAAGTGCGACACAACCATTTTACTGCTCAGACAAGCCAAGCCCTGATGAGATCTTTTATGCAGGCAAATACACCACTGAATTCAATTCTCACCCATATTAAGATAAGATCGATAGCAAAACTGAGGCATGAACTTCAGGATTGCTGGGATACTGCTTCATACTGCTTGATGCAGTATTAAGAACAGCATTTCCTAAATCATCCACCACAGCCTTGGGGCTCAGCCAATTAGCACACCAAGCGAAAAACCTGACCACAGCTTTTGCGTTTGGAGTCACCTGCATTCAGATGGCTGTGTAAAGCAAGGATAGAAAGCTAAACGTTGACACTACGCTCAGTCAATCAAATTTTGCAGCTAAATAAGGAGAATGCCTTGGGCAAGACCTAGTCGACCTAGATTTCAAGACGACGTAAATACTCTAATCCTGTTTATCTGTTACCTTTTTCAGGGAAAAGCAAATCCTCAGCAGACTCTCAAAACCCCTCTCCTGTTTGTTAGAGCTCAGGAACAGAGACACAGTCACATCTGCCGCCAGTCACCAACAGATCCAGCCCAAAATACCAAAAACTTGCATCAAGCTCATTGAAAAAGAGTATGAGAGAGCATGGCAGGTAATTTTAAAAATTAATGCGGTAGGGGAAAAAAAACAACCTCACAACAAAGCAACAACAACAAAACAACAAAAACCCCCCACCCAAACAGGGTCTACTCTTGTGCATCCTGAGCACAAAAAAAAACCCCAAACCAACAGTCTTTGTATAAATGACCAGAATCAAAAAGTGTTTAACATGAGTTGGAGACCTCATTCCCTCTAAAGCAGATGCGATGCAAACCAAAGCAGAATTAGAATTGCAGGGACTCAGAGGTCCATGCATGTCTAGTCACAAGCAGCACTCATGATCCTCACTGTAAATTTAATATTTATTTAATTATGAGGTTTTTTTCATTATTACTGTTATAGCCATTGCAGATCCTAAGCAAGATCCTAACTGTGTGGAACAGTATTGACTTAGCAGTAAAAGGAGGGGATCTGAAGTGTAAGACCAGCAACAAAATGACCCATGAGCTACTAAAATGCAAAAGGCTGAACCTTCTTGCAAGAGAGGTGCATTCAGAATAGGAAATAAAGGTTGTCCTTTATCGGCAGTAAAATTTCCCTCGTGTAGCCTGCCTGCTGTGAAACACTGGGCTCAGGGCTGGGGGGAGCAAGATGACAACACTCCTTTGGTGGGAAAGACTGCAGGTTTAGCAGCCCTTCAGGCAAGGAAGGAGGAGAGACAGGAGGCCCAGAAATTCAACCCAGTTCCTTTCAGTTCAAAATCCCAAGCATTGTACCCCTCTTCCATAACAAACGGTGCTTGTAGCTACTCCAGTAAAATGCAGATGTCAAATATCCTCTTTTTTTTTTTCCCTTTTTTTTTTTTTTTTTTTCCAGGACTCAAAAGGCTCGGGCAAACCAGTGTAACACTACCCTGGTTTAGATTGTGCAAAGTATGTTTACCAAGGCTGAAAGGAATTTAGTACATACTCCCCCAGGATCTGCAGGGATTGAGAAGGTCTGAACCAGGCAGGGGAAGAACTAGAGTTCAGGAAAAGAACTACAATGCAGGCAATTTTATTTAACACATGCCCTTTTATTTTAGTCTTTAATCCCTAGACTAAGGACACAAAACACAGCAAAAACATATTTTAAAATTACTTTCTTGGGTAGATTGTCATTGATGCTTTAAATTGTTGGGAGGGTGTTGCATTTTTTTTGTTGTGTTTGGTAAATTCTACATCCACACCCACAAAGGTATAGGCAGGGAATAGATTTCCTTTTAACCAGTAGTATGGAGAGGAGCTTTTTTTGTTTTTTATTTTAAGCCAAATATTTTCAACTATTCATGCCGTAGTCACAAATAACTATATCAGTGCAACTGAAAGGTGCCACAAAACAAGGCAGGGGTGCCAACAAATAGCTGGAGGCAAGTAACACTGTGATTCAGAGTCTCTGTAGACCAGATGAACCTCCCCTAAGAAGTGCTTGTCTCCATCAATTATAGATGGAGCCTGGTCATTCAGCCAAGCCTAGACACCTAACCCTGCTGTATGGCAGCTGGAAGGAGGAGTGATGGGTAAGTGATAGTTTTAGGAAGCATTTCAAATGCCCAGAAAATGCTCTGCATCTTTGCAAAATCAAGTCCTGAATCTAAATGGTGGGGAAAACAATAATTTAAAAAAAAAAAAAAAAATTAACCTGAATTTACAGCTACACCAGAATTGTTCATAACTTAAAATGAACTTCACAGATACAAACTGAATTTTCTTTTTCCTTAGTGAAGGTCAATTCCTGACAGACTGGAATTCTGCATTCTGCATTGTACAAATCTGACTACACATTTCAGCGTAATTATGACTGATTCATTAAATTAACTACTTCTGCTGGAGCTGAAAAGAAGTTCTTATATAGCCAGGCACTATCACTTTGTGTTTGACTGTACCAGAGGCAGAGTGCTAAGACATGAACAATACTTGCAAGTGACCACTAGGCCTTGTTATTAGTGTGATTCGGTCTAAAAGTTCTGCAGAGAGAAAGAGGCTCTTCCATCTGCCTTAATTTAGACACCAAAACTGAGATGAATGACTTCCTGAAAGTGTCTGTTTCTCCATGGAGTGTACAGAGTGTCTTGTGCAACAATTACATGAATAACTTAGAAGAAAAAACATCCTTCCTTTACAATTGCTTTTTCCTATTGTAGTGAACTACTGTGAACTCCCCATCTAAATATTTGCATTTATGCAATAACTACAAATTGCTGTAACTCATATTACAAACTCACCACAGTTCCTCAGGAGAATCATCATCTCAAGATTAACTTCTGCACCCAAGTCTAGCAGCAATTTGTGCTTCAGCCAAGCAAAACCTTCATTCTATTCTCACCAGATTCCTTTCTGCAGGTGCACATTTACCAGTAATAGTTATTAAGCATCATATATTTAACTATGGAGGAATAAATAATGCATAAAAAGCCTTTTTGTGAATGCTCAAGCAGCATTTTCAACAGATTTACATAAAGTCACATTCACCCTGTCCTTCCTTCCTCACTTTCAATGTAACACGCATGAAATACTCATGGGAAGCAGAATTCGAGGTTAGACGCTGAAGTTCCCTCAGATGTTAATTTTACTGCCTGCTGCACTTATTGGTATGATGTTGTGAGTTATCTTCACCCAACACAGAAAACAAATACAATACCATATATAAGAAGAACTGCAGCTGACAGACCCAAATAAAACAAAAGTCACAGACCTTTAAATGTGATCAGCTTGAATCGGTTCGGGCCAGCAGGTTCACAAATTACATATGCCCAAAATGTTCTTAGTCCAGCGGGACAACAATGTCGGTTGGGATCCCGAGATTCTCTCACCATCTACAGAATGCAAACAACAGTGACAGCCAGCAGGATGGGAAATTTTACTTGCAGGTATTCTGTTAATGAAAGCAAATGCCTATTATTGGTACAAATTATTTGCTCAGTGGTATTCATAAAGTAACACTTTGAGAACCTCCAAAGCCCCCTCAGTTTTTTTCTGAATAAAAGCACTTTGTTTCCTTTTAAGTCAATGAATGTTTTCTAGCTGTCTATCTTACCTTTTAATCTGAACACTTCTTTTTTTTTTTTCCCAGGCCATCACAGCCTAAATGTGCAAAGACAGAAAACAAGTGGCTCTTTTGCACTGCTCCTTAGAACAACAAACAAAACCGTGAACCAGGGGAGGTTGCCACCTCTGTAATAACGATGTGCAGCCTTTTGTTGTGTTAATAACACTCGAACATGCAAAACCTGTCAAATAAAAGCTGAAGGTCTGTTCTCCAAGACACTCTGAGGTCTTGGAGGTTTGCATTTTTTCTCTTTCAGCATGACATGCATTGTCTTTTTGGCACTGTGATTATCTTTGCCTCATTGTCTGTCTAGGGAACAGATATCATTTAAGATGCCACCTTTGTGACTTCTTAGGTATCAGATAACCTACTTAACGATGGTTTTCCAGATGTTGAGAAATTTTGACTTCCCTGCCATGTGTGACCTTTGTGGCAATGCATCTGCTGTCGGAAAGAACTTTATTTCTGCCTTTTTTTCTCCCTCCTTCTCTTTTCTTCCCCTCTCATAGTAGATATGCTTTACAGAAAAAACAAGTCTGTAAGACAGGACGCAGACAAAAGTAGCACAACAGATATTGCACTGTTACTATTCTATTTTCCTCTTTCTCTCCAGAGATTCCCTGCCTTAGTTTTTTTCTCCATCATTGCACTACATTTATTGCTCCAGTAAATTTCTGCGAAAGGAGAAAAAAGGTACTAGAAGACCCCAAGGACTACCAGACTGGATCCCCCTGATCACTCAGCCCTGCATCACAACAAAAGCATTCCAGAGGGTTCAATTGTTTCACAAGCCTAAGCCAGAGAAACTGGAATGAGCAATGGAAGGGGTGGGGGCCAGATGGCAAAGGAAAACAATGCACATCTAGAAGAACAAGATGGAAGAAATCTCTGGAAAAACATGAGGAACAGCACTGGGGGTATTCACGGCCCCAAGGGACATGTGGGTAAGAGGATGAGGAGCAAAGTTTGAGTAAGGTGAAGGCTCACAGTTCTGCCAGTGAACAGTGTCCATTGGAGGCCTACACACCTTTGGGGAATGAAATGTATGCTGAGCTGTCTTGTTACATCTTTTGTTTGACTTTGAATTCAAGTGAAACATTTTCTCTCTCTTTTCAGATATTGTTTAGCTCGGCTGTGTGCTGTAGTGGAATACAGTATGTGACCATTTTACTGAAAGAAGCAGAGGTGGAGAGATCCTGTGAGATGGGCCATGGAAATGTCATACCATGTTCAAAACTTTACTTAGCACCACTGTGTGCTTCGTTTAAAATCTGACAATCCCCATTCTCACATTGCACTTCATTTAAATCTGACATTCCAGTTACCTGGAGCAAGTGCTTTGATGAAGAGAAACTTGGAGGGTAATCCACCAGGACACATTAAACTGTTACAAGTCATAAAACATCTGCACCCAATGGCAAGCTATAAAGCTGAATGGATAAAGCTATTAAATGCATAGTATTGCTGGGTTGAATTCTTCCCCCTGCGAGCACACTCAGCTGGTTCACACACAGAAGGTTTTCCCATAACTGTATCAAGAACAGCTCATATGATTATAAATTCCAGTAAAAAAAAAGATTGCTACCAACGTCTTAGGACAAATTTTCATACTTCTGGTGAGCCCAAAACAAAGAGCACATAAGTTTCCTCCAGTATTTACTGAGCATAGGGTATGAAGTGTCTTGTCCCATCACATCTGCTGTGCAACCTTATAAAATTATGATAACGCAAATAATCACAGTATCACCAAGGTTGGAAGAGACCTCAAAGATCATCAAGTCCAACACATTACCACAGACCTCAAGACTAGACCAGGGCACCAAGTGCCACGTCCAAACCCGCCTTGAACACCTCCAGGGACGGTGACTCCACCACCTCCCTGGGCAGCCCATTCCAGTAGCCAATGACTCTCAGTGAAGAACTTTCTCCTCACCTCCAGCATAAACTTCCCTTGGCGCAGCTTGAGACTGTGTCCTCTTGTTCTGGTGCTGGTTGCCTGAGAGAATAAGGTAACCTCCTCCTGGCCACAACCACCCTTCAGGTAGCTGTAGACAGCAATAAGGTCTCCCCTGCGCCTCTTCTTCTCCAGGCTAAAACAATCCCAGCTCCCTCAGCCTCTCCTCATAGGGCTTGTGCTTGAGGCCTCTCACCAGCCTCATTGCCCTTCTCTGGACACGCTCAAGAACCTCAATGTCCTTCTTAAATTGAGGGGCCCAGAACTGGACACAGTAAATAATAAGCTATAATGAAATAATACTGAAGTAAAATAGAAAAACACCAATGCAAGAAAACTGTATGTTTTGGAAAGCCGTAGCACCTATGACTATCAACACTTTTTATTCCATTCCTACTTCCATGCACAGAAATGAATAGGGGAGACACGTTATTTGAGTAGGGAAGAGAATCATAAGCATTATATCTCTATACTCTTATGGCATCACTCTTTTCATGAAGGCCTGTGATAGCAAGCAATATTTCACAGAATCACAGAATCATAGAAACGGTCCAGTTGGAAAAGATGCTCAGGATCACCAAGTCCAATCTTTATCAGTTTGCCCTAAACCATAACCCCAAGTAGCACATCCAAGTGGCTTTCAAACACATCCAGGATGGGTGAGTCAACCACCTGCCTGGGCAGTCCATTCCAATGCCTGACCACTCTTACTGTGAAAAAATATTTCCTAATGTCCAGTCTAAACCTACCCAGTCACAGCTTGAGGCCATTCCCTCTTGTTCTATCACTAATTACCTGTGAGAAGAGACAAGCAGAAGCCTCTCCACAACATCCTTTCAGGTAGCTGCAGACATCAATGAGGTCTCCCCTTGGGCTCCTCTTTTTCAAACTAAACAGCCCCAGCTCCCTCAGTCACTCCTCATATGATTTATTCTCCAGGCCCTTCACAGCTGCATTGCCCTCCTCTGCACTCCAGCATGTCAACATCTCACTTGTAATGAGGTGCCTAAAACTGAGCACAGTACTCAAGATGTGGCAATAGCAGTTCCTGGGATGTTGCCAATGATGAGAGCTTCTGGACAGAGCCACACACAGATCAATATGATCAAAGCAATGCCAATTTATTGAATAGGAACATGAATTTATATACCCTTCCAACAGACTATTCAGGCCAGCCCATTACAAAGCAATTGGTCCAAATCATTAAGGGACAAGCTGTTGCCCCAAGCAGCTGGCCCAAATCACCAAGATGCAAACTATCATGGCATTCTCTAATTGGTGTAAGTCTTTAAGGCATGAACTGTGAAGGAACCAAGCAGATAGCTCATCACTATCTGTTTAAAACACCTCTTATTTTGCTTTTGATCTTCCCCTTGTTTTGCTTTTGATCTTCCTGCCATTGGCCATTGTCTCTCATTCCTCTGGGGGCTGCTTGCAGGTGGCATCCTTGGCCCTTCAGATAAACTTTTCATGCAGGCTGTGAAACTTCAACTTACAATTTATCAGCACAGCTTGGATTGCTCACATATCCAGTTAATACAGAATGTTTCCCTACATGTGGCCTAACAAGAACCAGGTACAAACAGACAATCACCTCCCTGCTCCTGCTGTACACAGCATTTCTAATACAAACCAGGATGCCATTGGCTTTCTTTGCCACCTGGGCACACTGCTGGCTCATATTCAGCTGCTTGTCTATTACAAGCCCCAGGTGCCTTTCTGCCAGGCAGCTTTACAGCCACACTGCCCCAGGCCTGTAGCATTGCCTGGGGTTATTGTGACCCAAGTGCAGGACCTGGTATTTGGCCTTGTTGAAACTCATCCCTTTAACACTGGCCCATGGATCCAATCTATCCAAGTCCCTCTGTAGGGCCTCCTTACCCTCATGATGATCAACACTCACACTCTTGTTGTTCCACACAAGCATGACAAAACATTTGTCTTCTGAGCATGACACAAAGTCACCGTTCACTTATGAAAGCCCACTCTATTGGAATAAACATACTTTGGAGTCTTAAAGGTGGTGTCATTCACTGTTAATGCTCAAAGAAAGGAATGCTTTGTACCTATTGCAAGGAAGCATGAACTTCAGTTACTCTGCCAGCCACAGCAAGAAAGTTCTTCAAATAAAAGTAACTTAAACCTGCACATCATAAATTTAAAGAAGGTTTTACATCACATTCATGAAACATACTTGCATTTTTTCTAAGATAGAAAGTACCATGTTATTATTACAAAGACATAAACTTTTCCTTTTGCCACGCCCCTCTGATGATAACTGTTGTAATTCTACACTAGACAGATATTAGTACATTTTGGCAGGTTTCAAATCATTATTCAGACCTAAAGAGGAGTATTGCATATGAACTACTCATTCAAAATCAAAAAAAGATAAAAACTTGCAGAAGAAAAAAATTGGCATATTGAATACTTTCCCAACAATAATATTGTTTTCCTGAGATTTTTCTATGAACACCTATCAGACATCTGGCATTCTCTCTAAGGATTATTCTTTTTCACATCAATTTACAACATCTCTGAAACACGTATCTCACTGTTACCTGAATTTTCTCAGCAGATTAGAATAATATACCCATGATCCCTGAACCTTGATAACATCTTGCCTAAAATATTCTTATGTATACCATATCATTTTAGGGAACAGCACAATTTTAGCAGCCTGAAAATAATTTAAAATATTTCTATTTGAAAGTCTGCCAACTGGGGCAAATTTTGTTATGCAGTAATCTGGAAAGATGCATTAGACTCTATTTTACCTGTCTCCCAAGCCATTGTGTAGTTTAAAGGCTTTGTTATAAGAAGCAGTCCTGTATTTTTTTTTTCCCTACAATCTTTTCTAGAAAGAAAGGGGAAAGGGAAAAAAAAATAAAAATAAAGTAGCCCTCCTTGTAAAATCATCTATTAAAATTATTTTAATGAAATCATGTACCCAGCCAGAACAATGGCTTTACTGGAAAAAATTGACAAAAAGGCATGATCTGCTTTTCTATTAAAGGAAACAGGGTTGGTTCTCCTGTTCTAGGACTAATGTGATTTGAGCTCTGGCAGATCATTGCTTTGGTATACTGAAATGTAAAAGGGGATAAGGGTAAACCATCCATTCCTATGGCTGTGAATTAATTAAACTCAGCAGCATGTAAAATTTGAGTTTTGCTGGTGTCACCGATCTTTTACTAAAGGTACCCTCATAAACAAATATCTAGAAGGGATAACTCAAACGCCTCTAACTCAGTTCGAGGCCTTGATATCATCTTCAATATTCAGTCTGGTTTAATGTCTCTAACAGAAAAAATTTGAATCAATAACCTGCTTTTTGTCTTGGACTAACATTGGCCAAGTAGAAAAAAAAAAAAAAATCCTGGCATGTTTTCAAATATGACATATCTTTCTCCTGTTACTTAAGGAGAAAACACATTCCAGTGCATGTTTCTAAACAAAAGGTCTCCTTTTCAGGGGCTCTGACCATGGGTAGTTTCTTTAATTCATTGAGTTACTGAGCTGGGAAGAGACCTCTGGAGATCACCTCTTCCCTGCTCAAAGCACAGTCAAGAGTAGGTTGCCCAAGACCCCATCTAGGTGGATTGTGCATATCTTGAAGGATGGTGAATCCACCACCTCTCTGGGTTTGTTCCAGTTACAGTAAAAGAAGTTTTCTTAAGTTTAAATAAAATTCCCTCTATTTCAGATTATTTACAGTTTACCCTGTAACTGAGCACCACTGAAAAGAGTCATTCCCTCTTATTCATTCCCTCCTCCTCAATCAGATACTTACATAAATTCATAGATCTTCTACAGGAATCTCTCCTCCAGGCTGAACAGTGACAGTTCTCTCAGTCCCTCCTAGTACAAAAGAGGCTCTAGTCCCTTAAATTCATTCATGCCTTTGCACTGGACTCATCCTTATATCCGTATCCTTTTTCTACTGTGGAGTACAGCGTCGGAACCAGCACTCCAGATGTGTCTCACTAATGCTGAGTAGAGAGGAAAGATCATCTTTGACCTGTCAGTGAAGTAGGTCCTGGAATGCAGCCCAGGATGCAACTGGCCTTCTTTGTTGCACACAGACATTCCTGGCTTATGTCCAACTCTTTGGCCACCCTTTTCTGAAAACCTGCTTTCAAAACCTTTTCTGAAAACCTGCTTTCTTTCTACCATCCTGTAGTGATGCAAGGAGTCATTCCTACCACAGGTGAAGGACTTGGCCTTTTCTTTTGTTGAACTTCATGTGATTCCTCTTGTGCCATTTCTGCAGGCTGTTGATGTCCCTCTGAATACCATCATACTCATTTTGTCTGTCGGCCCACTCCACACAGTTTTCTATTGTATGCACAGTTGCTGAGGATGCACTGTGTCCTCTCATCCAGGTCCTCCGTCAGACTTTGTTGAGCCCACACCTCGAGTATTGCATTCGGTTTCAGGCACTGCAATACAAGAAAGATGTGGAGGTGCTGGAGCAGGCCCAGAGGAGTACAACAAAGCTGGTGAAGGGCCTAGAGAATAAATCCTATGAGGAGCAACTGAGGAAGCTGGGGCTTTTTAGTTTGAAAAAGAGGAGGCTGAGGGGAGACCTCATTGCTGGCTACAGCTACCTGAAGGGACATTGTGAAGAGACTGGTGCTGGTCTCTTCTCACAGGTAACTGGAGAAAGAACAGGAGAATGGCCCCAAGCTGAAACAGGATAGGTTTAGATTGGACATTAGGAAAAAGTTTTTCACAGAGAGAGTGGTCAGGAGCTGGAATGGGCTGCCCAGGGAGGTGGTTGAGTCACCAACCCTGGATGTGTTTAAGGGTCGTTTGGATGTGGTGCTTAGGGATATGGTTTAAGGTGAATCTTGTAGAGTAGGTATAGGTATAGGTTCAACTTGGTGATCCTGAGGGTCTTTTCCAACCTGGGTGATTCTGTGATTCCGTGGTTCACAAAGATGTTAAACAATATTGAACTGGGGTATACCACTAATGACTGGTCTCAAGTTTAACATTGTGCTGCTCCCCACACACCTTTCACTCTACTTCACTGTCTTCTTATTTAACCCATATCTGATCAGTTTTGCCACGAGGGTTAACATTGAAAGCCTTGTCTGTGAGGTTTTACATGATTTTGAAGGCCATGCTGAAATTAAGATAAACAATATCAGCCACTACTGCCTTGTACACTGAACTAGTTATTTTGCCTTAGAAGACTACCAGATGAAGTGTGATTTCCCTTTCATAAATGCATGGTGACTACTCCTAGTCACCTTCCTGACATTCATATATTCAGAAATTACTTCCAGAATTATTTCGTAGCTTCCCATGCATTAAGAAAAAGATGATCTGCCTGTGGTCCTCCCTAAAAATCACATTTTCTTATACTCAGGAACCTCCTATGGCTGCCACAAGCTTTCACAGATAATCACAAGTGGCCTCAGAAGAACACTGGCCAGCTCCCTTGGCACTTACATGTGCATTCCATCAGGTGTTGAGGACTTGTATATGTTAGGTTTGTTTGATCCTTCTCCAACGAGTAAGTCTTCCTCACTCCAGACTGCTTGCAGGTACTTGGAACTGCTGAAGTCAAGACTTAATAATAATGACTATGGTGAAGAATCCTCAATTTTTAATGCTTTTTCTCCTTATATTATTTTTTTTCTTCAGTTAAAGAAACTTCACACTTTTAGTAAAATATGCAAAAGTATGTTCTTCTTGATGTATCCTACCCTTTCCATTCCTAATTCTGAAACTGCCGAGGCCAAAATAAACTCGTCTGTTGGAACATCAGAGTGGAAATTTATTCTAATTATAATTTTAATTCTATTTTTTAATGTTGGGGGTTTAAAATCTATTTAAAAATCATAATAGTACTTTGACATGATTTTTTTTCTAAATATGTGATCCTGGCAAAGCTGATCAAATCCCTTTTAAACACACTCAAATACCAGTCAGTACATATTGTCTGTAAATCTCATGACCCTCCACATCAATTTATTGCAAGTCTTTTTGCTTTCTAATGCACATTTTATGGAAAGATAATACATCAAGGAGCACCTCTTCTTTAAAACAAACAAACAAACATAAAGACTGGTCAAATATGTACCTCAAACTAACCCTAAACTGGTTCATTTTGATTCTGTCAAAGCTGTATATATCACAGAGGTTTCGTCAGAAATAAAATGGGGATTGAGAATGTGTATAAAGCTGCTTTTGGGTGAAGTGCCATACACTAACTTCATTTATAGCTTTACCTTCACTTAGGTTGATATATATCTTCTAGATCCTCGTGTGAAAAGGTTTTGCATGTATTTCATGGCATAATCACTGAGAGAATTATTAGTTCTGTTAAAATATTAATACAGCTGAGTAGTGCTTTTGGTCCTATTCAAATTACTACACTGGAATTTGCCTTAAGTTCTGCTGAAATGACTAACTGCACATCCTGGATTACACATGGAAGAATCACAGAATCACAGAACATTAGAGGTTGGAAGGGACCTCCAAAGATCATCAAGTCCAATGCCCCTGCCAAGGTAGGATCCCTCAGGGTAGTTCCTGGAGGAATGCATCCAGGTGGGTTTTGAACATCTCCAGAAAAGGACACTCCACAATCTCCCTGGGCAGCCTGTTCCAGTGCTCTGTCACCCTCATTGGAGTAAAATTTCTCCTCATGTTGTGGTGAAACCTTCTATGTTCCAGTTTGTAGCTGTTGCTCCTTGTCTTATTGATGCTGACTACTGAAAAAAGATTGCCCCCATCCACTTGACACCCACCCCACAGATATTTGTATACATTGATCAGACCTCCCCTCAGTCTTCTCAAGACTAAACAGCCCCAGGTTTCTTAGCCTCTCTTCATAGGGGAGATGCTCAAGTCCCCCAGTCTTCCTAGTGGCTCCCCACTGGACTCTCTCCAGCAGGTCCCTGTTTCTCTTGAAAACTAGACACAGTATTCCAACTGTGGTCTCACCAGGGCAGAGTAGAGGGGGAGAAGAACCTCCCTAGACCTGCCAGACACACTTTTCCTGATGCACCCCAGGATGCCATTGGCTCTCTTGGCCGCAAGGCCACATTGCTGGGCCATACAGAACTTGATGCCCACCAGGACTCCAGGGTCTTCCTCCTGTTTCACATGAGGCAGTCTGGACACATAACAATTAACTAAGAGCTCATATAGATAAATAAGGGAAGAACTCAGTGGAAAAGGTATCATTCAAATTGGTAGGTTGATATTTCCAGACCAGAGGTGAAAACCAGGGACTTAGTTCTCCCATTTACCACAATGAAGTTTGTGATGCAAACTCTGGATCTACACTTCCTCTCCCCATTTTTAGCTTACATTTAGATCACATCTTCTTGCACATGACTTTGATTTTCCAGATACTTAATGTATATTAAAGAAAAACAAATAAATGAAACAAACAAAAAAAACCAAACCCAAAAAAACCAACAAACAAAACCCAACTACCCAACTGTTTTTTTGGTTTTTTTATACAATAATCCATAGAAAAAGAAGGTCCCTTATCCTGTGACCAGTCCATTGTGTAGTGCTACATATTTTTATTGGTGATACTGAAAAATGTGTCTCCTTTTGTCTTCATCTAATTTCAAATAGTAATGTAAATTAGGTCATGACTCTGCAGTCAAGAAATTTCTCTGGTTAGTAAATGAACAGGTTACTTATGCAGTTCAGTTTCTTTAAAGCCTTTGCAATGGAATAAGATTATGCTTGGAACACTATTCAAAACCATGAGTATTCCTGTCAAGTCCTTCTGTTGGATATCTAAGTTTTCTAGTTTTACATGCAACACAGACCCAGCTGTTTGAATACACATGAGGTCATTGCACACTGGTATTGATAATTTCAAATACAAAGCTGTGCACTTGCTCATTTGCAACACCAATACCCACTTCACATTTAAATAACCCAAAAGATTATGGAGGCTTTTTTCTCACATTCTATTCAAGACTGAGAGCTTCATTACTCTAGAAATCAGATGACATCTCTAAAAGCAGAAGCCTTCCAACAGTCTGTAGAGCATACACTGGATAAGCAGCTCCACATGAACATCAGTGTTCCAGCAAAGCAGTTAATTCAGCTGTTGTATTTATAACCAGAAGAGTAATGCAGAAGAGCAAAGAAGAGATGAGTAGTAAAGCTCAGTAGAGGATATTGGTAGGAGTAATCCTTATTTGTCACTTCTGGTGCTCATATTTTGCAGTGTTGATAGACAGCAAAGTTGCAAGGAAGAGTCACAGAAATTACTGAAAACTGAAGGAAATGCTTTATGGTGAAAGTTAAAGAGCTCATTCTATTTAGTTCAACAGAAAACATGCCAATATATTAATTAATCACAGTGTATTAGTGCTTTCCTGAGGAGGAATCAAGCACAGAGGGTGATTAACCATATGAGCACTCACCCAAAGGAAGAAGAGGACTCCTTCTTTTCATGTTTTCAAATGACAATACCTTTCTGGAACATGTAACTGTTTCTTTGGAAGACACAAACTCAAGAAAATGATAGATTATTAAGAAGAAATTAGCTAACCCTGTTGTTATTTTTGCATAACTGTGGCTGAATGCCATATATAAGTGTGCATGTGTCTGGAAATGAGAAGACTGAGAGGGGATCTTATCAATGCTTATAAATATCTCAAGGGTGAATGTCAAGAGCTTAGTGCCAGACAGACTTCAGTAATGCCTAATGATAGGATAAGGGGCAACAGGCACAAACAAGAACACAGGAAGTTACACCTAAACAGAAGGAAAAAGCTTCTTTAATTAGAGGCTACCATAGCACTGGAGCAGGGTTTCCTGAGAGATTGGGGTCTCCTTCTCTGGAGACTTTCAAAACATACCTGGACATGTTCCTGTGCAACTTAATCCAGATGAACAGGGTTTAGCAGAGGGGGTTGGACTAGATCATCTCCAGAGATCATGTTCTGTGATTCTGTGAGGCAGAAAAAAAACCAACCAAACAAAAAAACACCAAAAACCAACGAACCAAAAAACCCACAAAAAAACCCCCAACAAAACAAAACAACCCACCAAACACAAGTAAGACAGTAGTAGAAAAAGGCAGAACACAAACTGGGAACACAGCCTACAGCCTGGCCAGGAGAGAGCTGTAGGGATGAGTGCTGATTAGAAAAGCGCTCAGAGTAAAGATAGTATCTCTCCTCATTTGATATTTGTTGTACTGAAATAAATTTCTCTTTCCTGCTGACTTAACTCAACAGAATATGGATTTCTGGCTAACTGCTAGAGTCAGAGCAATACAATTGAGTTTTATGGGCTCAGTACAGGGACTAAGAGGCACATTCCAGAGGCCTATCTGACTAGAAACTGTCTTGATCTCAGTTCTTCATCCCTGTGGATCTGCCAGTACTCTATTTGTTGATATGCTTTTCCTGCTTAGTATAACAGATATGAATTAATGGCTCCAATTCTACAGCTTTATATTTCTAATGTTCTTCAGTGAAATTTAACATTGAGAGTGTATTAGAAGTATCTGGAAAAAGTTCATGCAGTCAAAGCTGATACCGAGAATGGTCTCCAGAATTAATTTATCTTCCTTTCATCTCTAAGTGCACATAATCATTTCTCAGGCTAATTTTTTTTTCTTTTTACTGTTTTAGTGTCTCCATACAGTTTTGCACTACGTTTGACCCAGATTATGTACGTTATAGGATCCTTGCTGACCTGTCAAAAGTGTGCCTAGTTGAGATGTACCTTTAGACTGAACAGATTAGACCTTCAAGATCTTACCAAACTCATCTCACTGCAGCCTTCTCTCAATAGTTCATGAAGCTTGGCTATTTTGACACATAACAAGATGACACTAATTCCTAAAGGCAGGCTTCACTGGATAATATTCCTATTATTTACTTGATTATTTGTTATGTTTTTGTGACTTAAATTATTTGACAAATCATTCTTGACAAGATTTGACAAACTCTGCAAAGCTCACCAAACAGTGTTTGATTTGTAAAATATTGGTTTAAGTATTAGTTTACTACCTTTATTAAAATGCATAACTGGGGATTTCTGTGTACCAAGCAATGCATATCAGAAGATTCCTGTGATTGCTCCTTACCCACAATGCAGATATAGGAGAATTTTGACTGCAGTAGCAGTGCTGGTTTGGAGATCTTAGAATAAAAGGATTTCTTCTAAGGTTTTCAGCACATCTGGTCACATCTGCACACCACCAGATTAGCCCTTTTATGCCATGTTTAAGATTATTCAAATTCAGTTTCCCAAAATTAAAGTATATTATACAAATCTGAAAATTTCATTCTAAGTAGACAAATATATGCAATCTGATGCTGTACCATCAAAACCCTCTCTTGATTAAAAAAAAACAACCAAAAAAACCCAACAATTATACATGCATACATGTATACATACATATATATATATATAAATCACTTCTGCAAACTTAGTTTTGGTCCCAACTTGTCTTTTGGAACTCTTGCCTCATAGTCCATTGTAACAGTTTGTAATCAAATTTTGATCTCTCATACCTACACAAGACTGCTGCCTTCCTTGGCAGAGCCAAAAGATAAAATAAATCCTTATTAGTTACTCTGTTCATTGGCTTAACAGGTAAAGTTCAGGTCTCTTAGTAGTAGTTTCATTGGCTCTGCAGGGCTAAAGAGAGGAAACAGAAATACAGATTTATTTCTATGTCACTAATATGACTAAATATGATGGACTAAATTAAGGGCTCAAATTGATTGAATAAGAAAATGGCATTTAAATTGCAGCTCTTGAGATTCTCCAGAATGGAATGTGTTCTCATGCTTCTTGGCAAAAAAAACCAGAAGTAGTAAGGATGACAATAATGTGGTTTTTCCACCTCTATCCTTCTGTAGTGCTGACTTTCACAGTAGTGATAGTGATGCTAGTAAAGGGGTTGCATGAACGAAGCCTATAATTACGTAATTTAAGCAGTGCTATATTTTACAATATTTTCCTCCCAGAATCTTTAATGGAATATAGATTGTGGTTAATTCATGCTAAATCTATGGTTATCAATAGGTAGGGTCAGATGCAGTAGATATCTATTTCAGCTGTGCTTTAGAACTGGAATGTATAACAGTACCTGCAGTCTTTTGTCATCACTCCTATTATACGACATCTTTTATACTATTCATACTCACATCTGTGCAATCTGATTCCATCAGAGTCCTCTACATTTTCTACAGCCAACATGTAGCTTAGCATCAGGAAAAAAGCACTATTAAACTGATTTGCCAGGGTGCCTGCTTAAGGCATATAGGAAGCATTCTGTGAGCTCTCTGGAGATGGGAATTTACAATCCTTAGAGAATTTTGAACGGGTTTTGAATGAAATCAGAGAATTTATTCAACAGGATTACCTAAATAGTCTTTACATTTCAGACAAATTGGAACTTAAACTACTGAAAAGAAAATAAATACTAGTTCAATTTGACAATTTTGTTTTGTTTTAATAATATGTATAGTGCACAAGTTAAAGCATTTGAAAGCTAAGAAATTACAGTCTTCGTTTTGATGGTATCACAAACAAGGCACTTTAAGTCTATTACAACTTTACTGTTCCCTTTCATTCAAGATGGAATTTCAGGAAAAGAAAAGGTTGAGTTGTGTGAAGTGGATTTATAGAAATCTCATTCTCTGATTATTCAGACAGAGCTCTTCCAGCTAGCCCTAGTTAATACATGCAGAAAGGAGTCAACAGAACAGGAAGACAGTTAGTGACTTATCGCTACACATATTGCACTAAACAGCTTTAACACCAGCAGAAACAAATATTGCTGAGTAGTGTATTACATTGATTTAGAGACCTATTGGAGGCTCATCCAGCAATCTATTAGAGTCTGCAAAACAGAGACAGATATCTTTTGATTGTATACTTTTGGTCTAGTTTGCTATAAGAGTATTGTATAGCAGCTTCTAGAGTTCAATATTTTTTTTTTTCCCCAATATGTGCTTAGCTCTTCAGTCACAGGATCACAGGATGTTAGGGGTTGGAAAGGACCCAAACAGATCATTGAGTCCAACCCCACTGCCAGAGCAGGACCATACAATCTATCTTAGAGGAATACACGCAGACAGGCATTGAAAGGCTCCAGAGAAGGAGACTCCACAGCCTCTCTGGGCAGCTCATTTCAGTGCTTTGTGACCCTTACAGTAAAGAAGTTCCCCCTTGTGTTAAGGTAGAACCTCCTGTACTGCAGCTTATATCCACTGCTCCTTGTCCTATCACAGGGAGCAAGTGAGAAGAGCCTCTCCCCCCTCTCCTGACACCCAGCCCTCAGATATTTATAAGCATTTATTAACCCCCCTTCTCTTCTCGAGACTAAAAAGCCCCTGGTCACTCATCCTCTCCTCATCAGGTAGTGCTCCAGTCCACTAATCATCCTCATAGTCCTCTGTTGGACTCTCTCGAGTAGTCCCTTTTAAGCCAGGGAGCCCAAAACTGAACACAGTACTCAAGATGGGTCTTACTCTGTTATTCCTCTCAATGGGCAGAGTCCTAATTTGTTGCCATTATCTTTATGTCTTTATACACTTTATGTTCATGCGTAATTCAGTTGCACCAACTCCATACAACTACAATAAGTGTGGTTATTATACCTAGACCTATACGCAAGACAGTAAAGGAAACATTATTTGTAGCTGCCCTTATTTTACAGGTAGGAAACTAAAGCACAGAAAGATTTTGTTTACTTGCATGAAGTTTGTTAACCTGTCACCTTTTCTGAGCCTTTTCTGAGTGCCCTGGCTACAATTTCAATCTACTGGGAGTTCAGAAAACAGTCTGTATACAGCACATGTTTTCTTTCTTTATCTGTACAGATGTCTTTCTGTAGTGTCCCAATGGTACACCCACATCTAGTTACAAAGTGCATTTTGGCAGCCTTCTGCTGAAGAGTTCACCACTATTCTGGATGAAAACTCTAGGTTGCAATGACCTAGTACTGCTAACAAAATGTTAAGTGTGGATACTTTATTCCCATTAAGTGTCCAATACAGACAGAATCACGGAATCATATACATATGTTGGAAGGGACATGTTGAGATTGTTGAGTCCAATCCCTCTTCTCAAGCAGGGTCACTTACAGCAGGTTGCCCAGGACCATGTTCAGTTGAATTTAGAGTATCTCCACAGATGGAGACTCCACAGCCTCTCTGGATAACCTGTTCCTGTGTTTGACCACCTTCACAGTAACAACAACAACAACAACAACAAGTGCTTTGCTAAGCTTAGATTGAATTCCACATTTTAACTTATGCCTATTGCCTCTTGCCCTGAGCTGCACTAAAAGGAGCCTAATTCCCTCATCTTCATTCCTAGCCAACAGGTATTTATACACATTGATAAGACACCCTTCATCCTTCTTATAAGAGGCTAAACAGTCAGCTCTCTCAACCTCTCCTCATCTCAGAGAGGCTCCAGTACCTTAGTCATCTTGGTGGGCCTTGATTTGACTCTTTCCAGTATGTCTGTGCCTTTCTTGCACAGGGGAGCCCACGGCTGGACCCAGCACTCCAGATATGTCTCATCAGTGTTGAGCAGAGGGGAAGTATCACCTCCCTTGACGTGCTAATTCCTAATGCAGCCTAGGGTGCTTTAGGTAGAGCAAGCAGTCTGTTGCAATTGTTAGGCATCGTGACCTCCTATAAAGAATATGACTACCTGAAAAAGCTTAATTAGATGTTAGTGGATGAAAACACATCACAATAGGACAGATCTGAGTATAGATGAACAAGTCTCAAGCCCAGATCTGGCTACCAAACCACCATGGTGTGCCGATTTTTTTGGGTGATTTATCTATGTGAACATGCAGAGGTTCTGTAACCCCAGTAATGAAACTACCTCCTTTTAAGACATGCCAGTTGTTTTACCTGAGAGACTGTATGTGGACAAAGCCGTTTAACATGCCTACTTCTGCAGCTAGTAAAACAAGTAGGCTTCCATATCATACATTAGTGGTACAACAACCAGTTAAGCTTTGACTATATGAGCTAGATTCTAAATTAACTAACCTATTAGAAGCACCTTTTCTTTTTACTTTAATAACTTATTGGAGGAAAATTACTAGTTAAGGTTAATTGGTAGACCAAGCACCCTACTGTCTTATATCACTTACATTTAAGTACCTAATAGGTGTGCAATCATGATCATGGTACATCTAGAACATCTCAAGGATTTTCACCAGAGTCTTATTGAACAAACTACAATAACTCATCAATCAAGTGGAAGGCTGTTTGGTGGCATATGTTATTTGAAGATGAGAATGATCCACATTGTTCTAAAAGACTCTTCTTCTACTGCTATTTTTCCATTGTTGTCATTGAGATGCAGCAGTCTGCTGGAGGGAGTCCAACAGAGAGCCACAAGAATGATTAGGGGATGAGCATCTCCCCTACAAAGAGAGACTGAGAGACCTGGGGCTATTTTGTCTTGAGAGAAGATGACTGAGAGGGGATCTGATCAATGTCTATAAATATCTGAGGGGTGGGTGTCAAGAGGATGGGGCCAATCTCTTAGGTGGTGCACAGTGATAAGACAAGCAACAGTGGATAAAAACTTGAACATAGAAGGTTTCACCTCAACATGAGGAGAAACTTCTTTACAGTGAGGGCAATGAAGCACTGGAACAGGCTGCCCAAGAAGCTTGTGGAGTCTCCTTCTCTGGAGACTTTCGAAACCTGCCTGGATGCATTCCTGTGCAGACTACTCTAGGAGATCCTGCTTTGGCAGGGAGATTGGACTCTGATTTCCAGAGGTCCCAACCTCTAATATTCTGTGATTCTGTGATTATCCACAAACCAACAGATACATTCTGTGAAGTTTTCTTTTTTTCCTATCATCATATAACACTCTTGAAAAGTAAGCAAGAAACAGATTTGGTCAGTAACCAGGATGCTTGCATTTACCACAAGTAGCAGTACATCTCATATCAGTTTTGTGGGTAACATATAAGCAGGTTAGACCCTACCAAAACTGGCCAGAGACGTAGTGTTAGTGGCATCTTTCAGAAAAGAAATACATACAGAACATTTTCTGGAACAAAAGAACTCTCCTTGAAGATGAACAATCTTCAGTAAACAACAAGCCTGTATTTACATTATTCACCATTTTCACCCAAGCATTTTTTCCTGTAAGATATACAAGATCTGACAGTGGATAAATAACTGTGGGGAACAGAAACCCCATTTACACTGAGATTTGGAGCCATTTTATGGTCTCAGTAAAAAATAATTTTTGAACATGCCCCGTATAGGAAAGGAGCAGGAGTGTTTACATGGCCTGATACATATTCTGCCTGCATTTCATTTAGGAAATAAACATTTGCTTCTTCACCACCCAAACTTTCATAAATTTCAAGGGAGAATGGCTCTTTTTTTAACTGTGACTCATTCTTTGCTAATTCAATCAAGCTGGAGCTGACAGAAATAACAAAGATTTTTGAGGTATTTTTACCATGTTTGTCACTCTACTAAATGACAGTGCAAAGTTCCCTTGTCTGAATTTCGATCAAATGCTTACCAGGAATGCTAAGCCTTTCAGAATCCCATTGTACCTGTTTCATGGCATGTGAGTTATTCGCTTTCATCTCCCCTTTACTGTATAAAAGAGGATCTAAGGCTGTAAAAACTTCAATGCGGAGATTCATGCAGCTGTACATAACAGATCCTTCCTCTCTCGTCACTGCAGCACAACATCAAACTAAACAAAATGTCTCAGAAAGCTACAGTATTTGCAGAGAGGCTGTCACAGATCTCTTTTTTAGCTTTTGAAAGAAGTGGCTGAATGCCCAGCACATGCCTCCGTACTGACATTTCCTGAAACACTAAGGTAGAGGAATCAACCTTTGTCAATATCATCTCAGTGGTTTGTTAGAAACAATTAAACGAAAAGCCTCTGAATCTATCCTTACCTCTGGGATACAGGACTAAAATAAAGGACACATGATTTTATTGATTTAACAAGGGATGGGGACTTCAATGGAGCCCTGCTTGCGATTAGAAAACAAGCTGTGTTTGCAGGTCTCACAACCAGTTCTTTCCCATTTGCTTGGTTTTCCCCGTTTCTTGGGAACTTGTTTATGTATTTGGCTGCTAAAGTGACCCACAGAGTTCACTTCTGTGCTGCGTGAAGTATTCGAATTCCTGCAGTGATTTCAGTCTGTCTCTCTCAACAGGGAAAGAAAGGCTGAAGGGATTGCAGCTCAGTTCTGCAAATGAAGGTGATGAAGAAGAGCAGATAGGGAGAAAGAGAAAAGAGAAAACCTCAAAATGTTAGATAAAGCACAGCAACAGGAATAGCACCTCCTACTATGAAGAAGGCTGTATGCAGAATGAATTAATCAGTATGTTTTATCAGGTAGGAATCCCTCCTACCAGCTATGAACAGATGAGGTAAACTAAAGGAGTTCACTCATAACGTTTTGTGGTAGGTTGATCTTTGAGCAGTGAGCGAAACTCCTCCTCCTCTTTTTTTTTTTTTTTTTCTTAATCTTTTTCTTGAGGTATGCATATAATATAAAATGAAATTTCCATATGGTAATTTCTCCTTCATGTAGCATTGTTACTCAAGATTAGCCAGGTAGATGAAACACAATGAACAATGCCTCCCCAGAAAAACAGGGAGGGGGGGGAAAAAAAACCCAACACAACATAAAGCAAAACCAAGCAGAAAACTAAAATTCATTCCTTGTCAATTTGGCAGTGTGATTACAGTAACAGAGTTACAGAGGCTTGATGTATGTAAATATAACACAATGGATGTAGGCTTGTGTCATAAACACCTCCTGTAACAGCTCTGTGTAAACAAATATACATCAGTAAACCAGATATACAGCATCTGCTTCGCCCACAGGTTAAACATTCTTGGCTTTCTCTGTCTCCAAGCTCCAGAAGTGAGAAAAATTCAGTGCTTGAGCAAGAGGTTTCCAAGTCAAGCCAATTACCTCTCACCATTTTAGTTTCCTCAAACTGAGCTGCTGTCCCTCCCTCCATGTCCTTTACCCTCAGGAGGTGAAAGAATCAAAAATGAGGGGGCAAAACAATTTCTTCCCAGTTATCTTAAGCCATGGAAGATAAACTCTCTCTCAAGGACTGGTGCTAAAATATACACACAGTTCTGACATCTAGACAGTTATGAAATATAGGTGCAGGGTTCTGCATATACAGAAGAGAAATGCATTCCAAATGAAGTGCTTTTATTAAAAAAAGTATAATCACTAGGATAACTAATTACGTCAATGCCACATAGTTAATTAAAGCCATTACAGTTACTATTCCCATGGAGGGCAGGGGGATGTCAGACAAAGCAGTCATCCCCTGACTCTGCTGTGATAATAAAAGAGAGAGAAATGAAATATATTAAACAATTCTTCCCATTCAGGTGTTAACAGAGATCATTGAAAGAGCTTTAAGCTAGCTTTCAAGGGGGTGAAAGGGATACCACCAGGCTCACTAGAGATAAGCCTAGGGGCATCATGTTACTGTTTTAGCATGGTGTACTAGTGAGATCCTTTGGTGTTCCATCTCAGTGGGAATAGGAGATCCGTGAGGTAGAAAAGACAAAAGGGTTATTGATATGTCAGAAAATACAGAAGTGCCTGAGAATGGCCAGGTTCGAATTAAGGCTTCTTCCCCCCACAAAAAGGTGGTGGGATCAACAGCCCAACTGGAGTGCATCTACACCAATGCACACAGCACAGGCAACAAACAGCAGGAGCTGGAAACCATTGCATATCAGGAAAAGTATGACACAGCTGCCATGATTGAAATGTACTGGGATGGTACAAAACTGGAGTGCTGCAATAGATAGCTGTAAATGCTTCAGAAGGGCAAGGCCAGGAAGGAGAGGCAATGGGGTAGCTTTTTATGCTAGCAAGTATTTCAGTTGTCTAGAGCTCCATGACGGTGACAAAAGGGTTGGGTGTTAATGAGTAAGAACAAGGGGAAGGCCAACATAGTGGATATCTTGGTGAGAGTCTATTATAGATCACTTGAGTGAGGATGAAGGGGCAAATGAAATATTCCATAAGCAAATGGGAGAATTTTCACAATCACAAGTCCTTGTTCTCTGGAGGGGACCTCAACTTACACAGATGGCTGCTAGAAACACAATGCAGCATACAGGAAACAGTCCAGGAGATTCCTGGAGTGTGTGGAAGATAACTTCCTGACACAGCTGGTGAGTGAGCCAGCTAGGGAAGGCTCCTTGCAAGATTTCATGTTCACAAGTAGAGGACAACCCTATGCAACACCACAGGCTTGGGGGAGAGCAGCTGGAAAGCTGCGGCAGAGAAGGACCTGGGGGTATTGGTCAATAGTGAGCTGAACATGAGCCAGTGGTATGCCCAGGTGGCCTATACCAAGGACATCCTGACATATCAGAATCATCACCCCCCTGTATGCAGCACTGCTAAGGCTGTACCCCACTATGTTCTGTTCTGGGCCCCTTAACTGTAAGAAAGACTTTGAGATGCTGGAGCACATCTAAAGAAGGGTAACAAAGTGGTGAAGGGTCTAGAGAACAAGTTTTATGAGGAGTAGCTGAGACACCTGCAGTTTTTTTAGCCTGGAGAAAAGGCAGCTCAGGGGAGACTATTGCGTTTTACAGCTACCTGAACAGAGGCTGTAGTGAGGTGGGAGTTGGTCTCTTCTCCCAAGTAACAAGCAATAGGACAAGAGGAAATGGCCTCAAGTTCCACATGAGGTGGTTTAGATTGGATATTAGGAAAATTTCTTCACTGAAAGGGTTGTTAAACAT
>VWZE01007657.1:57207-109514 GCA_013396675.1 Eubucco bourcierii | reverse complement strand
ACTCAGGTCCAGGTAGATGACATCAGCTGCCTTTCCCTTGTCCACTGTCGCTGTGACTTCATCATAGAAAGCCACTAAATTTGTCAGGCAAGATCTGCCCTTGGTGAAGCCATGCTGGTTCCCACCAATCACCTCTGCTTTGTTTTCCATTTGCCTTAGCAGGACTTTCAGCAGGATCTGCTCCATGATCTTGCCAGGCACAGAGGTGAGGCTGACTGGTCTGTAGTTTCCAGGGTCATTCTTTTTACCCTTCTTGAAGATGGGTGTTATGTTTGCCCTTCTCCAGTCAGCAGGAACTTCACCAGTCTGCCATGACTTTTCAAATATGATGCACAGTGGTTTGGCAACTTCATCTGCCAGTTCCCTCAGGACCCGTGGGTGGATCTCATCAGGCCCCATGGACTTGTGCACATGGAACAGGCTGTCCAGGGATGTGGTCTCCATACCTGCAAGTATTTAAAAGACATGCAGATGTGACATTTGGGGACATGACCAGAAAAATAGGACATAAGGTGGCAAGATAACAAGCTTTGCACTGCCACAGATTCAAATCTCAGCCCACCCTTCACATCTGAAGATTGAATAGATAAAGATTAAATTGTGGGATGCCCACATGTGCTGGTAAGAAAAGAGATTTTTGTTTCTGTTCCCAGTCATCCACCAGAAAACTTTTCACAGATTGCTATACTCTGTTTCATGACAAGGGTAATTACACTCTGAATCCAAGAGCTGGGGTTAAAATCTGAGCTATAACAAGTTCTTGTACTAGAACTTGCAAGTTCTTATTTATTATCCAGTTAATACCTGAAGCAAAAATATCAAGATGCACCAGATATGAAGTATTCCAACAATGCCATAAGATCCTGCAATTTTCATGAAGGATAGGTATGAGTCATAAAGCTCACAAGATTCAGAAACACAAACACGCAGAGCAGAAACCTTCATAACGCTTGAGAGGTGCTTTCACCAAAAAAATACAGGTGTTATGATCATCAGTGGATTTGATAACTGCCTGTGTGAATGTTTTGCAGCTTTTGACCCATAGACTCCTAGGGATCAACGATATATTCCGAAGAAGTCCAAGAAGTATATTTTTACATATGCCATACAGCAACCCAGACAGAAGAAGATTCCTCAGGAACCCTCAACTCCTTAAAAATATCTTCAAGTCAAGCAGAATTGCAAAGCTGGTCTGATCCTACCCTGCAGGGTAAGAGCAAGTGATAAGAAAGGAAGGCAAGAGAAAGGGAGGGAAGGAAGGAGAGAGGAAGGAAAGGACAAAGGAATGGAAATTGAGGGATAGGAAACTCTTAAAACTTGACATTTTGCCTGAAAGAAAAATAACATAACATAATATTTGCAGAGGGAAATTCTGCTGCAAAAAATTTTAGCCTATCCAAGGCAGTTCACAATTTCTTAATAATGATCCATGAGCTCTTAACACAAGTCAGGGTCATCATAATTGTATTATTAATTGCATTGCATTATTTGTTTTTGTAGTGCTAGACACTACACTGCACTTCCATATACATAAGAAAGTCAGACTCTCCTGAACAGCTTAATATCCAAACAGAAAATAAAATAAATTAATAAAATAAATGAAGTATTACTAGCCAAATGAGACATAGCAATCAAAGATATGTTAATATAGTACATTAAAATGTACAATAAAAATCTCAGGGTAGCTCTAAATGAGCTGATTTTCCCAGAAAGCACCACAAAGCACAGTTCCCTAAAGAGAAAGCAACTCACCTCAGAAGTGATACTACTGCATCACTATGACATTACACCCAAGTTAGGATGAGTACTGCCACATATAACAAGTTCACTGTCACACAGGGAACTTGTGGCAGAGACAGTTATGTTTGAGCTGGTAACATGTTGACAGAGACACTAGCCTGCTTCATGTGGGAAATAGAGATGGACAGCACTGTGGTAGTGGGGGTACATGTCACCATGGGCACCTGCTTGTTCTCCAGTGTCAAAGACTTTATCATGCTCTTTAGTTTGTTGTGTTTGCTGATCAGCATCGCACATGAAGATCAACCTGAATCAAACCTGAGTCATGGTTCACAGTATCACAGTATCGCAAGGGTTGGAAGAGACCTCAGAGATCATCAAGTCCAACCCATCACCACAGCCCTCAAGACTAGACCATGGCACTAAGTGCCATGTCCAAACGTGCCTTGAACGCCTCCAGGGACGGTGACTCCACCACCTCCCTGGGCAGCCCATTCCAGTGACAAATCACTCTCTCAGTAAAGAACTTCCTCCTCACCTCCAGCCTAAACTTGCCTTGGCGCAGCCTGAGACTGTGTCCTCTTGTTCTGTCACTGGTTGCCTGAGAGAAGAAGGTAACCTCCTCCTGGCCACAACCACCCTTCAGGTAGTTGTAGACAGCAATAAGGTCCCCCCTGAGCCTCCTCTTCTCCAGGCTAAACAGTCCCAGCTCCCTCAGCCTCTCCTCATAGGGCTTGTGCTCGAGGCCTCTCACCAGCCTCGTTGCCCTTCTCTGGACACGTTCAAGTACCTCAATGTCCTTCCTAAATTGAGGGGCCCAGAACTGGACACAGTACTCGAGGTGTGGCCTGACCAGTGCAGAGTACAAGGGGAGAATGACCTCCCTGCTCCTGCTGGCCACACTATTCCTGATGCAGGCCAGGATGCCATTGGCCTTCTTGGCCACCTGGGCACACTGCTGGCTCATGTTCAGGCGGGTGTCAATCAGCACCCCCAGATCTCTCTCTGTTTGGCTGCTCTCCAGCCACTCCGACCCCAGCCTGTAGCTCTGCATGGGGTTGTTGTGGCCAAAGTGCAGCACCCGGCACTTGGACTTGTTGAATGCCATCCCGTTGGACTCTGCCCATCTGTCCAGGCGGTCTAGGTCCTGCTGCAGAGCCCTTCTGCCCTCCAACCCAGCAACATCAGCCCCCAGCTTGGTGTCATCTGCGAACTTGCTGATGACTGACTCAATGCCCTCGTCCAGATCATCAATGAAGATGTTAAAGAGGATGGGGCCCAGCACTGATCCCTGGGGCACTCCACCAGTGACTGGCCTCCAGCTGGATGTGGCACCATTCACCACCACTCTCTGGGCTCGGCCCTCAAGCCAGTTCCTAACCCAGCGCAGAGTGTTGGCATCCAAGCCACGAGCTGACAGCTTAGCCAGCAGTTTGCTGTGGGGGACAGTGTCAAAGGCCCTGCTGAAGTCCAGGTAGACCACATCCACAGGCCTCCCCACATCCACCAGGTGGGTCACCCGATCATAGAAGGAGATCAGGTTGGAGAGGCAGGATCTGCCCTGCCTGAATCCATGCTGGCTGGACCTGAGCCCTTGGGCATCCTTCAGGTGTGCAGTTATTGCCCCCAAGATAAACTGCTCCATCATTTTCCCTGGCACTGAGGTCAGACTGACAGGCCTGTAGTTCCCAGGTTCCTCCATCCGTCCCTTCTTGAAGTTCATGAAGGACTGTCACACTTCCAGAATTAGAAAGAGTCTTAGTGAGAGCTCATCACAGCACTAGTGTTATGATGCAACAGAAAAGGCACACCCAAGCACACTTACTTCAATATAGCATACTACAGCAAGTAACCACATGATATATACAAGTCTGCTAGGGAAAACGAAACCCAGAAGGATCTATCATTGGGTAGGTGCTGCAGTGAGAATAGCTAGAACATCAAGAGCTGTGGATGAAACTTCTCTTTAGTCTATTTCCCCTCAAAACCTAGCTTAGATCAACCCAAGTCTCAAGCTGCCTCTATAGCAGGAAATACATTACAAGGCTGAGTCCAGTGTTAGAGCTCATTTCCCATACTGTTAGATGGTGAGATTTGTCTCCAGTGTGCTTTTTGCACAGATCACCCAACATTCTCCCAGCAATTTCCAGGTATCACTCAGAAGTTAACAAAGAAACTATTCTATGTATGGAGTCAGACTTATCCAAACTTTTTCCTTCTTCAGAAACCAGCAACATTTAATTATATGGGTGTGGAAGCTCCTGTACACAGACCAATATGATCCAAGCAATGCCAATTTGTTGGATATGAACATGGACTTAAATACTTCCTAACAGACTATGAAGGTTAGTTCATTGTTAAGCAATTGGTCTAAATCGTTAAGGCATGAAGTGTGTGGCATTAAGCACTTGGTTCAAATCACTAAGGCACAAGCTCATGTGGCATTAAGCAATTGGTTTATCATTTATCTGTTCAAACGCTTCGTGTGAGACTTTGTTTTTGCTTTCATCTCCCTGCTGTTGACTTCTTCTGTGTCTTCTGCAGCTGGTGTCCTTGCCCTTCAGATGAACCTTCATGCAGGCTGTGAAACTTTTCAGCTCACAATAAGCAGTTACTACAAGTTGGATTGCTAACGTGTCCATTTAACGCAAGGTATTCCCCTACATATGGGTATAGTCAGACCACGCCAACTGGACAGAAGGCCAAAGAAACATCAATTACACTGTTTATTTTACTATATAGAGGTAATTCAGTTTGGATATGACTTAACCATTGGTCTCTAACAGGCAGATGTTGTGTCTTGGCACTTTACTAATTCATCCTTTGTCTTCCTGAACTCTGCTATTAGTACCTGAGAACAAGCCCTTTCTGAAGTGTCAAATTATTACTGTAATCCTCTCTGAAAAGTTCACCTATACGTGTTAAGAAAAAGCAATGAGCAGCAATTTCCAGTGGTTGGGAATTCTTTATACAAAGTAAAACCTACTATCTTTCTAGGCTGCAGATTGAAATCATTGTCATTGCAACTGAACATAGAAGACAATCCACAATTCTAGTTTCCCCTACAGCTTTTTCCAGTTAACAAGACAAAAGAACACACATGGAACAGAAAGAAGCTTCAAGCCTTCCTATAATGAAACACTACAGGGGTCCCTCCCTGACAGTAGCATAAAGCGCCAAGCCTTCTTTCTTTGGCTTTCTGGTTTTAATTCAGGTTCTGTTTTCTGACTGCTGGAAACACTGCTGACCTCTGAGCAAGCTCAAACGCTACAAATATAAAACAACAGACGTTCCTGAAGGTGAGCATGGAGGCAATCTATCCACATTCTTCCAAGTGCACCTTTTTATTTCCTTCAGATACAGACATTGGCTTTGATAGCGATGAACCGGCTGGGTGTTGACAGCTGAAGATGAGGGACTCAGACAGAAGGAGAGGATGTAGGCTTTATAGTGGGAATAGATAAAGAATAAAATACAGCTAAACACATTTGTTGGGTTTCATATTCACCTTAATTAGTCATTCAAGTTTCCATGATGTTGACAATCATTCTGTCTTGCACATAGACAGCGTGACCATACCATTGCAAAAATATCATTAAAGGTTAAAATCCAAACAAGATGCTTCTAGTTCTAAGCAGCCAATAAACTTAGTAGTATTATAGAAAAAAAAGAGAAAAGAAAAAAAAGAAAAAAGAAAAGAGGTATACTGGGAGGGGGTGGGGTGGAAATAGGGGGGGGGAGGGGGGGAAAGTATATTGAAAAAGCTTTGCCATCCTAATCTTTGCTACATTTGTTGAGGTAGTCAAGGTGCATTTTCATATGGTAAAACCACCAGACGTGTTGTTAACATTCTTACCGAAGGTATGATTCAGTCTATCTTGGTAAAAAGAATTGCCTTAAATTAGAAGAGCAATATATGCCAGCCTCCTGGTAGATCCCAGAAATACAGGAGTAGACACAAGCATCAAAGAATCAGCTGTTCCATCTGTTGCCCCTCAAACAAAACCAGTGATATCTGTTTCATTTCTCACAAAGGTCTATCTAATATATGCATTAACTGCAATACTATAGCCTCTGTGAGTAAACCATCTTAACTCTTTGCTGTCCTTATGATTACAGTATTTTCTAAACTGCCTTTCATATTGCTTCTCCTTTTAACAGTTGTTTTCCACATCGCTGCAATCTTTCATTTATTTGTACATCATCGTGTTATAGCTCTCCTCAGTCCTCAAAAATTTCTTCTTCTTATCCTAAAAAAAGGCAAATTTACTCAAACTTCCCTCACAGTCATGTTTTGTAGCTATCTAATTATTCTATTTGCTCTGCTCCAGGCTGTCTAGTTTATCCATGTCTTTCTTAAAGTTCAGATGAGGAAATTGTGTTCTATTTGAGGCCTCAACAATGCCAAGAAAGATCATTTCATGACCATTGCATACCACAGATCTGTTTAATAAGAACATTGTAATGATTTCCTTGTTTGGAAACACTGTGGACTGTAGGCTCATATTCAGATATGATTCTCCAAACTCCTCCCAGTCTTTTCTAGGAAACTGCAGCCCAGCCAGTTATTCCTACTTTATGTTTATGCAGATGATTGTTCCTAAATGTTAGCTCTTGGAACTTTCTACTTCTGGGAAGTATCCATTTCTTTCTGGAGAGAGTACCAGTGCCAATGCCTGCCAGTCAGTTGTGTGCAAGAAACCTGCACAGAAATCAGAGCAAAGCCAGCCAGAGTCAATAGTAAAGCTTTCACCAATTTTGGGGATTTTTTTTCTTTGGGATCTAATGTTGACATCATCCAGAATGTGAAACCCTAAATTCCTACAGAATTGTAGAATTCCTACAGTTGCATCAGCAACTAGGCAGGCAAATAACAGGGTAGATTCTGGCCTGAGTGCCTAAATAAAAACTCAAACTTGTTCATCAATATTTAAGAAATCTTGTCTTTTCATGTCTAGATGGTGGATACATCATACAATTCATTTATTAAAAAAAGAAAACAAACAACAAAACATATTTAATGTGGTTAATTATCTGATTGAGGATCACATGCATAACTTGCAGAACTGATGTCAGAGTAGTTCCGTTATATCAACTTTATATGCTAATGATCTGTCATCAAAACATTCAAATATACTTACTTGACAAGACATATTCACTGAAAAATGTTTCATAATTGACTAATAGCAGTTTCAATTGCATCCATGCAAAAATAACCCAACCACCAAGCAGCTAAACAACAGCAAAACAGAAACAAACCACCCAAACCAAACCAAGCAACCAAAAAACTCAGAAGAAAATTATGTGTCACTTTTGAAATATAAACAGTACCATCAGCAGCTTAATCAAATACAAATTATAACAATTTATCTCAAGACATCCAATAGTCAGGAGTCCTCAAAACCATTTAACCTCCATTTCCTTCTCTAAGAATGGACCAAATATTGTCTGGATAGACCTTCACTGGTTAGCTCTGGGTCATCTTCTCACTAAAAGAATTTCTCCTTCATCATTACAGTGATACAGTTTGAGTTGCAGAGCCATCATCCCTGGAAGTTTTTAAGAAAAGATTGGATGTGGCACTTGGTGGCATGGTTTAGCTGGTGGCATGGTGTTAGGCTGGACTTGATGATCTTGGAGGTCTTCTCCAGCCTCAGTGATTCTGTGATTCTGTGATTCTGGGTGGCCACTGGGCAGAAGGGTTTGCACATTGTAAAAATGGTATTCTCATTTTTTTAAATCCCAGTGCGAATAAGGTCATTATCAATAACAATGGCTACAGCTTTTCTGAAATCTACTGAACTTTTTTTTGACTTCTGATACCTCTAGATTGGAATCACCACTATGTGGGCACCACACTGAACAGAATGTTTTCCATGCAGTTGCCACGGATTTGTGTAGAAATAACTGCATGAACGAATGATCAGTTAGGTCACTAATAGATTGCTTGCACCTGCAAAAGCCTAATTTGTTTTCATAACCATGGTAACCACATTTTCATAGAATTTCTTTTATTTTTTTAATAAGATTTTTATGTGTATTTTGGGGGAAGGGAGGGGGAGAACATCCCTCTATTTCTGACACACCTAACCAGACAGGCACATTAGATATTATTTGAAAACTGCACTATTCACAATGTGTTAGACATGGCCACTCAAGGGCAACCAAGACCAAGCTTTATAAATCCCACCCATACAGTTATTTTAATCAAGTATTTCTGTGTGCAAGCAATGTTAGCAAAAGGTGCCAGAGCCAAAGTGCACAGAACCAATGTTCCCTACTTAAAGGAGTGACACAGCAGCTGTGAAAACTTTCCCTATACTTCCACTTCAATTTGTCTCATCTCCAATCTCATTGCTAAGTTCAATCATGTTGCCACTCTAACCAAGGTGATGCATATCAGAGTGGTAGAGTGGCATAACATCTTCATTGATGATCTGGATGAGGGCATTGAGTCAGTCACCAGCAAGTTCGCAGATGACACCAAGCTGGGGGCTGATGTTGCTGGGTTGGAGGGCAGAAGGGCTCTGCAGCAGGACCTCGACCGCCTGGACAGATGGGCAGAGTCCAAGGGGATGGCATTCAACAAATCCAAGTGCCGGGTGCTGCACTTTGGCCACAACAACCCCATGCAGAGCTACAGGCTGGGGTCGGAGTGGCTGGAGAGCAGCCAAACAGAAAGGGATCTGGGGGTGCTGATTAACACCCGCATGAACATGAGCCAGCAGTGTGCCCAGGTGGCCAAGAAGGCCAATGGCATCCTGGCCTGCATCAGGAATAGTGTGGCCAGCAGGAGCAGGGAGGTCATCCTCCCCTTGTACTCTGCACTGGTCAGGCCACACCTCGAGTACTGTGTCCAGTTCTGGGCCCCTCAATTTAGGAAGGACATTGAGGTACTTGAACGTGTCCAGAGAAGGGCAACGAGGCTGGTGAGAGGCCTGGAGCACAAGCCCTATGAGGAGAGGCTGAGGGAGCTGGGACTGTTTAGCCTGGAGAAGAGGAGGCTCAGGGGGGACCTTATTGCTGTCTACAACTACCTGAAGGGTGGTTGTGGCCAGGAGGAGGTTACCTTCTTCTCTCAGGCAACCAGTGACAGAACAAGAGGACACAGTCTCAGGCTACGCCAGGGCAAGTTTAGGCTGGAGGTGAGGAGGAAGTTCTTCACTGAGAGAGTAATTTGTCACTGGAATGGGCTGCCCAGGGAGGTGGTGGAGTCACCGTCACTGGAGGCGTTCAAGGCACGTTTGGACATGGCACTTAGTGCCATGGTCTAATCTTGAGGGCTGTGGTGATGGGTTGGACTTGATGATCTCTGAGGTCTCTTCCAACCCTTGCGATACTGTGATACTGTGATACTGTGATGTGCAGTCAAGGGATATGTACACAACCTGCATGGTGTTTTATGTTCACTCAAGAGTCATGTAGAAATTTCATTTGAATAATTAAAAAAAAAATAAAAAAATTATTGCAGCCAGTGGGGACTAAGATTTTAAGTGATGATTCATTGACTTCCCATTTAGTTTTATGGCTCTGCCTATATTTCCTGTTCATCTGACTATGCCAGGGCTCTCTGCACCACGACAAATATTTGACAGCTTGCTCAGCGGGCTCTGTACTCTGCAGAGCTTGCACAGTGCTACCTACTATTAGCTGGCTTCAAAATACACTCTCTTCTTAAGCCAAACTAAGATGTGACTATTATACCTGTCATCCCAAAGTATGAGGAAAAAAATTATCTGCAATTACTTCATTAAATCCTTGTAAGTTTGATTGGTTAAGGATTACAAGTTTTAAATAAATTATGTAAAAATACTTATCCGGATAAAAGCAAACCTGCACGTCCCAAGGCACCTGCCTGTTAGATTCACTTCATTTGCTTAATATACAGTGGTCTAGAGACTTCTAGAGCATGATAGAATGTTTGTTAGAAAGAACACTTCATGTCTATGCCATTATAAAGAACCATTTTAACCCATTAATCTTAGGCATTTCACAAGTACATGTTAAGCTTCACAGCTCTCCTAACAAGAAGCAGCCCACAGGAAGAAGAAAATCAATTCACGCAAGCAACACCGATGGACAATTCTTTCTGATTAAGGTGTCTGAGATGATTGATGGCAATCACTGATGCTGTTAGCTGAATGATCTCATGATGAGGAAATTCAGAGAAGTCGCTTCTGGAAAGCAAATAACAGCTCTTGTCAAAAGTGTCCATTCAAGCTTGTACACATGAAAGTACTGGAGAAGGGATGGCTGCCACTAGACTGAGAAGGCAAAGCCATGCAAGAAGAGGCTTCAGCAATCTTTGTCCAGATGTTTGGCACAAAATTTGCTGATGTATTGTAGAGCCACTTACAGTAGCTTGCCCTATTGAAGAGGGTTTTCCTGAGGATTGAAACAGACCAAAATATACTTTATTGGTCAATTAATACTCACCTGGGCCTTTCAAGCTTGTGGTGCTTTGGGGCCCAGGTTCCCTTAAGAAAGCCACAGAGTTCTCCAGGAGGACCAGAGAGGATCACAGAAATCCTAATTTTGTTATTCGATCCCATCACTCTGCTATCAATTTATAAGCAGGTAGCAAAGCCAAGTCTTTCTCTTTTTCTTCCTCCCTTCCTTCGTCTCTCTGCAGAGAGACCTCATAGGAGGTGTCCCTGCCTATTGCAGGGGGTCGGAACTAGATGTTGGAACTAGAATTTTGGTGTATCCTGTATTAGGTGCTAAGGATTTATACATTCTATATGTTCCTGTACATCTTTAAATACACTTTTCTGTATTTCTCTTCAATTCAGTGTCATGATTTGGGAGTTTCCCCCCTCCCCCCCACTAGATTAACCAGACTAATTCAGTCATCTGGAGGTTAAGGAAAGAAGCTACATTTACAGCGTGCACAAATATGCAAGCATATATATATATATATATATATATCTCTACACACACACATACACACATTATATATATATAGATATATATAGATATATATAGATATAGATATAGATATAGATATAGATATACACATTTTTATATATGTATGTGTATATATATATACACACACACACACACATACAGATATTTACAATTATATACAAGTTAAAGGTAATACAGAAATTCAAAATCCCTCCTCAACAGCCAGACTGCCCAAGAGGACTCCCAACCAAACCCCTTCCTTTCCTCCCTCACCCCTTGTCTCAGTAATAACCAGATAAATCTCTGTATAGCTCATGTGATAAGCAGAGATGTGAGGTGAGATGTCAAAAGCCAACAGGGGATTATAAGGAAATGATTACATAGATTTCATGCAAAAAAGTTAAGGCAAGATGCAACCAGACACACAGATAAAAAGAAGAAAGAAGAAGAAGAAGTACCTTATCTTATATTTTGACTATTTATGTTCCTCAGCAGAAAAAATGAGTGATATAGACAACACTATTATTTTCTTCTCACAGACAATGATCTGATTTCTCTCATTAAAATATTCCAGTTAGCCTCACACCAACACATTCAGTTAGAGTATTTTTATTTTACTTCCTTCAGGAGTAAAATAATTTATTTCTATCTGGTCTTTAAAAAACACTTAGAGCTATAACCTCTTTTAAAAGTTATTACAATCAAAACTTCCTAAAGAAAGGGCATTTTAGGAAATGAATATGCAGCATTTATGTACAACTGAGGGAATTAAGTGTCATTGTTTAATATGTGAGTCAGGTGTAATTTCTTTGAGAATTTCAAATAATTACTTTTAAAATGCCTTTTATATATATATGTATGTATATATGTATGTATATATGTATAATGTAAGCAGGTTTTCTGCTATTTATTTAGCCAAAAAGACAACAGATCTCAACATTTTTCCTTTACATTGTCTTATAGATATTCTTTAGGGAAAAAGGAAAAAGAAAAAAAAAAGAAAAGAAAAAGTAATATAGCTCAATAAATCACATCTTATTTATAAATAGAACTGTCTGTATGGTCACCCTTTAAAAATTTACCAGCTGCTTTAGATAACTAGCTTAATCACAGTTTTGTGGATTGTAAATAGTCCCTGTAGTAAGTTTGGAGCTATTTAAGAGACGTTGCAACTAGGCAGAGATCCAAATCACACTGAACTCTGTGAGATCCTTTCCACTGAATTCAGGAGAGTTTGCATTAGCCCTTATTGAATTAGTTCTTTTCCCAAGACAAAGTTTACAGGTTTCAACCTGTGGTGAGTTGAGATTACCCCTGAATAAATTTACCAGAGCAGCTCAGACGGCTTAGAAGCGAAGGAAGCTATGTATTTACAGAAAGCTAAAATTTACAAGCATATAATGCAGTACATATGCACAAAAAAATATATTTACAAATATTTACAATTATTTACAATTTAGAAATAACACAAGGATCATCACAGGGATCCCCCTGAATTGTTCCTCAAGCCCCTGGGACGAAGTCCAGAAGGGTTGCCAGCAACTGGACCTGCTCCCACCTCCCTATCTTGTTACCTCCCAGATGGTTAGGACAGAGATAAGGGGAGCAGTGTGAAGCAGAAAGTTCCAAGGAGACTGAAGCCAAGGACAGAAATATGAAAGAATGGTTTATACACTGGCTTTTTATCCCCATTTCCAAATGAATGGAATCATATAGATTTATCTTTGTTATTCTTTTTGCATCCAACAGTCAATTATTTACCCTTCTTTACCATTTCTTTACCATTCAATATCTTTGGAAAATTCCTACTCCTTGTTTACAGTTAGATACAAAAACTAATCTAAGCCTTAAACCATAACACAAACTTAGCTCCAAAAGCTTCTACTCCTGTCCTCAATGTCTGTGATTGAAATTTGACCTCTACCAAAAATTGCTGAGTACATCATCAGTGGCTATTTCAGTGCACCATTCAGCCAAGCTTCCTGAAGGCTTGTGAATGGATAGAACACCGTACTAGGCATATGACAAGACAAGGGGCAACAGGTTTAAACTGGCAGAGGGGAGATTTAGACTAGATGTCAGGAGGAAGTTCTTTCCAGTGAGGGTGGTGAGGCACTGGAACAGGTTGCCCAGGGAGGTTGTTGCTGCTCCCTCCCCGGAGGTGTTCAAGGCCAGGCTGGACGAGGCCTTGAGTAACCTGTACTAGCGGGAGTGTCCCTGCCTATGGCAGGGGGTTGGAACTAGATGATCCTTGAGGTCCCTTCCAACCTTACCATTCTATGATTATATATATATATATATATATATATATACACATGTACACACGCACACACACATATGTAATGCAGTAGCTTTACCACTACTGAAGATGTTCACATTGACTGTGATAGTAAGGTGGATGTTTTAAGGGAATTAAAGGTGACGAGGTGCATGTTCTAATAGGCAGTTCCAGTGGGAGTCAAGCTCTGCAGCTTTGTGTCACAGTTAGCCGATTTATTGCTTAACACATAGAAAGAAAGTGAAAGGCAGACCATATGAACCGTGTATTTACTATTTTTCATTTTATGGCCCTGAGAAGAGGAAGACACACCCAGAAGCACTTGATGACAACGGGTAATATCCTGGCCCTGAACGTTTCAGACAAGCCCTACTCTGCTCACAGCCCACTGCAAAGTGAACTGTTGCAGTTCCCACAAAGTATATTTAATTTGGTCATGCAGCCCACTGACCCTGCTACCAGTGAGAAAATAAACAGTACTGTCAGTCATGCTTTAGGCAAGTAAAACAGCTAACACGTTCCCTGTTCCTCAATATGTCCCAGTTTGGGCACACGTACGCATACCCACACAGACTTCTCTATAGCCTGAACCAGTACTGTTAAAGGTTCACGAGTCACTATGTAGTAAATCTGGATATATAAATATATTTACACATGTACATATGCACATAAATTTTTTTGAAGAGTGAACTTTGCTACTGTAAATATGGAAATACATCTATGCTTCCCCTTCAGACTATATACACCAAAAATGCATTTAAAGAACAAAAACGTTAAAAAGTAAATACTGTACATTTTTACTACTACTTTCCTCCTGCCAAGCACACTACCTTAACCTCAGCCTATTCTTTTCAGTACTTAGAATCAAATAAAAACAGATGACAATTATTGACCTTACACTGGTCAGAGTAATAAAATGAAAAAGGCTCTTCAACACTTAAAAAACAAACAATGAAATAGATAGAATATTTAAGTTTACTCCTCAGTGCTTTGCAGACTGCTAATGACTGCTTGTAAGAGCTATCAAGAGAATCACTGTAAGAGGGAAATCAATAATAAGAGTTTGCAAAGGTATTACTGGCTAAACTGGGGGCAGCAGGGGACCCTTCAGAAATCAACAGAGAGAAAACTGCCCGCAGATGTCCTTTCTTACCAGGCTGCACAGTGGCATTAAAGTTATCGCTCTAGAAGTCTATAGCTTCTATAGAAGCCATAGAGAGATCTAGCTCTGCTTTGCCTGTACCCACTAGCTAGAAATGGCCTGTGTGATCCACATTTGAAGCCAAGTCAATAGCTATGTACCTATAGAGTCACACTCTATTAGAGGCCAGAGGATGATCTGTGCTGGTCATGGGAAACACAAACAAGACAGTCAGTCTTGTCAGTGACATGGACAGAGGAATGGAGTGCACCCTCAGCAAGTTTGCAGATGACACCAAGCTGTGTGGCACAGTCGGCTTGCTAGAGGGCAGGGATCCAGCCAGAGGGACCTGGACAGGCTGGAGAGGTGGGCCCAGGCCAACCTCATGAAATTCAGCAAGGCCAAGTGTAAGGTCCTGCACCTGGGTAGGCACAATCCCAAGCACAAATACAGGCTGGGTGGTGAATGGCTGGAGAGCAGCCCTGAGGAAAAGGACCTTGGAGTCTGGGTTGATGAAAAGCTCAACATGAGCCTGCAGTGTGCACATGCAGCCCAGACAGCCAACCGAGTCCTAGGCTGCATCAAGAGAAGCGTGGCCAGCAGAGCAAGGGAGGTGATTCTGCCCCTTTACTCTGCTCTCCTCAGACCCCANAGCTCTCCTATGAGGACAGGCTGAGGGAGTTGGGGCTCTTCAGCCTGGAGAAGAGAAGGCTTCGAGGGGACCTGATAGTAGCCTTCCAGTATCTGAAGGGGGCCTACAGGAAGGCTGGGGAAGGATTATTTACAAGGTCCTGCAATGACAGGACAAGGGGCAATGGGCTTAAACTGGCAGAGGGGAGATTTAGACTAGATGTTAGGAGGAAGTTCTTTCCAGTGAGGGTGGTGAGGCACTGGAACAGGTTGCCCAGGGAGGTTGTGGCTGCTCCCTCCCTGGATGTGTTCAAGGCCAGATTGGATGAGGCCTTGAGTAACCTGTACTAGTGGGAGGTGTCCCTGCCTATGGCAGGGGGTTGGAACTAGATGATCCTTGAGGTCCCTTCCAACCTTACCATTCTATGATTCTATGATTCTAAGACCTGAGGTTTCAGCAATTGTAGCAGACCAAGAAGAAGACAGTGAAGTTCTGATCCCTACTAGATTTCCATGCACAAATCTAGTGGGCTTTGTGAGGTTGAATATGTGTTTATTATAGTCTCCAGATTCCCCATAAATTATCCTACTAATACCTGAATTTGTGGCTTCATATGCCGCCTGAGCATTTTATTCAACCTCAGTCAACGTCATTTTATTTTTTTTTCTGCTCTTAGAAAAGAGATTATCATATTCCCTGTGACTCACAAGTACCTCTGAGTCAGAACAGGTATTTCAGTACAACAGTTTGAAACATAGGAACTGTGAAGTTTTACGTGAATACAAAGTGAGTTCCACATAGAAATCCTAAATAGCACTGAATGTGGTAATTTCTACTGCTGGGAAAATGTGGGAAAAGAGTCATGCTGACATACTCTACATCATTCTCAAGCATACTTCTTTCACCAACTTTTGACTCATAGACATCTAGTCAAGGGAACAAATTTGGATTAAATGCCAGCTGTAGGTTGTTTAATTGCTTCCATTGCTGGTAGTGGCCAGACACACAGTTTAGTAGCGATTAGGTCTCTGCACTTCTTTACCCAAAGGGAGCCTCAATTAAAGAAAACCACCATTCAATCAGAACCAAACTCCAACAGTCAGATAGGGCCAGTTGCCTTTGCACAGCTCCTTCTTAACAGTACACTCTTTCAAGAGGCCTCCCAAGCTTTATGGATCACAAATTCTGGATGGGAGCATTTAGATCCCTCAAGTTATTACTTACTGATTAAAAAAAGGTGTGTATTCCAAAAAGACCATCATTCTTTCAGTAACTCTTTGATTTGNTTACTCAGGTCCAGGTAGATGACATCAGCTGCCTTTCCCTTGTCCACTGTCGCTGTGACTTCATCATAGAAAGCCACTAAATTTGTCAGGCAAGATCTGCCCTTGGTGAAGCCATGCTGGTTCCCACCAATCACCTCTGCTTTGTTTTCCATTTGCCTTAGCAGGACTTTCAGCAGGATCTGCTCCATGATCTTGCCAGGCACAGAGGTGAGGCTGACTGGTCTGTAGTTTCCAGGGTCATTCTTTTTACCCTTCTTGAAGATGGGTGTTATGTTTGCCCTTCTCCAGTCAGCAGGAACTTCACCAGTCTGCCATGACTTTTCAAATATGATGCACAGTGGTTTGGCAACTTCATCTGCCAGTTCCCTCAGGACCCGTGGGTGGATCTCATCAGGCCCCATGGACTTGTGCACATTCAGGTTTCTTAGGAGCTCATAGACATCATCTTCTACTATAGTAGGCAGATTTGCCTGCTCCCAGTCCTCACTTTCACCCTCTGCAACTTGGACATTGTGGTTGGAGACACTTGGACATTGTGGTTTATGGATCACAAATTCTGGATGGGAGCATTTAGATCCCTCAAGTTATTACTTACTGATTAAAAAAAGGTGTGTATTCCAAAAAGACCATCATTCTTTCAGTAACTCTTTGATTTGGCCAATATCTTACAGATGAAACATCTGCTTAGAGAAATGTTGCTTGACATCCTGTTTTGCACTCTAGCAGCATAACAAATGCAGACACAAGATCAGAGAATGAGAGCAGCACAATAAGAAGTGCACACAACTGGATTTAGGGGAGACAATATACTTCATGTCAGATTAGGTACCTGATGGCAAATTTAACGTTCTATAGCCGGTCCAGCTGTTTCAGATTGCTTACACAACTGATACAAAGCTATTTATTTATGTTTGTATCAGTGGATAATTCACAACAGGTCTATTGAATACTTTACTTTAAGAGTTCTTTAATATTATTTTGCTTTTTATTTCCCTCCTATAATGGCATTTAGAAATATGAAGCATCCAGAATAAGATTCAAAAAATTCTAAAAACGCCTCATTGTCCACTACTTCAAAGTAATATTCTACTGAAGAAAAAAAGGTCTATCAATGCCAAAAAAACACTTTCCCCTTAGAATAGTCGCTTCCAAGATGACTTCCATGTCATTTTTACTTAGCATACAAGACTGGAAACATTTTGGACTCCATTCAACTCTGCTGAGACCAATCCAGATGTGGAGTGCAATATTTTTATTTTATTTTTACTTTCTATTCATTCAACGCTAGGCATCAGCCAAAATCTGCAGTCTTTTCTGTTAGTACAGGACAATATGTAAAATGTTTTCAGCTGAAACATGCAGGAAGAAAAGATAGCCACTTTATATGAAAATAACTCTTGTAACTGTTTATTAAATATTGCCAGCAAGGCACCAAGTATAATTACATCCAGTTGTCTTCCATTCCTCTTTACAAAGATGACATTTTCTCATTCCTATTTTCATGTTTGATGCTTTTGTCATAGTCACTAGCAGTGAAAGAAACTATGCTCCTATTCCTTCCAAATAGAAAAGTAAACTGGCATTTTCAGTGAGGATTTAGAAATCTGGAGTGAGGTCTAAAAAATGATTTCTAGAATGCACAAAATATCTGTTAGGGGGTTTCCAGTTCAAATAGACATTCAGCCACATACCACTTTTTTCTCTCTTCCTAGATACCATTTTAAATGCAATGTAAGGGAACAGAGGAAGAGAAGGCGGGAAGAGGTGTTTTTGCTTTCCAAAATCCATTCAGATATAAAAGCCTGCAAGAAACACCATTAGTTGGGACCAAAAGACTTGAACGAAGCCACTCCAGTGCACAGGCTGAAGCCTGCAAAATAAAGGAGAAGGAAATTTTGTCTTCCAATTGAAAAAAAATATCTTAAGAAAAGTAGGAAAAGCTCATGCTATAGTAGGGAATGTTTTTAGACGCCTCTTTCAAACCTTCCTGGCAAACAGAGCTTTGTTTGGGTTGGTTAAAAGCAGTGTGGCTTATGCGTTTAGCATTCCATTTTACATGCTAATAAAAGTGTGCTTATAAACTTGAACAGCCACAATGCACAGTCCCAAACACTGAGCTCCTGGATCTAAAAGCTGCTAGTGCCAACCTATGTGTATTGACCAGATCTCTCCATCTGCAGTCAATTACCTTCCTTACTCTGACTGAAATTCCCAGCACTTCACAGCATTCTCCCAATTATTAAACTGCAGTTCTGCTCTCCAAAAATTGCAAATCTTTACCATCTTCCCAATTCCACGCTTAAGTCCATTCAGTCTAGTAGCTTTGGCACCAATTTGTAAAGCTTTGTAAATCCACACGGGATTCTGAGAGGCAAGTTTATGTCACTGAAGATCCTTTACAAAGAAAGTTGCATACCATGGTAACTCCTTATTTGGACCTGCACAGTCCCACTGGCTTCAAATTACACTTTTCAGTGCTTATGTGTAACTCAAATTTCATTGTGTTATAACTGGTGCAGTTGATTGAAATTTATTAAACAGTGTTGACAATGTGCAAGAAGAAAGAGATTAATTCCCTCTCCCTCATCTCCATGCTAAAGCACAAGGACTGTTAGATAAAAAGCTGCAATTTTGCAGATCACTTTTCATACTTTGCATGTGATTTGAAGAGCTACCTGTTGTGCCTTGTGATTACGTTGCCCCCACTGAACACAAAAAAAAATGTGTTCTTTTCCCTGCTGATGTGTCCTATCTAATCTGGAAAGCCCTAATAATACTGGAAAACACAAGACAGAAGTTGCCTTTACTTAGTTAAACCAGAAAGATAATAGAGATTGATTGGGTCATTGCTGTGATTCCTTCAGACTCAGTTAGAGATCTTCAGACTGATAGGTTTCTGCAGTGCCAGTGTCTTGCAAAACTCACAGCACAGCTGTTACATGAACAGAAATAGAGAAGGGAACATAAGAAAATTCTGATAACCTTTAGATAACATCCTGTACATCACTCAAGAGTTTTTCAGGCTTAGCTTCAGCATGAGATGCAGCTTATAGATGCCTTTCTATGTGAAGTGCCAGCTGAAGATACTGAACATCCCAATAACTTTATTTGCTGATAGACACATGGATGGCAGAAAGCCTGCTAACACTCAGAAATAACTTAATCAGTTTTCAGAGAACAAGAGAAAAAACACAAAGCAGAACAAAACCAAAACAAAAAAACACCCTGAAGAGATATCAGATTTTGTCATTGAAGTGACACACTTCTGACAAGAACCAGTGGGCAGTGATATGAGCTATAGTTGCCTAAGACTGCCTCGGGAGTTTTACAAATCCCTGAATGCTGGGCATAGAGAGGAAGTCAACAAATTAACACTAGCATAGGAAAATAAGGACTCAGGTCCAATACATTGGAAGCTCCTGGCATTTTTACAACATTTACTACTAATCTTGTAGTACATCTGATTCTAAGTGACAGCACATGGCATTATCATAAATGTCAGTTGCATTATTGCTGCCACTTTCACCCCTTAATCTTAGGGAAAGCAGAGCTGTTAAGATGCTGAAAATGGATAGAATATTTTATCCTGATGCTATGGACATATGATTGCTTCTAGCACTCCACTATCACTAACGGGAAAAGAAGCACTAAACCTTCTGGGCTGCTCTCATAAGATTTAGCAAATTACCAAATTCACAGGTATAAATGGCAGGATGAGGGAAGAAGGGCTGCTAGCTAGGCTGGCCAAGTATGTCTGCTTCAGCAGAAAGGGGGCGTGCCTGTATGTGTACACTCATACTGATGAAGTCGTTTCAGGGGCTTACAAGAGATTACACAATGTTGTAAAGGGATAGCAAGGTTTTATCTGCACGTGCTGAGTTATGAGAGTCATTCTGAAAACTGATAAAAATCTGTCTGCCATTCCATTTCAGACTGCAAAACATACACACACACACACACAACACTGATTTACTGGAAAAACAATTCAGAAAAAAAAACTCTTGACACCCTGAAATTATAATTGAGTTTCTTTCATTTATCCTTTTTCCTCTGAGAAACAAACACAAACAAAAAAAAAAAACCCAATCAAACAAAAAAACTAAACAAAACAAACCAAAAAAGTCTCTATAATGATTGCAGAGTGTTTAAAGACCTCAGAGAGAGATTAAAAAAACACCATGGCTAGTAGAACTACAGTGTGACAAACATTGGAACAGACCAAAATGTCTGGCAGCACAGATCAAATCCTTCAGCCAGATCAACCATATCAAAAGCAGAACACACAAAAGTAGTGACAGTTCTGCTGTTACACCTGATGTCACTGCTCACTGCAGTTGTTTTCTGGGACTAGCACTGAGGACAACATTAACAACTCAGATTAACTACCAAAAGTAAAAAAGAAGATCATTTGTGGGAGAGAAAGACTGGTATTTATTTTGCTCCAAAGGGCCCTTTCTCATTTTCATGTGCTTACACTCCAGGTGAAAGGATCTTCATCATTAAAAGCATAATGCCAGAGGCACAATGTTTAAAAGGAATATCATTAACCAGCTTCAATAATTTTAAATCTCAGATGAGCTTAATTTTAAGTTAAGCAAATCTAGGGCTTGTAAAGCTACTAAGGATGTGCTCTTGACTGAGTTTCTTTGGGCTATCACAGGCGTTGGTTTTAAGTTAACTTTTCTGACATTTACCAAACATCCTATTAAAGCTTCTTAAGATTAGAGAGTTCATGTTACAATGAACCTTGTTTTTAAAAAATAAAATCATTGTTTGAACACCAACCTTTGCCCTGAGGCACATCTGCTGAGGAAGATACAAAAATAGGTTACATCATCTTGTTAACTTAAGATGGGGCCCTCAAAATACATATTGAAAACAGAATCTTAAGAAATCACATATTTTCTTTTTATTATTCCAGGAATACTGAGTTGGCATACTTGTTCTTGAGTTTATAGTGCCAAAATTAATACAATTACACACAAGAGCCTTGTTTTATACAAAATACAGTTTATATTTTCAAAACATTAATACTTGGCACATGCAGAAGAGCTTTCACCGTGGAAGAATTTCAGCTTGCTCACAAACAAGTAACCTTACTTAATAACTCTACAAAGGAAATGAGAACAGTGCCTAACTGAAGTATGTATTAAGCAAAAATCAAAAAGAATAGAAGATTGTTCTCCTACTTTTGCCCAGAAAGAATCATGATCATGAAGTCAGATCTAACTCTCAGGGATACTTTAGAAACAGCTACACTATTAGCATGTTACTGAATGCTTGGATTCAGATACACCCTTCAGCACCCTCCTCAAGTGCAGCCCTGAACACTGTGCCCATCCTCTCACTTCTGCTCTTCCAGCTTGATAGTCATGGGAAAGTTCCCACTACACAAAAGGAGGAGGCTTAGATCACCTTTGATCAATAAACTCGTACTTTCTGTTAGCACCCCTAATTGATCAAGGGCTGACGGTACCCAGTTTTGGTGACAGTGAGATTTTACCTTGTTGCTGGCTATTGCAGGGACACAAAGGTTTTAGTCTCTGGCCTTTCTCTCTGTCAAATCTTCCTCCTTGCTTCTCCAGCTGGGATTGCATGCATCTGAGGCTGCTTCATCTGTCAGCTGAGCCTGGGGAAGCATGAACCTAAGGAAATCAGTGAGCAAGATGAAAGGGAAAAAAAGCATGGTCACTCATCTTGAAAGAACTCATTTCCCTTACCAAATTCATCTTCCTCATTCATCCATCTTCCTGCCACCTCTCATTTTGAAGTGAGGTGCCTTCCTTTCCTTTTTCTTCCTCCCTATCACAGTCAGGTTGTCTGATTCTCAGTCCCTCTTTTCAAGCAGAGTGTTATACCCAGGGAATATTTCTTCAAAGGGAGAAGAGAAAACACAGTTCATTGCATTGCAAGGATGGTGATGCACTTGTCAGTGCACCTCCTGTGAGGTAAGATCCTTGCCTCTTCAATAGCTTTTAGCTTTGGAGGAAGTTTAGAGGAGATAGTGAAATAACCACAGGTGAGAATTCTGATGACAAAGACTTCCTGGCTGATGTAAATTACTGAGTAGCATTCTGGTGACCCTCTTGAAGTGAGAAACAGCCCATAATACTTTATTCAGCACTTGCTAGGATATAATACAGAAAGTACCCCTGGGAAGTGTATTTCTGCATCTCTAGGCATCCATAGGGAATTGCCAGTGCCCACTTGCCCAGTCTTCAAAAATTCAGAATTTCAATAACATTTTTATTTCCATGAAATCTTCATCATTTTCAGCTGTTCAAATATCATTGTTCCAATAAAATGCTGGCACTGCAATGTTCCACAAGAGCCTTTTAAAACAACTGAATTATAAAGTGTTACACAAAGGGCATTTTGTCTCATTCAAATGAATAAAAACAAGATTAATCCCAGGAGGAAAAACACATCTCAGACAAGAGCTTTTACTGTGAATTTAATTTTTGTATGTCCAGTTGACATCTGATCTTTCATGAATTAAGAGCTGATGCCTCAGAACAGACTTGCTTTTCTTATGAGCGTGATAAACACGTGGCCATGATGATTACACATGCCATGGGGCTTATAGAATTCATCTAAAAGTCTTCAGAATTAGATGGAATACATTAATCAAATAAATCCAAGAGACTGGGAGAGAAAACGTCCACAACCATTTGACTTCTAGACAGTGTTGGCCTAATTCTCTTCACAGAATCACAGAAACAGTCCAGCTGGAAAAGACCCCCAGGACCATCAAGTCCAACTGATATCCCTACTCTACAAAGTTCACCCTTAAATCATGTCCTCAAGTACCACATCCAAATGACTCTTAAACACATCCAGGGTTGGTGACTCAGCCACCTCCCTGGGCAGCCCTCCTGTTCCCCAAGAGAAGCAGGGAGTGGGTCAGGTGTGCAGCCCAGATAGCTTGCTTATTCAAATGGCATCAATCTAGAACTCACAGTGCAACATGTCATCTCCTTACTGTGCTCTCATATGCATCAATAATTCTTATGAAAAATTAAATTTCTGAGTATGCTGCTAGGGGAGAAATCCAAAGGGCATGAAGACCTTACGAAGTCACTCTTTGGAATTTTCAAACTGAAATTTCCCTCAAGAACTAGGTGCTCGAAAATACACATTTCAAAGCCTGGCAGTACCTTCCTGCAACTTCATGCTACCAAACACTGTGAAACTCTGGACCTGAATCACAGAAGTTAAACAGTGAGGCTTCAAGTAGCTTTACCAGATAACTTAAGCTACTTCTTCTGGAATAAGCAGTTTATAGAACCATAAAATCACGGAAACATTCAGGTTGGAAAAGACCCTCAGGAAGACCAAGTCCAACAGATATCCCTACTCTGCAAGGTTCACCCTAAACCATATCCCCAAGCACCACATCCAAATGACTTTTGAACACATCCAGGGTTGGTGACTCAACCACCTCCCTGGGCAGCCCATTCCAATGCCTGACCACTCTTGCTGTGAAAAAACTTTTTCCTAACGTCCAGTCTAAACCCACACAGTCTCAGCTTGAGGCCATTCCCTCTTGTTCTATTAATATTTACCTGTGAGAAGAGACCAGCACCAACCTCTCCACAACATCTTTTCAGGTAGTTGTAGACATCGATGAGGTCTCCCCTCAGCCTCCTCTATTTCAAACTAAACAGCCTCAGCTCCTTCAGTTGCTCTTCATAAGATTTATGTTCCAAGTCCTTCATCAGCTTCATTGCCCTCCTCTGCACTGGCTTCAGCACCTCAGCATCCCTCTTGCAATGAGGTGCCCAAAACCAAACACAATACTCAAGGTGTGGCCTCACCAGAGATGAGTACAAGGGGACAATCACCTCCTACCCCTGCTGGACACAGCATACAAGCCAGGATGCCATTTGCTTTCTTTGACACCTGGCCACACTGCTTGCTCATATTGAGTTGTTTGTCTATTACACCCCCAGGTCCCTTCCTGCCAGGAAGCTTTGCAGCCACACTTTCCCAAGCCTGTAGCATTGCTTAGGGTTATTGTGACCCAAGTGCAGGACCTGGCATTTGGCCTTCTTAACACTGGCCCATTGATCTAATCTATCCAAGTCCCTCTGCAGAGCCCCACTACCCTCATGAAGATCAACACTGACACCTAACTTGGTGTCATCTGTGAACTTACTGACAACACACTCTATAATACCATTCTGTAAGACAGTCAAAGTTTGCACTCTTATTCTCAGGATGGGATGTTTGGTCCAGGATTTCACTCAAAAGAACTGCTCCTCCAGTTCCATTAATTTTTATTTTATACTATGTTATATGTATTAAAACAGAAATTAGAGGTCTGAAAACTCATAAAAATTGTTCATTACAGTAAGAAATTACAACTCCACAAAAACACTCCATATTAATCAAGGAAGAGTTTAAGCACAGTATTCAGGATTACCTAAGTTCTAGTCCTACTTGATACTGATGGAAGCTTGTTGACATGTGATGGTTGTTTAATGACCCATGAGATATTACTATGCTGCCTAAGTCCATTTCTTACAGCATATATGCAGGTGTCACACAGCATGGCTGTGACATTAGCTATGACTTAATACCCTAGTTGGCAGTATATCCATACAGACAGTTGACTGTATTTCTGTTCAGAAATACTAGCAGAATAAATCAGGCTTTGTGAAACTTCATTCTGTCATGGTTATGTCCCTTCCAGTACTAAGTGAGGTTACATTAATCTGCCTTGGTTATTTCTAAGATGCAACCTGCTATGTAGACATATTAATGAACACGCAGAAAACAAGTCACGAAAAGTAAATCACCTGCATAGCCTCAGAGACAATCCTCTCAAACTAGGACTCAGGCAAAGGTGGAAAAGTAAGTGTAAGATTAGTGGAGCTTTCACACCTGGCTGCTTTCCAAGGACAGTTAACCCACCCACAGAGTCCCTGTGCAAGAGCATCATCTAATTCTAGACGCTTCAGCTCTAAATGAGAAGATATCAGTGTCCTGCACTGTCAGGCACTTTTCTCTTGCAGTGAAACTCTCGTTAAGTTAGTAGTCTTTAAGTCCAGTTCTTAAAAACTCTCACATATAGGTCTTGCATAACTTGGTTTATGATGCTTCACCACCAGACAAGTTTGCCATTTAAATGACACTATTTTGTATGAGACATCTCACTTTAAGCAAAGGTATCGTTTCAGTTACTTGTTTGGCTCCCTACATGGTGGAGCAGCTTGACACTGCTTGGAGTTTCAGCAAGTGATACAATTTTCAACTCATTTTGTCCTGAGTCTATATGGCGATGGACAGTCAGCCTGTAAGCCTCAGAAGCAAGAGGGGAGCTTGTTTGCTTAGTCTGAATCTCTAGGGTGTGCTCACTGCTGTTCTAATGTAAATGTTTATGAGGGATGCAATAAAATATTAAACTAAATGAATAATTGATATTTACTTTATAGTAATTCAGATCCTTGCTTGTTTGAATAAAATCCATTATTTACAATACTCTACTTAACTAGGAGTGATTTCTCTTTGTTCACGCCACTTACTAATTACTTGTTCCATCTGACACATTTTCCAGAGCCATATTGAGACAGTTATTGCATGTCAGCGTTTAAGGGCTTAGTATCCATTTTCCAGATACTCTGTTAACACAAAAAGAAGAGCTTCACAAACATATTTCTTGAATGTCAGTGGTGTTTAACTTTAATGGATTTTTGACATACACAATAATTATCAAGATGTAGGTATATTAATTAAAGCTGAGTGATGGAAAAACATCCACGAAACACTTTATCTAGCACACAGATCCAGCATGCAGCTTGAAAATAACACACTTGGTTTGTACTTATAATATGCATTATGCATGAATATTGAAATGATGCTGCCATTGAAAAATATTCCCACATCTTCAAAACTTGATACTCAAAGCAGGAAAAAAAAAATAAAATCATTCATTTGTTAAAAGACCTCGGTCATCCAACTAAAAGCAAAAATTGAACAACAGTGAGTAATCTGCAGGCCCTGAAAAGTGAATAGCTAAAACTGACAGTCCACAGACAGAACGTAGCTTGAAAATTATCCATCCAAAATATCCAGAACAGATTTATAAATTCCAAATGCAGGTGATGCAAACAATTCGCTACTGTTGTAATTAATTATGCAATCAGTTCAATTAGTGGAGTCTAATCTCACACATCAGTTCATGCTGCATATCAACAACCCGCTAACACACCACTAGGCCCAGTGCACCCCCATGTTTTGTGCATGCTTCAGGTAATTACAGAATGCACAGTGAAGAAGGAATCTCATTTCCCTGCTAAATGCTGTTGTGCCCCACAGGGCAACTTTTGTGACCTGTCTTTTAACACACATGTGAGAAATATCAGGAAAAGAAGAGCAGAAACACTCAGTGTGAGTGCGGCCATAAGTTCCACCATCAAATCACCCTGTGAATCTTACCTTGCAAAACTGAAGAATGTTGTAGTATTGCTGTAACACACATGACATAATTCAGACAAAAGGCTTTACACAACTCGAGTGCCAAATATCTCCTCCTTGAGAAATAATAAATGCAGTTGTGAAGTAGTTGAAAGGCAAGCTGAACACATTTATCCTCTTGAAGAATAGCTTAGAATAGCTTAGACAGCTCAACATGAGCCAGCAGTATGTATTTGCAGCCCAGAAAGCCAAACATATCCTTGGCTACATCAAAAAAAGTGTGGCCAGCAGGTCAAGAAAGGTGATTCTCCCCCCTCTGCTCCACTCTGGCGAGACCCCATCTGGAGTACTGCATCCAGTTCTGGACCCCCTATTACAAGAAAGATCATAGAATCATAGAATCATAGAACGGTAAGGTTGGAAGGGACCTCAAGGATCATCTAGTTCCAACCCCCTGCCATAGGCAGGGACACCTCCCACTAGTACAGGTTACTCAAGGCCTCATGGAAGGACATCTGCTGGAACATGCCCAGAGAAGGGCCACTGGAATGATCAGAGGGCTGGAGCTCCTCTCCCATGGAGACAGACTGAGAGAGTTGAGGTTGTTCAGTCTGGAGAAGAGAAGGCTCCAAGGAGCCTTCCAGTTTGGCTTTCCAGTATCTGAAGGGGGCCTGGAAGAAAGTTGGTGAGGGACTTTTTAGGGTGCCAAGTAGTGATAGGGCTGGGGAGAATGGAGCAAAACTAGAAATGGGTGGATTGAGATTGGATATTAGAAAGAAGTTCTAAACCATGAGGATGGTGAGACAACAGAACAAGTTGCCCAGGGAGGAGGTGGAAGCCTCATCCCTGGAAGTGTTTATGGCCAGGATGGATAGGGCCGATCTGAGCAACCTGATCTAGTATGAGGAGTTCCTGCCCACAGCAGAGGGGTTGGAACTGTATGACCTTTGAGGTCCCTTCCAACCATGACAATTCTGACTCTGTGATTCTGTGAATGGTTCCCAATGAACATGAGAGTATACTGCCTGGAAATTCTTATTGATATGTTGAAAGCTAACTGAATAGTTGCATTTATTCTGGCAAAATATCAGTTGTCCTCTCTATCTAATGCTTTACAGGTGAGCAAAGGGGAATTTGCATGATTCTGTAGTGTTATGCCAGTAAAATCAGTCTGGAAATATAAAGTGCCAGATTGCCATTTATAAAGATACTTCACCTCTCAGTGACCTCTGAAATTTTGCAGGTACTTACTGTAGAGCTGCAATGCAGAAGAAATGGTGAACTGAACTCATGAGGAAAAAAATTTAAAAAATTAAAAAATCACTGATTATTTCAGAAGTCAAGTAAAGGACCACCTCAGACCTGAATCCAGCTTCCCTTTAAGATGCAAAAATAATTAAAAATATATTACCACAGTCAGAATTTTTAATTCCACTACTGATTTTTCAGTTTCCAAACTGCTATGTTTAATCTAGACTACACTTGCATACACACATTTCTTCCCATGTGCTCCATCTTTTTACATGTGAGGTGTTGGTAGACATGTTACATACATTTTTGCCTACAATTTTGCAGAAGAAAATTCCCTTTGTACCTGCAGAGGGCCTAACACACAATGGTTTTACCCGATTATTACTATATTATCCTTAACATGCACATGGAGTAAAAGCTTTAATTCAGCAAAATAATACTAGAACTAACAAAACACCTCTTTCTAACCACTCACTCCAATTTTCTTGTTTTCCATTAACATAGAGCTTTAAGGAAGGACTGAGTGAACTCTAGATATCTGTGACTTAGAAGTATGGAGTACTGGTTTAAGTGAGTTATGTAGTTTTTTACAATCCATAAGAAAAGGAAAAAAAAAAAAGAAAAAAAAAAGGACATTTTAAAGCATGAATCACCTCCTAAAGTAAGCATCCACATAGGCCAAGTGAATTGCCACCTGAGAGTACCCATTTCTTTGCACAGACTTCAAGATAGTTGGAGCATCTATATTGCAACGGTCTAGGTGTGATGAATACTACTCACTGGATTTCATTTTTTTTATTAAAAAGTCTTCAGGAAAAAAATAATGTTCACATATTATAAGTTTATTTCTAGAAGTTTAACCTAAATATTAAATCAAAATAGATAATCTAAGACATGATGAGAAACAAAGCAAGTAAACAGATACATACAGTGCTATGAGTATTTTGAAAAGAGCTTAAAATAATGCCACTTAGAATCACACAATTGCCAGGGCTGGAAGGGACCCCCAAGGATTATCTAGTTCCAACCCCCTGCCATGGGCAAGGAGATCTCACACTAGATCAGAATGCTCCTTAGGTTTCCCTAGGAGATCATCTAAACTAGGCAGCATCACACTATCTTCATAGCTGTGTCTTAACTTCAGCAAAGCAAGAGAAAAATGCTTTATGTGGACTACAACCTATCAAAGCCTTTCATAACAAATCCAGACAAGCTCAGACCCCAACTCTGTTAGTTTTTGGAGGTGCTCCTGAAATATCTGCTTATAGTAGTGCCAACATCAAAAGTATCAGACATCTCAAGAAGGCATTTATCTCATGGTATTTAACAACCTAGGTAGCCTCATAATTAGTTGTTATAGGCTGGATATTAGGAGGAAGTTCTTCACAGAGAGAGTGAATGGCATTGGAATGAGCTGCCCAGGGAGGTGGTGGAGTCACCATCCCTGGAGGTCTTCAAGTAAAGACTGGATGAGGCACTTAGTGCCATGGTCTAGTTGATTGGATAGGGCTGGGTGATAGGTTGGACTGGATAATCTTGGAGGTCTCTTCCAACATGGCTGATTCTACGAATAAGCTCAATTCCAAAATTATTTAAGTGGTTGGGTTTTTTGTTTTGATTTTTTTTTTTCCCTAGAGCCAAAAGAATCTAAGTAATTCTGACAGTACCCTAGTATTATACTAGTGAAATGACTTGAAAGTACACTACTCTGGTCATTAGGGTTCCCATATGGGGGTTGGCCTCTTCTCTCAGCAACCAGTGGCAGAAGAGGGCAGAGTCTCAATCTGTGCCAGAGTAGGTTAGGAAAAAGCTCTTCATAGAAAGAGTGACTGGCATTGGAACAGGCTGCCCAGGGAGGTGATGGAGTCACCGTCTCTGGAGGCATTTAAAAGGAGATTGGACAAGGCACTTAGTGCCACGGTTCAGTTAATTAGAAGGCATTGGGTGATAGGTTGGACTCGATGATCTTGAAGGTCTTTTCCAGCCTGGTTATTTCTGTGAGTCTGTGATATCAATGCAGGCCAAGACATGAGGAAAAAGGCTTCATCCATCTCTTCCAAGGAGCATATATATCCCTCTGGGCAACAATACAAAGGGAGGCCATAAACTCGGGAACACGTACAAACACTGCTTTCTACAAACAGAAAATTGCTTTCCACCTGGAAAATGTTAAAGACCACAGTTCCACTATATGATGCAATTTTCAAGTCAAAGTGCCTGAAGCTTCTCTGTCACTTTTCAAGTCCATTAGACCAACATCTGATTGATCTTGGTTGCCGCTTTAAATCTGCGACTTCTTCAAGTATCGTCTTTTTACTGCTCTGTTTTATAGACCACCATCCTTAAGGGAAGCTTCACACTGATTGCTCTAGTCTACAGTTTAAGGGCAGCAATACCATGGGTTGTGTGGCCCTGCTTTCTTTATAAACCAGCTTTCCTCCAACTGTAAACAAGAGCTTGCTGAGGATTTATTAGTGGATGTGCAGATTAAGCAAAAGCCTACAAGAATCGTGTCCTACCTGCAAGCAGCAGTTTGCAAGCCTTTGTGAAGGAACCTGCTGCATTCGTGACATATTGCAAGCCTGGCAAAATCACCCAATGATGAGATCTTAGGAGGATACTGGGTAAAGGCTTGAGAAATCACTTGGCATCCTCCATAGATCTAACACACTTAGTGATATCAGAGTTTTTAAATTGCAACACTTTATAATGGTTAGTTGTAAACACAACTGAAACTAAAAGGATTAACATTCCTCAGATATTTCACCTAAATCAGCTACTCCAAAGGAGGCATTTAGCCCAAGCATCTGTCATGTCTTCAACCTTTCTCTGACACAACACTCAAGAGGAAGAAAGAAAGAAAGAAAAAAAAGGAGAAAAAAGATAAGTACTTTCAAAAACTTGTAAGTGAATTCAATACTCATGAAAAAGAAAGATTTAAAGGATTTACAACTCTAATTAGAGACAAACATGGTACCTTGCAGGAATTTACATTCATCTATGACATCATAGAATCATAAAATCATAGAATCATAGAATGTTAAGGTTGGAAGGGAAGGAAGATCATATAGTTCCAACCTCCTGCCATAGGCAGGGACACCTCCTACTAGAACAGGTCACTCAAGACCTCATCCAACCTGGTCTTGAACACCTCCAGGGAGGGAGCAGCCACAACCTCCCTGGGCAACCTGTGCCAGTGCCTCACCACCCTCACTGGAAAGAACTTCTTCCTAACATCCAGTTTAAATCTCCCCTCTGCCAGTTTAAACCCATTGCCCCTTGTCCTGTCATTACAAGACCTTGTAAATAGTCCCTCCCCAGCCTTTCTGTAGGCCCCCTTCAGATAGTGGAAGGCTACTATAAGGTCTCCTAGAAACCTTCTCTTCTCCAGGCTGAAAAGCCCCAGCTCTCTCAGCCTGCCCTCATAGCAGAGCTGCTCCAGCCCTCTGATCATCTACATGGCCCTCCTCTGGACCCACTCCAACAGTTCCATGTCACACTGTTCTTCAGCTCTAACTCAAAGCATCCTATGCCCCTGGTTCTTCCTCAAATCAACATTATGGATCAAAAAATCATTACATAATGCACACAAGTTTATGCTTTGCATACATTCAATGAAAGTTCAGTGAAGAAGGAACTACTTTTCTTTTTAAGTACGCCTTCTGGATTAAGGTGTGCTTCACAGAGCACCTTTCCCAGCCATGTATATTTGTTTCAAAAATATGCATGGATAGTTAAAAAAAAAAAAATTAAATCCATGTTAGGGATCACGTTAGAGGGCTTGTCCTGAAAATACTAAATAACCCTCTCTCATGCCTCCCCTCTGAGCACTGGAGCTGACTTGAACAGAATAATTTCAGACTGTTTTCTGGGAAATGCCTTAAACTGTGACCCATGGCATGATATTGACATAACCTATGTCTGCTTCATGAGCTCCAGGGGCATTTCCCAGTTTTCATGACTATTATTCCCCTACACACACACACTCACATATGCTGGTTCCTATATAGAAATACCACCCTGAAAAATAACATGCCAAAGTGAGTATCATTGACTTCTGCTGGGAAATGAAGCTGAAGGATACTGATGAATTGAGAAATAAAGACTAGAGAATCAAATGTTATTTATTTATGGATCAAATTATGAAAAGAGAAGCACCAAAAAAAAAAAAAAGAAAAGAAAAAAAAGAACCCCACATGTATTCATACTGTGTTTTCTTGAGCTCCAGATACCCATAAATCTAAGGAAATAGTTAAAAGTATGGTCCACTTCTGCTGCTGTTAATAGGAAATCCACTCAGAAACTCTTGTTAATGTTAGAAAGGATCTATATGTGATAAAGAAACATAATCAGCCAGAGGAGGGGAAAAAAAAAAAAAAAAAAAAGTGCAAGAAAAAGGAAATTCTTCTGACATTTTTTTCCTCATTTCTTTTACCTTTGGATAATGAGCATGCTATCCAAACAGCTGACTATACAAAACTGACAATGCTGTGATCCAGACATAATAGTGATGAACAGTTAATCAGAAACCACCCTAAAATAAATCCTGCACAGTATTCTTTAGACTTAAAAGCCTATCTTTGCACCAGTTCTCCTCTCTGAAATGTCTCTATCTTCATACTTTATAAGGAACTTTTCTCATAGAGGTTATGAATATGCCTGAAATAAATAAAATATAAGAAGCAGTAACATTCTCCTCTTATTTCTTTGGAGAGTCATTGCAATCTTCCCTAGGGCTGTCCTCTGAAAACTGGCTGGGAACAGAAAATGTCCCACTGGCATAGTTGGTTGCTATGGCATGAGGGACTCCAGAACCCTGAGCAAGCTGTCCTGCTGGAAGCACAAACTGGTACGATCCTGGGCACGGGGAAGGTTAATGGAGAAAAGCAGCAAGAGAAGTCAGGATGGGAAAAGGAGGATGCCCTTTTAAAGATGACAACCCTTCTGTCAATATTTGCCAGATGCAAGGGCCTGAGGAAGAAATGGGATGCCCCACTCAGTGTACCTGTTGTGCCATGCCCCGTGGTCATCCTGCTCAGTGCAAGGTCTCTGAGCAAGCCACTCCAGCCAAAATTCATCATTGAAAAAGAGGCCCCACGGTGTTACTGCACAAATCTCCTCTGCAAAGGTGCTTATTCTCAGCCCTGGCCCCTCTGTGCTCACCTCAACTCAGTTCTGCAGGTCTCCCAAAGGTGAGAGCTGGCACCATGTCCATCACAAGACAGCTAAACTGTACAGCCTCCACTCGCTGGTCTGACACAGCTCCCAGACTTCCTGCATCCAGGTTTGTGCTTTGTTCTGAATTTCTCAGAATTACAGAGCAGTAGCTCTTGGAAAGGATCTCTGGAGATCTACTCCAACCTTCCTCCTAAAGCAGGTTCAAGTCACAGAATGATATGAGTATATTCTGTGATAAGTTCATACTTTTGGATCGCTGATGCACCTCCTGAGGGTATCTACAAAGCCCAGCACCCTTTGGAAGAACACATAAATGAGTGGTGGCCATGACCTGAACAGGATACCACTCCACACCCCTGCAGAAGGACAACAAAACCAGAGACACTGGTGAGAGAGCCAAGCAAGCATCTACGTGTCAGGTGTAAAATGTTATCGAAGTAAAGCAGTTACTTCAGTTCTCATTGTTCAAACAAAAGGCAACCTCACCTATTTTCCCTTTTCAGACAGGATATTGACAGGTCCATTTTTTTTATTCAGTTCACGTGAGACTTTAACATAACAGCTAAACTTTATGCTGTTAAACTCACAGAAATCATTTTTATGTGGCCAAAGAAAAGCATGGACACTAGAGATTTTAAGAAAACACAGTGGTGTTTATTTGATTTTCTTGTTACATAAATGGATTTTATGTACTGGAAAAGTAGCTAATCTTGATAGATGTGCATGTGGTAATACAGCTGATGGTTACTGAAGCCAGACAATGTGAGCTTTCTCTTTCCAAGCCTCTTATTGAGGAACTGTGTTGATACTTAAGTAAATAAAATTGCAAAAAGAAAGGGGATAGAAACACAGAGCTTATTAAGATCAAATTAAAAATAAATCAACAGCAAGTCCTAGTGAAATGCAACTCCAGAAGCTGCAGCAGTGTCACAGCATAACACAAATGAAGAAAAATGCATTGATCTCTAGACACAAACATAACAATCATTTCTTCACACACATCATTTGGGCATTTTAGAGGACATTTGTTTGGAATGCCTAAATTGATTTGACTCAAGAGATCATTACACAGCAGTCTCAAAAAACTGGTGAAGCTTATCAAAGTAGTTGATGGATTACAGTACCCCACATATACAATAGGGCAGTGAGAAATATTTCTCTACTTTGTCACTCTAAGCATCCAGTATAATAATTCCCTCTATATATCATTTAGATGTCTATTCAGGACACACCATTTCTTTCCCCACATTTTTATATTTGCCTTTTCTTCCAACATTGAAAAACAATTTTCTAAACTCTTGAAGTATGCAGATTGCTACGTCCCCAAAGCATAAAAACATGCTGTGGAGTCACATTCCCAGCACAACCCAACCTGGACATAGAAAGAAAAATGGAGAAAAAATTGGTTTACACTGTATGCTCTGTGTTCAAGACAGTAACAGAGAGGCCCACACAACTACTACATTATTTGAGGTTTTTCTTGGATTTTTTCCCCACATCATCAGTCAGATTGCTTAAAGTAATAGAATACAGCAGTCTAGTCATGTCCCAGATCTTTTCTATCATCATTAGAGCTAGAAACAGTAGACATTTGCACAGGACTAAGATGTAACAGCAAAGCTTCCAAGTGCAAAGAGGTAGGAATAGATACCAGAAAGCCAATCTGAGCATGCTGTAAGAGAAACATCTGAAAACTACATCAATGCTATACTTACTCATTAAGCCTATTATTTAGAAGGTATTGACAGGAATCTATATCCTACCAATTTAAAATCTCTTTACGCCTCAACCGTGGTTTAAAAGAATGCATTTAAGAATAAGTTCAGCATCACACAACAATTCCCTAGGGAAAAATCATAATGCATTACTTAATGATTTGTTTGCTTGGCCTTCACTGTGCAAATACAAAATTAATAAAGGTCCTATATCCCAAATGTCTGCTCCACACCAACATTGCCATAAGCCTTACTCACACCACTCGCATTGACCATGACAGCTTGATCCTGTAAACTCAAAGGTGTGTGCTTTACTTAAAGCATCTCAACAGTTCCATGAAAGCTGCATGGTCTCCATAGACCTTGAAAGCTCTTCTTTTAAACATGCTTTCTTAAACATCATCCCATTAGAAAATTACGTTAATCTGCTTGGGTAGTGGCAGCTACCACACAGACCTTAGTGCTGGCTTATCTCCAGTCCTTATGCTGTGACTGTAGCATGCCTTAAGGCATTCAGGTTATCTCCTATTCCTTCTGGAAAATGCAATGGTAACTTGAAGTTCCACCTCAGTGTTACCAGAGATGTCAATTATAGAAATCAGACACTGAAACAGTCTCTCAGGACATCTTACTCTGCAGAAAAGTGTTACAACAGGCCTTTTAAAGAGCGCTGTGAATGTCATCAACAAGCATAAGTGCAAGTACTTTCCTTGAATACCTGACCACTTCACACACCTCAATATACTTATTTTAAGCAATAAAAATGAGTACAGTTGCTGCAGCTAAATCACATTTCATTCAAAGAATGCGGTTAATAGGATGGGAGGGTAAAATTGTATATGGTCACAAAAAATAAATGATAGATTTGTCACTCCTTCTGTGTTAAGAAAGACATTCACAATGTTGGAGGCAGAAGAAAGAATCATAAAATTATTTCAGTTGGAAAAGACCTCTAACATAATCTAGTGAAGATTAGGTGAAGATTAACAAAGGAAAACTAATTGAAGAGTGGAGAAAGCAGTGAAACAACTTTGATAACTTTGATAATAATTCTGCCCCTTTACTCTGCTCTTGTCAGACCCCACCTGGAGTACTGTGTGCAGTTCTGGAGCCCCCAGCACAAGAAGGACATGGAAGTGTTGGAGCGGGTCCAGAGGAGGGCCATGAAGATGATCAGAGAGCTGGAGGAGCTCTGCTATGAGGACAGGTTGAGAGAGTTGGGGCTTTTCAGCCTGGAGAAGAGAAGGCTTCAAGGAGACCTTATAGTAGCTTTCCAGTATCTGAAGGGGGTTACAGGAAGGCTGGGGAGGGACTATTGACAAGGTCTTGCAATGACAGGACAAGGGGCAATGGGTTTAAACTGGTAGAGAGGAGATTTAAACTGGATGTTAGGAAGAAGTTCTTTCCAGTGAGGGTGGTGAGACACTGGCACAGGTTGCCCAGGGAGGTTGTGGCTGCTCCCTCCCTGGAGGTGTTCAAGGCCAGGTTGGGCGAGGCCTTGAGTGACCTGTTCTAGTAGGAGGTGTCCCTGCCTATGGCAGGAGGTTGGAACTAGATGATCTTTTAGGTCCCTTCAACCTTACCATTCTATCATTCTATGATTCTAAGAGCAGTAGCAGTACCAATAATACTAAATCACATGAATAGCCACCCAATAAGAACTTCATCCTATTAGGGCATCCTGGGGTGCATTAAGAAAAGTGTGTCCAGCAGGTCTAGGGAGGTTCTTCTCCCCCTCTACTCCGCCCTAGTGAGACCACACCTGGAATACTGTGTCCAGTTTTGGGCTACCCAGTTCAGGATAGACAGGGACCTGCTGGAGGATTCCGGTGGAGAGCTAAAAGGATGACTGGGGATTAGGGTTTAGCATTTCCCCTATGGAGAAAGACTAAGTAACCTAAGGTTGTTTAGTAAGGAGAAGAGAAGACTGAGAGGAGATCTCATCAATGTCTACAAATATCTGAGGAATGGGTGTCAAGTGTATGGGGCCAATCTTTTTTTAATGGTCAGCAGCAGTAAGACGAGGAGCAATGGCTACAAACTGGAACACAAAAGGTTTCACCTCAACATGAGGAGAAACTTCTTTACAATGAGGGTGAAAGAGCACTGGAACAGGCTGCCCAGAGACATTGTAGAATCTCTTTCTCTGCAGACTTTCAAAACCTGCCTGGATGCATTCCTGTGTGGACTACCCTAGGGGATCCTGCTTTGGCAGGGAGGTTGGACTCAATGATCTCTGGGGATCCCTTCCAACCTCTAAAGTTCTGTGATTCTGTGATTCTGCGATTTCGATTCTGTGATTCTCTAATAGGACACTGTTAGAGTACAGGCTAAGCGAAGGGTTTGTGTTCACATTCAGGTAGTTGCAGGACTGTTTTCACAAAATATGATAATTCTGGAAACAGGTAACACAGTTAAATAGCTGCTGAGTGAGTGCTACAGGCATGCTGGTAGGGCAACACTGCTTCCTAAACTCCAGATATATTCAGCTCCTGGCCCATGAAGCATCTGAAGGCTATCAAAATATTTCATCAGTTCCCTCTCCTTTACGTCTGCAGGTGCAACAGCCAAGTGAACTACTCTGCCATTGCAGCCTTCAGCTTTGTTGAGGGGTGGGATCCTGCAGTCCTTCTACCATGTCAAGGACTTGCACCTAGCCTCAGGACTGTGAGCCAGGCCTAGGAAGGAAACAGGCTTCTGAGAAAGATGTAGACCTAGAGCCAGCTGCTGCAAGGAAAGCAATCATTCATGCCACAGCCTTGTGCAAGAATAAGAAACATCCAGGAAAGACAGGAGTGCTCTGATGACTACCTCAGAGTCCTGCTAGTCTGGGGTCAACTGGGAGCAGGAATCGGTAAGAGGAACTGCATGCAATGTGGTGGTGATGAGACAAACATTGAGAAGTGTGTCAAAAACTGCTGTCTGCAGCCCTCCCTGGTACAGGAATGAAGCACACATGTTACCTAATCACAGGGTTGGCACCACTTCTATGAACCATGTTTTCTTACTTCTGCATGTCAGTAGATCCATGTCAATCAAGTATGACAACAATACAGAATAAATTATCAGTCTCCACCTGTGATACAGCTTTTCTTCTTATTGATTTAACATAACACATGATTACAAATTATAGCAGTGCTTTGGATTTTTGATATTTAGAGTGCAGTGAAGTAATTTTAACTTGGAAGGTAGATTCAGTAGCTGCGGTGCACATAAAACCACAAAAAAATTGACTTCGTCAGAGACACTAAAATATATATACACCTGCCAACTAGGGTTTCCCCAAGAGCTTTTAAAATCACAAGCATAAAATCTCTGAAACCAAAAATGAAACGTTAAAAGTTTCAACCTCTATGTGCAGCAGGAGGCTTTGATCAGCTCTTGTTTGTGATTGTGATAATTATACAGGAAAATATGTCAGTGCAAATGTTTGAAAAACAAAGGACATCAAAGCACCTAAGAAGTCTTGTTTGGCTATTTTCTTTAGAAATGCCCTTGAAAATATTCCTGTTGGTAACAACCTATCCCTCAAATGGCTAACTAAAATGTCTGAAATAATTATAGCAGAGCCATGGTCAAAGCTACAGCACAAATATTAAAGGCATAGAATTCAAAGCATGGAGCCTTATAGGAAACAAACAGAAAACTCCTGCTGTTTTGTTATACACAACTTGACTATCCACTGGTACAAATTACGATACATCATTGTAGAATCACAGAATTGTCAGGGCTGGAAGGGACCTCAAGGATCATCCAGTTCAAATCACCCTGCCATGGGCACGGACACCTCACACTGGATCAGGTTGCTCAGGCCCCCATCCATCCTGGCCTTAAAGACCTCCAGGGATGGGGCTTCCACCACCTCCTTGGGCAATGTGTAAACTCATAACTTGTCAAAAAATGCAACTAAAAGATACTGAAGGAAACTGAGCAGCTGTCGAAACAGAAAATTCATCTGAACACATGATCTGCTAATCAGGAAGCATTTTTAAAGGTTTAGCAATCTTTGAAATATTTCCTAACTGTTGCATATTGCATTAGTAGCACTCAGAAAAAGTCAATTTAAGCAGTATAAATCTGTCATCGAAGAGGCATATTATATCAAATAAGGCATAGAATCATAGAATGGTCTGGGTTGGAAGGAACCTCTGAAGGTCATCCAGTCCAGTCCAACTCCCTCTGCAGTCAGCAGGGACATCTTCAACCTGATCAGACTGCCTAAAACCCTGTTGAGCCTCACCTTGAATATCTCCAGGGGTAGGGCCGCAACAACCTCCCCAGGCAACCTGTTCCCGTGTTCTACCACCCTCATGGTAAAGAACCTGTTCCTAACTTCCAATCTAAATCTGCTCTTCTCTGGTTTGAAGCCATTGCTCCTTGCCCTATCACCACATGCCTTCTTGTAGCCCGCTTCAGGTACTAGAAGGTCACCATTAGGTCTCCCCAGGGGCTTCTTTCTTCCTGGTTGAACAACTCCAGCACTAACCAGTTGAGAATGAAACTAGATAAAGCTGATAGGTGCGTGGTTTAAGAAGTCTCCTTAAAGGCAAAAGGTTTCTGAACATGAGTTTTCAGGAAGTTTTACAAGAAGGTAAGAATCACTGAGGGTTGGGCTCTTTCAAGGGAGAGCACAGAAGAAATGAGACTGATTATACAATTGCTCTAACATTATGCAACTCAGAAAAGGTCAAAACGTAATTATAACAAGAGGAATGCCTTATCTGGTTTGCCATTTTAATATTGCATGTGTTGTGCAGCAGTGTGGACTAGTGAGGTGAGAAGTTGCTCCTTATTCTAGAGGACTTTGCCACCTGGGCTCCCTACTCTGCCATCGTGTGACTGAGAAGGCAGTGTTAATTTTGGCTCAGTCTGTGACACTTTGGGAAACTCAGTTTGGCAGAAGAGTGATGTTTTGCTTGAAGGGATTATTTCTTTGGAGTTTTCTTATTATTCTTTTTGGTTTTTTTCCTTGTGGCTGGTCAAATTAAATTAAGTTGTTTTGTTGAAGGAAAGGGAATTATTTATTATTGCTCTTTATACTAAAGTTGGTTAGCTCTGCAGCACATGCAAATCTAATAGGAGGAAAGGAAGAGAATTACTTTAATTCTCTAGGGTGGTTGATGAGTAATTTCTGCCTGTAGAGGACAGCAGATTTAGATTAGATGTTAGGAAGAAGTTCTTCACTATATGGATGGTGAGACACTGGAACAGGTTGCCCAGGGAGGTGGTGAAAGCCTCATCCCTTGGCGTTTTTAAGGCCAGGCTGGATGTGGCTTTGGGCAACCTGATCTAGTGGAGAGTATCCCTGCTCATGTCAGGGGAGGTGGAAGTAGATTATTTTTGGGGTCTCTTCCAACCCTGACAATTCTGTGATTCTGTAGGGAATCCTCAGTGAATCACCCACAACTCTTTGTCATATATGTTAGGTAGAAGAGAAAACATCAGAAAAAACAAAAGGCTTGATTTATGATGAAAGCTTACAGCAAGAATTCTGTTGGGGTTTGGTTAGCAAATAAATTTGTACATACATGGAACTCTTCATTACCTTCTGTTAACAATTTTTCTTTTTAAGAACATCAGTAGGAAGTGTAACCTTTCCTTTTAGATATTTATACCTAAACGATTGCTTCACATGACACCATAAACAAAAAGCAATAATGAAACCTACTGCATCTCAACACAAACTGAAGTAATGTGGTCTGTGTAAGGGACCTTTAGAGAAAACTTTTAGCTGCATGGATGAGATTCAGCTAAGTACTACCATTTCTTCTCTGGCCATTTTCCGCTAGAGAAATTCATTCTCCATCCTCAGCTCATGGGTGTTTGCTCTGCTATCCTGTCTTGGGTGGCAGCCTCACCTACTCACAGCAGTAGCTAGCCCTTTCTTTTCCTCTCTTCCTATTCTGTGTTAACTCCCACTCACAGTATTTCTGCTAACTCAACAGCAGAGATTTGTCTGAGGTGAATCCATAATATATTTTGGAAGAAACCATAAATTGCCTTCAGTTGGGCTCTACATGTTGCCGGACCAGAAGATGCCATCACCTTTTGTCTGGATAGAGGCTGTCTCCTCATGCTTGGCCTGCAGAGATTCCTCAGTTCTAAATTAAGGGTAGTCTGGGGAAAAAAGGATGCTTAAATCCAGAGGAAAAACTGAACTGTTGGGAAAAGGTATGAGGTGATGAGATGAATGTTTTCACTTTTAAAGTGAGGTGGACAGAGATTTTGAGGAGGTATAGAATAAATTTTGGGGGATCCTATCAAACAGTGAAAGAACACATTTCTAGCCATACCATAGTTCGTGTTTGGAAAAGGATGGTGAAACCTCCAACAAGCATCTTAAAAGGCTTCTGACAGCCCTCTAAATATTGGTTAACATCAATGTTCCTTTAAGCAGACATATCTGCAAAATCAGAGTCTACTGTGTAACTGTGGAGAACTCAAGGACTTTCTGAAGGACATTGGCTTATTATGACTGAACTCCTAAGGTTAAATGTTTTTAAAACAAGTTACTTTAGCATAAGTATGTTTTTGTCCAAGTAGAAGCTCACTTTTAGCTTCAGGTCTTTCAGTGTTTTCTTAAGTATGCTGACACTGGGTCAGATTTATCAGATAAGAATAAATTTAACCAAAAAAAAAAACAAAACAAAAAAAAAAAACCAATACTTGGGGTGCCAAGTACTAGGCTTTCAGGCAATGGGATTGTTAGTTAATAATTAATCACCCATTTGTTAGCCATACTTAAACAACACTTTTTACAGTTTAAATCACAAATATGCAGATCAGGCCCTCAGCCATAAAAGAGAAAAGCGAGAACAAAGAAAATCAAAAGCTTAGATTTCCACTGCTACTAAATGCTATTCAAAGAATACTGAAGTTGCCAATCCTCCCTTTCAGCCTAAGACTGAAATTTGTTCACGTAAAACAGCTTATCAAAGGAAATATCTCTGCTCAGGGACAATGTGTGAACAAGAGGTCTTCTGAACACATCTAAAAGTGTGATATTGCTGTCAGACAAAATGCACAAACAGCACTATAATTGGAGGAAAACATGCATGCTAAAAATGAGGTGCTAACCAAATTTTTAAAGATTTTAATGAATTATGGTTTTCCAGACCCATAGGTAAATATAAGAAAAGTTATATTCTTCTTTCTATAAATAGAAAATTTGAATATAGAAGCTGGAAGAAATCTTACTAAGCCACACTGTCCAGCCTGCTGTTCAAAGATATTACAATATGCACAAAAGAATTATTGCTGAAAATGACAAAACACGGCTCCAGTTTACAAGGAAAATACTGACTTTAACCTGTTAGTTTAACAAGTTTGTTAGCCCCCACAAAGGTTATTAGGTATTCCCCCTTGAAATTAAGGAAGAGGGCTAAAGAGGGAACTGCTGCTTTCTGTACTGCCACCAGCGTGAGTTAATCAGAAACTAGAGAAATGTATGAAAGGAAAAAGTGACATTGGATGAGATGGTATGAGTCGTGTTCCCAGCTTTTTGGTAAGCCTTCCAGTAATCTTCCCGTCTAAATTAAAATCTTATTAATACAACTTCAGCTGAGGACACAGTGGAGACCGGGTTTCCTTAGTCAGCTCTTCTTCCAAATCTATTACCTGAACACCCAAACGCGGTGCTCCCCACCATCTGCACATGAAACAAACCTGATTGCTGTTCCCTGCATTAAAAGCTGGCTGGTAGTTACCTCAAGTACAGATCTGAAGTCTTTCCCATTGAAGGAGCTCTGTGAACTATGAATGTTTTAAACACTGTTCAACATCACACATCCTGTCTTATGTCTCCTGGCCTTACCTGCCTCAAGCATGTAGTCAAGTTTAAAGAAAGGCACTCAAATACTTAGCAGTGGCAGCTTCACTTAGCTAAGGTTCTCCTTTGCTTGTCGTTCACATGCAAAGTGAGATATGATCTGTGGCGAGATGCAAGCTCTGGGCAATTGATGAGATACAATGAAATGCTTAACAAACGAGCTTACTTGTGCTATCCACTGGGAAACCAAAAAGAGTTTGTATGATAAAATCTTAAATCTGTGAAAGTAATTGCTTCTGACATCTCCAGCTAGGCAATAGGCTGCCCAAACAGTGCTGTTCAGTTCCAGGCGCTGAGGCTCTAGAAGTGGGAAGAACACAACGTAGAAAAAAATTATCCTATTTACAATGAACAGCTTGAGCTGTTGTCTTAAACTCGTGGGGTTTTCTATGGAGATGGGGAAAAATAATCTGTTCATAACAGTTACCCTTTTGTGTTTTCATATTTTTAGAAGTTGTTGTGGTGTTGTGATTAACAGCAAGGAATGGCCGCAGGGTAATTGTAATATGTTAACGCAACCCCACACTCCCATACAACTTCCTTGAAGATTCTTTCTGTAGATTTCACATTGAGGAGGAAATGAACTATAAAAAAATGTGCTACCTAGAAAATGATAAATCATTTACCACCTACATTTTTTTCTCTTTGCTCTATCACTCTCCAGCTTATTCAAACATTTAAATATGCACTTGTACTCCCTGTGTATATCTTTTATGAGTTTTGCTTCTCCAGGTGAAATCTGCAAGCACAAATTTCAAACTTAAGCAACCACATTCTGTCATATAAATGACCTAATAAAATTATTTTCAAAGTTGTTTCGCATGTGCAATACTCCTTAATTTATCTCATTCGTTGTCAGGAATATGAGCTATATGCGAACAATTTTGAAACCTTTCCTCTAGGTATCTTGCTTTAGCTGTTTGAGCTTGAAAATTTTGGCAAGAGTTCATTACCTGGAATAATAAATCACTGAATACAGGACAATTTGTCACTGTGGGAAAAATGCCAAAAAATACATCAGTCCTCAAGGTTTTCCATCAGCAGTAAAAGCCTACACTTCTAGAACTGGTGATTCTGTTTGAATGTATACAAACACAGCCAAATAATTCTTTGCTTTTAGACATCTTGAAGAAAGCAAAAATAAAGTTAAGGTTGATACAAGCCCATTAGTTAGCAGCACAGATAGCCTCCATTGATCGATGCCTTTTCTACAACCATGGCCTTTATTTCTTTTTATCTCGTAGTTAGTCATCAATTATTTTGACTTCACATGTCATGCACCAAGGTTATACCATCAATAAACTTATTTCAATAAGTGGACATGAAATATCATAATTAGAGCAAAGTGAAAGTCCTCTTGAACTGGAGAAAAGGTATTCAGTGTAGTCTTACGAAGAAAAAAATCAGTGTAGCCTCCTACACTGCTTGGTAGTACTGCTCTGTAGTACTGCAACAGAAGGAAGAGCTTCTGTTATAGATACATAGACAGACAGGTAGATAAATAAATTACGAGACACAAAGGTCTTGCAGTGCCTTCACTGTTGTGTTATGCATCCTATTAATTGTTTCCATACTACTGTGGTCTCTATCAATCTCTGTCTATCAATGGGTCTTTTTTTCAGGCAAGCCACATCTCAGGCTTTTCTTGCAATGTAAATAAATAGCCCAGTGAGACCTCGAGATTGTCCATGTTGGTTAAGTCCAACTTGTAGCCTATATTATTTAAGCAACTTAGTATTTTACTTTATTAATGCTGTACTAAAAATGCTTTGAAACCCTGAAGGGATAAGTCAATCCACTGTCTTAGTTGATAGTGGGATTTCACACACAATGGTGTAAGTAACGTAGGGACGTAAGGCTGAACTTGTTCTTTCTCACGCCTTCCCCTGCTTTTTGTGTGCAAAGTGTGTGTGTTGGTTTGAGGCTAATTGGAATACTTAAATGAGAGAAATAAGAGCATTGGTTGTACAAAGAAAATCATGATGATGTCTATATCATTCACTGGTTTACTGAGAGGGATAAAGAGACAGAATGTAAACAAAGTTGCTCAGTCTGGTCTCTGTCACTTCCTCTTAACTCCGATCTGCTCTCATATATCACCTCTAATCTCAGCTAACATAAGCTAACCCATAAGCTAACCCATAAGCTAACCCATAAGCTAACCCATAAGCTTTGCTGGCTTCTGGTTTTGTTTGCCTGTCTGAAATACAAAGGGAGAGGAAAAAAAAAATTTTAAAAAAAGGAGGGGGCAGTTTTGAGCCCTTCTGGACAGATTCTTTGTCCAGGAGGGAGTTTGGATTTCTGTGTGATTTCTAATGTGTATATAATTGTAAATGCTTGTAAATATATTGTTTATATAAGCTTGGTTGGTTGGTTGGTTGGTTTTGATTGTTTGGTTGGTTTAGTTTGGGTTGGGTTGGGTTTTTTGTGCTGTAAATATAGCTTCATCTTGCTCCCAAGCCGACTGAGCTAGTCTGGTAAATTTCAAATAGTGGGGGGGAAAGTTCCTAACCCACATCAGTGAGGATCTGTATGAGTGCAAATGTGTCATATCAAAGACAGTGTGGCATTCAATAAACTAAGAACTGCTGAGAAACAATGATGCACCATCCATTTTTGAAATCTGCAAGCTTCTGGGTTTGGTTCCTAGATGACTTACACGCCTACACAAATTTTAGTTTCTATTTTTTGTTACCTCCCTCACTAACTAAGCCTGTTCACTCACATACTCTACTTCTTTCTTTCATCAGCTTGCTCAGTGTGCTAGGCAGTAAACTGTTTGTCATAGGGTACCTGTCATTACTTATATATCTGTAGAATGCCTCAGCTCTGCCAGGGATTGCAGATGGTACTGTAGTATAAATGTTGTAACTCAGAGGAATGTAAAAATAAATTCTGGTACATCTGTGTTGCATCTAATGCTGTTTTATTTTCTTTACATGCTCATTATACTCTAACTAAATATGTCAAAAATTAAGTGAACAGTACTCAGAACTGCAGACTACATCAAGGGGTCTCACAAAACCTTTAGTTGGTGCAGAATCCACTCCTCAGATGTCAAAATACATAAGTGTCAGTGGATATTTTAACTGTACCATGACCTATATCATAGAAATAAGCCATATATATTTATATGTGGAAACTGCTTCTCCCCCTATTAGCCAGGTACCACCTTCCACCACCACCCTCTCCACCCAAAATTCTTAGCTACTCCAGTTCACCATCTCTGTTTGTCATCCCTGTTCTATATCTTCTAGCCATGCTCCATTAAAATATCTTCCTTCTCACCAACTCAAGTAGCCCTTGTTCAGATTTTATTGAAAGAGCTTCCATCTCTTCTGTTTTGTGAGTGCAAGGATGTCCACCAGCTGAGCCCAAAGGCAGCCACTCTGCTGATGATTTTACAGAATCTAGGCATTTTTGTTCCTCTCCTCCTCCTATTACCTGTAGTAGCTCATTACTGCCAGACTACCCATGGAGAATGTTTAAAGCATACTCTTATCAATCATTTCAAGTTCTTGCTCCAAAAGTTTTACTGATGCATTTTGCAAACTTTTAATACAATACAATCTATTAGATGGCCCACTAGACTGAAAGTTGGGACACTTGACTCTGCTGTGTATTTAGGCAAGCTGGTTTAGAATTTCTCTGCTTTAATTTCACCACTTCGGAAAAAAAAAACAAAACAAAACAAAAAAAAAAAACCAAACAAACAAAAAAAAAATTGAGTTCTCAGAATGAAAAATATTATAAAATAGCTAATTTCCTCTGGGGCACTTACCAGTTTATAGCTAAGTACACAACAGAATAATTAAAATAGATGCTTTTCTCATGTCCCTTTTTTCCCAACACCTAAGAAATGCGTAGCTTTTTCTCCTGATTTCAAAGCATATTACAGTAAAAACTGGTATCTTTGGCGTTGAAATCCCTTTTTTCCTTGATTATGTATAGCAGGCCTCCCTGTTTCCAGATTAAGAACCTCAGCTGCCTAAAGGGAGGTAAAATTAATTTTGGCCTCAGTGGATAGGCCAATCTTGTCATGAATGGTATGGTCTTTGTAACATGTCCCAGGTCAGCACAGGAGACAGTCACTTATGAATGGTCTAGGTCAGCTAAAGCCTCCTCCTAGCTACTTTCACTGCCTTATGCCCTGAGGAAGGAAGGGGTTAGCAAAGATACTGCGTCCTAGAACCCAAAACCATCCCAGATTTCCTGGACTTCATTATATTAGAAATTAACTTTGATGAAATGTCTACAAGTCTAATTAAACCTTGTTTGGGTTTTCTGAGGAGAGTTGTAGTTATTATTCCAACAGCACAGGGTAACAAAAGTAAAGATTACACCTGCCGTGATTTGACACTTAAAGCAGATGTATTCCAAAGGAGGACTAGCACACATTAAGTGCTCTCCTATAATTTCTGATATCCATGGTGGCTGTCACCCACTAGCTGAAGCTCATAAAAATTTATCAGCACTTGACAATGCATTTGGAAAGTCTGAAATCTCTGGAAATATGCTTGACTGAGGAAACACAGGAAAGTTGGATTGCTTACAACGAAGTGATTGAAATGACTGCCAAGAAAAATGCACACAGGTTTCATTATAACTATTAATCTAATAGTTTCACATTGTACTTTGTTTAAATCAGAAACATATCTACAATTTCCCACACTTACACTACTATTAGCTTTAGGTGAAGAAGGGAAAAAAAGAGATGAGGCATCAGACCTGAGAGCAAGTAGTATGTGTAACCTAGAAGCAAGCGCAACTGGTTTTTTTGCAATGCAAGATAGAAAATGGAAGCAAACAGAACCTTCCATAACTCTCCAGCCAATTTGCTTTCCATACAACAGGCTGTACACAGTGTCCAGTCCAAACACTGCTGCACTCAGCCTGCCAGCCACTGGATTTCCATACTCATTACCCTCATCTTCCCATTTTTGCCTGGTTCTTTCTACAGAACCAAAGGAAAGACTGGGGCTGGAAAACTCATGCCAGGTATCAAGTTCAGTTCTATTCCATCTCTCATGTGACTGTTTGAAACAAGAAACCATGATGGAGTTACCTGCACCAGGTGTCTAGAACTGCAATCATGGGAAGCTGTACTACTGATATCTTTTTGTCTGTTATCTAGACAGCTTCACAGATTATTTATACCCCAGGTGATGCCTATAGTACATGCAGTCAGCTACCAAAACTCCCATACACACTGCAACAAACTTGTGTCCTTTCATAGAAAGGTAAGCTACCTAAATATATTGTGCCACAAAAGAGAAATCAAGGCTCTTAGGAGTATCTGTCAAGAAAGGGCTTTTCCAGAAAATTTTTTACAAGATGCTAGGAAGCAGGTGATGTTCCATGGTGCAGGAAAAGTTGTTTAAAAAGCCAAACTACCACTTTTGTGGTCAGTCTCAGACTTAGAAAAACAGTTTCTTCACCCCAGATCTGGTTATTAGTTTAATCCCGAGTACACAAGCAATATATTCCAATAAGGCATGTGTGAATTTAACACACAAAAAAACCACTGCTTACATCTCTGCCTATCTGTTTCCATCACCCAGAGGATGCTGAAAAAGCTCACATTATGGATCAAATGAGGAAAAAGTCTTTCTAACCCCCAAAAGTAATCATTGGAATCCTTGAAGCATGGGATTAATATAATATAAATACAGTATATACAATATATAGTACATCACTTTTTAAATTCAAGCCTCTAATAACTATCTTGTCACAGATATTAAGCAAATTAGAGACTTAGCAGGTGTATTCAGTCACAGAATATTACCAATGCATTCCTGGAAAGAACTCATGAGTCACAAGTCTTTCATCATCCAGAAAATTCAGTACATAGTATTGCCTGGTGTTGGCACTTCCCTGGTTTCTGCTTGACAAGGGCAGTGGTGACTACAGGAACAGCTAGAGTCAGACTAGATAACATTGTCAGCAGGAGACAAGCTGTGAAGACAGATTAAGTTGTTTTTTTTCATGAGTTACTGGGGTAAGACTGAGCTTCATTTACCAGATAGGTCATCTCTTAGTTTATCCCAACCAAGAGTGAGTCTTGCAATCATTCCTTGACTCCTGGTCACCCTGGTCAATATTTAAGGGTTTTCAGCAGGGAACCAGGCTCTGGCAGTCATCAAGACTCTCCTAGATCTATTAATCATCCTGATTTTCAGTTGACCTCTAGGCTACTGTTAATAAGAGAGGCAGAGGTCTAATTCTTTAGACTTTTATTCCCAAAGGAGTAATATTTTCTTAATATACTGTTTTAATTTAGGTAAACTTCCCAGGTGCCAACATGATGGTCAGTATAGCAGATTTGAAAGAAGCAGTTAAGGAACCATGCGCAAGTGAATGGCTTCGCTTAAATCACGATAAAAGCATCTGACGATAACAAACAATTCTGTAGGAGTAAGAAACACAAAATCTCTTTTATCAGACTCCCTTATCACACACAGTTCAGCATCTAGTTTGAAAGGCTTGATATACAAGGCTAAATAAAAACAATATTTAACAGGGAGTTATTTTCTGTGTCACCGTAAATCATTGTTTAGATTTATCCACTCAAACTGTGGAGCTGTTTTCAGTCAGTTATTTTCTGCTGTTTGGATTTCTACAAGTAGAAAATAGATGGAAGAGAACAAAGACGCCATCTGACAAATAAAACAGCTCAAATATTATAGCCAGGAAGGAAAGGAAATAAAAAGAAAGGGAAAGAAACGGTACAGTTATGCCAGTTGTTCTTTGTAGGCTATATCACAAAGTAATCGGCTGTGATGTGAATTATGCTTCCCAAGCAAAATGTGAGAGTGCTTAACCAATGCAGAGGTCAATCATCTCCTAGTAGAGCCTGCTACAGAGAAAGAGGCTATTGCAATTAGAATACACTATTAAAAATGGTTAGCCATTTTAGTACTTTAACTCACCATCCTTTTCAAAAAGTTGTGTGCAGTAATTCCTGTCAATGTATGCCTCATGGAATATTCTGTCCTTGGAAGAAAAAAAAAAAAAGTACTAAAAATATTATTCCTCTGAGTTTCTTCTGCTATAAGCTTTGGAACTCTCTGATTACTCAAAGAAACCAAGGATTTATTTCTAGTTACTGTATATTTCTCACTTCTAAGTACTGTATATGTTTACCTTGTCAATAAAGGGAAATGTAGAGATAAACTGCACCTGGGGGAAAAAGATTCTCATTCCCAATTTTCAGTGCTGTCAGTTTAGAGGGCAGACAGCCCTAACTCAGGACTCTATTTCACTTCTCACATTTAATATGACCGGACTTCATAACTGTTTGTCCTCTTGTACCTCTTTGAGGAACTCAACCATTATTGTAGTCCTTCTTAATAAAGTTAGAACTTTTTATTCTAAGCTTTAACATATGAACTCTCTTTGGTTTCGTACCAGGTTTCATTCTGGGCAGAAGTAAGTAACCACTGCCCAAAAATACTGACAAAAAAACTGTTCCAAAAAAACTGTTCCAAAAGATGTGACGTAAATCAGATGCTGTTCTCATTATGATAGTGCATTTACTTAGGTCAGCAGATATTTTTTTTTGTAAGTTGTTTGATCCCAAGCTCTCTACAAAGGACCTTCTCACAGAACAGTTCATGCCATACTATAGTGAGTGAAAAACAACACGGGGCTCTGCCACCAAATAAAAATATAATGTAAAGCACTAAGACTAGTGTTTCACATAAGATGTAACCTCTCAGCACCCCATCAAGTAATTGGCTTTCACTTACAGTTGCACAGTGCAAGAGCGAGCTGTGGTAAAAGAAAGAAACACAATGAGCAACACAGTGAGCAATGAGCCTCTTTCCCAACTGACACCAATAAACCACACATTTTTGTTTATAATGAAGGTTCTCAGCAGGACTGAATATGGGATTTATTTAGCTATCACTTGAGAAATCTCTCTGCTTGAGAGCTGCTAGAAGAAGCAGGAAGTGAATATTCAAAAACAAAACAAAACAAAACAAAAAAGACTGATATGGACCTGAAAGAAGAGAAGAGAAATCTACCAAATAAACAAATCCTTTCTCATTTTCTAACTGAAATCAGTTGAGAGGCACCAGCTCTCTGAAATGAATTTTGATTTGCTTTCTTCAAAACATAAAATATGCCTAGCAGTGTCCTTCTAGTTCAATAGCATTTTGTCTATGGAGTTTTCTTGCTATGTTCCTCTTCCAAAAGATTAGTTTCACTGATCCTTAAGGAATTTCCTAACAGCAAAAATCCATTCTTTTATATACCATTTCAAAAGTAGTAGCTTTGCTGAAATTTTCTGCAACCCATCACAATTAGCACATTGAACCTGTGCATGTCAGAATCGTAGAATCACAGAATCATAGAATGGTAAGGTTGGAAGTAACCTCAAAGATCATCTAGTTCCAACCTCCTGCCATAGGCAGGGACACCTCCCACTAGAACAGGTTACTCAAGGCTTCATCCAACCTGGCCTTGAACACCTCCAGGGAGGGAGCAGCCACAACCTCCCTGGGTAACCTGTTCCAGTGCCTCACCACCCTCACTGTAAAGAACTTCCTCCTAACATCCAGTCTAAATCTCCCCTCTGCCAGTTTAAACCCATTACCCCTTGTCCTGTCATTGCAAGACTTTGTCAACAGTCCCTCCCCAGCCTTCCTGTAGGCCCCCTTCAGATACTGGAAGGCTACTACAAGGTCTCCTTGAAGCCTTCTCTTCTCCAGGCTGAAGAGCCCCAACTCTCTCAGTCTGTCCTCATAGGAGAGCTGCTGCAGCCCTCTGATCATCTTTGTGGCCCTCCTCTGGACCCACTCCAACACTTCCATGTCCTAATATTCCAGCACACATTTTCTTACAGGCACAGTTACCTCTGATCTGTGAATGAACAAATACTTCATTCCTTAGGCGAAACCACTGTTTGAAAAGCTATCTTTGAAAGACACTTGTTGACTTCCTTTGGTTTTGAGGGGATTTGTTTTTCCTTTCTTAAAAGACAACGTTATTCTGAAGATTATCCAGCTCTAAGGTAAATGAGAAGTAGCTCCCCAAACTTCAATCCCTAGTGGACTTTCAGACATTGAGCATGTTCTATAACATCCTCTTATTCAGGTACAAGGAAGGAATTCAGAAGGAATTCAGAAGGAAGAAATTCAGAAGGAAGCAATTCAGAAGGAATTTGGAAGGCAGGAAAGAATTTGGAAGGAAGTAATTCAGAAGGAAGGAATTTGGAAGGAAGGAAAGAATTTGGAAGGAAGGCAGGAATTTGGAAGGAAGGAAGGAAGGAATTTGGAAGGAAGGAAGGAATTCAAAAGGAAGGAAAGAATTTGGAAGGAATTTAAAAGGAATTCAGAAGGAAGGAATTCTGAACGAATTCAGAAGGAAGGAATTCAGAAGGAATTTGGAAGGAAGGAAGGAATTCAAAAGGAAGGAAAGAATTTGGAAGGAATTTAAAAGGAATTCAGAAGGAAGGAATTCTGAACGAATTCAGAAGGAAGGAATTCAGAAGGAATTTGGAAGGAAGGAAGGAATTCGGAAGGAATTCTTAAGGAAGGAAAGAAGGAAAGAAGGAAGGAAGGAATTTGGAAGGAAGGAAGGAATTCAAAAGGAAGGAAAGAATTTGGAAGGAATTTAAAAGGAATTCAGAAGGAAGGAATTCTGAAAGAAGGAGGGAATTTGGAAGGAAGGAAGGAATTAGGAAGGAAGGAAGGAATTTGGAAGGACTTTGGGAGGAAGGAATTTGGGAGGAAGGGATTTGGAAGGAAGGAATTCAGAAGGAAGGAATTCTGAACGAATTCAGAAGGAAGGAATTCAGAAGGAATTTGGAAGGAAGGAAGGAATTCGGAAGGAATTCTTAAGGAAGGAAAGAAGGAAAGAAGGAAGGAAGGAATTTGGAAGGAATTTGGGAGGAAGGAATTTGGGAGGAAGGGATTTGGAAGGAAGGAA